>CM076574.1:1083479645-1083860768 GCA_034641835.2 Pinus albicaulis
AAGATCAGAAAATCAATTGATTTATTCAAATAAAAAACTCTTGCTGAAAAATTGATCTGCGTACCGACCTTAACTGGAGACTGAAATCCTCCAATAAGAAAAGCTGGGTGGAGTAGAATGGATGCAGTAAATAGTGGGTAATTGCCTTAAGAGTTGATTAGTTCTCACAGAAAAAAAAAAATCGCAACTCTGAATTTGCTCTTTCATTGTAAACACATTGTCAAGTTGTTGGCGTGAATGACAATCAAATATAGATCAAAAGCTTTATTTCATTCCTTAAATTCTTTACCTTTGTATGCTGGACTCCATTACCATGCACAGCAATTGATTTCTATTGCCAAAAGCTTCACGAAATCGCATCAGTTTCAACACGCGATTTTAAAATGGATTTTCTGAGCAAACTAAGATGAAGTAAAAAAAACTGAGACATGGGTTTTTTCCAGAACGGGGGTAATTAGGTGACTCGTGAGAAATTTCCTGAAATTTGCAGCGGTTTAGGAGAAAAGTGAGGTTCTTTCAATCACAATTTAACATATTGCGCCCATATCCGTTTTTTTTCCATTTCTTTTGGTTTGTTTGAATTTTTAGTTTTAATTTGTTTTGTATTTAATGTTATATGTTATGTTTTTTTATTTGTTTTGATTTATATTTATATATTTTTAGTTAATGTTGATTTGTTTTGATTTGTATTTGTTATAATTTCTTTTTATAGTTAATATTTGATTTGCTATGATTGTATTAATATATTAATATATTAATTATATTAATATATTAATTATATTAATATATTAATTATATTAATATATTAATATATTGTTATAATTATATTAATATAGTTGTAAATTTTTATTTTTTATTTTTCTTTTGTTAATTGTAATTTGTTATAAGTTGATGTCTATGTTTGTTATTTAAGGTTTGTTATATTTGTATTAATATATTAATGTATTAATATATTAATTATATTAATATATTATATATTGATATAATTGTATTAATTGTTATAATTGTAGTTTGTTATTATTTTTTTATTTAATTTGTTGTATATAATTGTTGTTATGTTTGTTGTTATATGATTGAATTAATATATTGTTAGGTTATGATTTTTATTAATTAAAAAAAAAAAAATTGTGTTTTGTGACAGTGGTTGTTTTGAAGGATTTGAGGGGCGAATATTGGCATTTTATAAAGTAAAGAACATTGGCATAAAAAAACTTTGGTGAAATGCATATTGAGAGAATAATGGAATTGGATGAAACCGCAACAATTGGTACAAGGGAAAAATAAAAAAATAAAAAAATAAACACACTTTTCACAAAATTCACGCAGATTTGAAAATAAATAATGGAACACTTGGAAACAAATTTTAAAAATCAATTGGAGGATTCAATTCTATTTCGATAGCATCAAGATGGTATAAACTCATCACATGGTTATTGTATGCTTTACAGAACAGAATTGCGAAGCACATTTCATGAGTTATCTGACAGGGAGTATTATTTTTCATGGTTATTTTTAAGAATGGATTGATTTTAATATCATGATTAAGTCAATTTCAACACCTTTGATTGTCCTTAATTTGTTTTATTTGATATAAAATTTTTGCGTAAGAATCATGAAGGAAATGCGCATTCCTTCTTGAACACACTTATGTTTCTTTTTGTCAAGTTTTTTTACAGGTTACAGGACGGCAAAGCGATCATTACGGAGACTACATTGTGACGACAATTAGTCTTCCAAAGACTAAATTCATGAAAAATTTTCAAGACAAATCCATCTCCACAACCATTACCTTCCACCTCCCTTTCTGAAAAGATTTTGAATTCCACCAATTGTAAATCCATAAAGCATATCATTTCCATGTCCATTTTTCATAGCAAGAGTTCTTCTTCATTCACCATGCATTTCCTTTCATCTATTCCTAACTCATCAATAAAAGCCATTTTCCATTTCCATTTCCATTTTCATACCATTTTTTTTCATTTCCGCCAATAAAACCCTGCTTGATTCAAAGTCCTAGAGTCTAAGTATCATTGAAAAACACCTAGAGGCTTGCATGCCTTAATGGCAAGTACTCTTGCCAATGAACAATGGGAGTACATTAATATCCCTTGTTCGTTGGATCTTGTAGGTGACTCGACCACGACAAATTTATTCGTAGCTACAAAGATGTGTTAGGCATCCTGACTCCCATTGGAATCAATGGTGGGAGCTCTTGTGTTGGCCAGGGGCATTCATTAACGGCCACTAAGTCAACAACTTCTTGCTATGTTCGACATCGACACATTTAATCACATAGCAAGATTTGTGCCATCGAGCGTTGAAGACTTGAAGACCCATATTTTACAGCAGATGAAGCCAATTTCCATTCATTGTATTTCCATTCATGGTATTCATTGTATTTCACTTGAGGACAAGTCAATAAATAAGGCTGGGAGGAAAATGTAACTTCTATATTTTGTATACCTTCCAAGCCTTATAGATTTTCAGCCATATTCAGTAAACTCATCGGATTCATCATCCAGCAGCAGATACAACTTTCAGCCATGTTCAACAGACTCCTCAGATTTTTCATCTAGTAGCAGCGGATCCAGTAGCTGATACGACAATACAGATCATCTTTCATCCACCATTTTCACAACAGTTTGCAGTCACACATGCACGACTCTCACCTATTTTTGGAAGGGTAAGTTAAGGTATGCTATTTTCTAACTTTTAACCATTAAATTCCTTGAAATGTTAGAATAATAATTTTTGAAAAAAAAAACTTCACTTCCTTTCCTTTCATTGCCAAAGCCATCCGTTTAATGGGAACGATACATTTACATACATGCTTTGTCACATTCATATCCACAGTTATATATCACATTCTAAACCCACTTACCTTCAAAATATATTTACTATTACATGAGCATACAAATGGCTTTGTCTAAAGTATTTAAAAGTTAATTGGATGCCAATAGAATCATGGTTGTTACACAAGAACCAACCATGATGCATTCCAACAAAAATACTCTGCCATAAAAAGCACATTATCATTATGCAAAGATCATATAATGAATGCAACAAACAAAATATGGTTGAAACACAAGAACCAACCAAGTTGTAGTTCATCAAAATAACGCTTTGCAAAAGTTAAGTAAATGATCTCATGCAGAGTTTAAGCCAAAGCTCAAGTACCAAAAAGTAATGTAATAGATTGCATGAGGACATGCAATAACTTCAGTTTGGGGGTATGTTGGGCCTCAAAATAGTCTCTATTTTCACTCCATTATTCATCAATATCTTCACATTTTACCTTCATGTCACCTCCATTCCACCTCCATATCATTACATTCACCTCATTATTGGGTCATAACTATGTTTTTCCAAAGTTTATTAATTCTTAATATTTTAAAGTGAATTTATGGCTAAACCTTAGAAAATAATATGCTTATACTTATACCTAACAATTAGCATGAGTTTGTTGACATGTGTAGGCACAAAGGAAGCTTCCAAGACACCTTTATGTGGCCTTGGATGATCAAATTCGAATTTAAGAAGATAAACCTCATGGAAAAGATCATAGAGGAGATCATGGAGGATAGGGTTATGTGTCTAGATGGTTAGAGATATTAGTGGATGATTATTATGAGTTTGTTACTCCTCTCATTGTATAAATAGGAGTACCTCCTCCATTCCAAGAGGAGGACTCTTAGAGCATTGTATCCAATTGATGATGGAATAGAATAAAGCTTCATTTTTCATATATTTCCATTATGTAGTTTTAGATGTAAATTGTGTTTATGGAATTTCTGTAGTTTTAGATATAGGTTTCCTTAATGTAGTATATGGAATAAATTGTCTTGTTCTTAAGAGAATTGAGCTCACTCTAAAAGGATGAGAGAAACATTTTATTTCATATTAGATTTTGTTTCATTCCATTGCTTAGATGTTTAAGGATTTGTGTGTGATTGATGAATGAATTATAATGGAATACTTTACATGTCTCTTAAGTTAAGAGCTTCTTTCATTAATAATTTATCCATCTTAAGTTCTTGGTTTTAATCTCTGATTCATTAAGTGGTAATTGATGTGAAAGTGGATTTCTTGAGTCAAGAACCATTTCAATATTATTCCTCTTTTTAAACTAATTGAGTTAGAGTTATAGAATATATTACTTTCAGCTTTTGAATAGCCTTGTCTTTATTTCAATTTTCTGGTTTTATGAATGATTTCTCTATGATACTGTAGGGAAGGACAACCAGGACCTCCTAAGTTAGGAGCCTGCTTATCTGAGAACTTCCCTTGCATATTATATTGAATCATAAACAATTTAGTTAGACATAGAGTTAGTTGCCTACTCCCGCATATATATTGCTGGCGGAGCTTAATAAGCTCACCATTAAAGATAAATTTCCCATTCCCGTGATTGATGAATTATTGGATGAATTACATGGAGCAATCTATTTTACCAAGTTGGATCTTCGTTCAGGATATCATCAAATTAGAATGAAGACTGAAGATATTCCAAAAACAGCATTTCGAACTCATGAGGGTCATTATGAATTTTTGGTCATGCCTTTTGGCCTACCAATGCACCTTCTACATTTCAAGGGTTGATGAATTCCATTTTCAAACCCTTCCTTAGAAAATTTGTGCTAGTATTTTTTGATGATATACTAATCTACAGGAGGTCTTGGAAGGATCATGTTGAACATGTTGACAGGGTGCTCAAACTATTGCAGGAGAAACAATTATATGCAAAAAAGTCCAAATGTTTCTTTGGAGTACAAGAGGTGGAATATCCGGGTCATATTGTATCTCACGAGGGGGTTAAAGTGGACCCTAACAAAATTAAAGCCATTAAGGAATGGAAAGTTCCCACAACCATAAAGCAGTTGCGAGGATTTCTCGGGTTAACAGGGTATTATCGCAAGTTTGTTAAGAATTATGGGAGAATAGCAGCACTTCTAACAACATTATTGAAGAAAGATGCATTTTCATGGACTCCTGAAGCAACTAAGGCCTTTGAACGTCTTAAAGAGGCAATGTGCCTAGCACCGGTCTTAGCTACACCAGACTTCACAAAAACCTTTATTGTGGAATGTGATGCCTCAGAAAATGGAATTGGTGCAGTTTTAATGCAGGAAGGAAGACCCATTGCTTTTGAAAGTCGTCCAATCAAAGGAAAGTATTTACAAAAACCTATTTATGAGAAGGAAATGTTAGCAATACTGCATGCACTAAAGAAATGGCGAAATTACCTAATGGGAAGACACTTCAAGGTAAAACTGATCATGATAGTCTTAAACACTTTTTGGAACAAAGACTATCTTCAGAAGAGCAGCAAAAATGGGTCACAAAGATGTTGGGTTATGACTTTGAAATAATCTACAAAAAGGAAAGCTTAATGTTGTTGCAGATGCACTCTCAAGAAAGAATGAAGAGGTGGAAGCATTGCTTTGTGCCATTTCTATTATCCAACCAGATTTGATAACCGAAGCAAGAGATGAATGGAAGAAGGACAAAGATGTATGGACACTCATTCAAAAGTTGCAGCAAGATCCTAGTACATCCGATACATTTAGTTGGAAAAATGATTCCTTATGGTACAAAGATCGCTTATATCTTTGTAAGAATTCCCAACTAAAACAAAAGATTCTTCTGGAATTGCACACTTCTCCTTTAGGAGGACACTCAGATTTTTAAAAACTTACCACAGGGTGAAGAAAGAATTTTTTTGGGATGGCCTTAAATCTGATATTCGAAAGTTTGTGGCGGAATGTTTGGTCTGCCAGCAGAATAAAGTGGAAACAATTAAGACCCCAGGACTTCTACAACCTTTATCCATTCCAAGTCAACGTTGGGAGGAGATTTCAATGGATTTTATCACAGGTTTACCTAAGTCCGAAGGAAAGAGTGTCATCATGGTGGTAGTTGATAGACTTATGAAGTATGCACACTTTTGTGCATTATCTCATCCATTTAAAGCAAGTACAGTTGCTACTACATTTATGGACAGAATTCAAAAGCTACATGGAAGCCCAAGGGTTATTGTGAGCGACAGAGATCCCATTTTTACCGGAAATTTTTGGACGGAGTTATTTTCTTGTTTGGGTACTCAATTAGCTCATAGCTCATCTTATCATCCTCAATCTGATGGTCAAACTGAGATAGTAAATAAATGTTTGGAAGGATATCTTCGTTGTTTTGTATCCGATAAACAAACACAATGGGTCAAGTGGTTACCTCTCGCTGAATGGTGGTATAACACTTCCTTCCATACCGCAGCAAAAATGACCCCATTTATGGCACTTTATGGATATCATCCACCATCCATCACATCATCTTTAAGGGAAAATTCGAAGGTTCAAGCAGTGGAAGATCACATCGAGCATCAGCAAGAAGTTCTCCAACTCTCAAAGGATAACCTGAATTTGGCACAAAATCGAATGAAACAACAGGCAGATCAACATCGTAGCGAGAGAAGTTTTGATGTAGGAGATTGGGTATTTTTACGGCTACAACCACACAAACAAATGTCCCTCAAGCAAGCAAAGAAGGATAATAAATTATCGCCAAAGTACTATGGTCCTTACAAGGTGTTGCAAAAGATTGGTACTATGGCATACAAATTGGAGCTTCCCGCTTCTTCGCGAGTACATCCAGTGTTCCATGTTTCATGCTTAAAGAAGGTTATAGGTGAAAATCTTCCAGTTCAAACAGTATTGCCAGAACTTGATGGGGAAGGGAAGATCATATTGGAACCTGAAGCAGTCATAGAAAAAAGAACTCGACAACTACGGAATCGATCAATTTCAGAGTATCTCATCAAGTGGAAGAACTTACCCACCGAAGATTCTACATGGGAGGATGAGAATTTTATACAGAAGCACCCGGAGCTACTCAAGTGTTGAGGACAACACTTTTTTGAAGGAGAGGGGCATGTTAGGTCCCTATATCACTAGTATAGCCCTTATTATTGTTAGTGTAAACCCCTTATTGTTATTATTGTACCCTTGTAACCCCCATTTTGTTATTATTGTGCCCTTAAATTATTATTGTTAGGTCGGCTAGGATTACATTGTGGCCCACTAGGATTACATTATGGCCTCATGGACTCCTATATATAGAAAGGAGGTTTTGTAAATTGTATCATCCAAGAATTGTGCATTTATGTAATGTATTGGAGGTTGCCCCCTCGAAGTGGCTTATTTATAAGGCGTTTATATCTCTTTTCTTCTACTTTTGAAGCTGGTTACACATCGCATACTTTGTTGTCTTCGCTACGCGTAAAGTGTAGAAAAGATTTCGCCAGAAGTGGGTTTTGGAATTTTCGCATCTATGAACTCTCCTTCAACCTATTGTCATCTAGCACCACCTGAATCCATTCTTCCATGTAATAGGAATATAATTCAATCTACCCTCAAGGGCATACTCCACCTAACCGCTGAAACACATCTCAACTTCGGACACTAGTAGTGATCGTTTCAGGGACTCAAATCATCAACATAACTGAATCGTCCACGTTTTAGACGATCACTGGACGCATACCACCTTAGAACGATGAAATTTTAATAACTGATATATTATCATCATATCAACAGATAATATTTTAGCTTCAGATTATAGAATTCTTCACTATTGACTGCTTATATTATGAAATAAAATCATCAAATACAAGACATTAGAAACTATGTTGATAAAAATCACACATATGAACATAGTATTTTGGGTGGGAAAGCTTAAAGCTGAAACCCCAACTATATATATATTATATGTCATAGAGATCACAAATAACTACGTACAAAGCTCCTCACAAGCTTTCCAACACAACCTCCAATGGTTAAGAACACTAATCAAGCTAGATCTAGCAAACACATGCCTTTTCTCTCGCTAATTGGAGCAAATGCTAACCCTATCACAGATATGATGCTGTAGGATGGCTCATTAAATAACTTGAACCACCTGGCTTGTACTGCGCAATCCTCATGGGCTCCTCCAATCACTAGTTGTTGCAAATATGCAACAGTATAGTCACAAATGATAGTTAACCTGCTCTTTCACCTATCTCTGCACTGGTCTCCACTGAAACTGTCCATGCACTGAAGTTAACTGATGTATTCTTTAGTTGATTAATGAGTTTATAATTAGTGAACTAATTAATAATTAATTCACACCACTCTTCACTAGTGTATCAATTATTTAGATTAGATACAAGTAGCTCAACTATGTTTAGATTAGTTAAACTGAACACAACTCCACCAAACTCTCTCACATAAATTTTAACTAAAGTATCCATGCAATAGCTCCACTTAACCCTTAGGAATAGTGTAATTCCTTCTGTCAGCTCCTGTGCCACATCTGTGCACTTAACTGAAGTGCTCCAAGAGAATAAGATAATGTTTATAGTCCAAATATTATTAAGAGCTAATAATATTCGACATATCTATTTTTAGAATGGCAATCTAAAAATAGATTCCGCCCAGTATGTCTAAAAATAGAAGTCCATATATTTTTTCCGACTTGACCAACCATCCACAAATAGCATCCTGCAACTCATAGAACATGATCCATATGTATAAAAATAGACAGTCTAAAAATAGACTTTGCACCAAAAATAGCCTGCAGGCCCACTTAGTGAAGGCGACTTCTTTCCACTAAGCTCATCATCTTGTTGCAATATCAAAATACTTCTCGTCTACTTGGTTAATTTCATTCTTTTGACACATTACAAGTGGACAGTTGGGATTGTATCATATTCCTGGTTAGGATTACTCTTCCTCTGCACTTGTTGGAACAAGGTCTCCTTGCTGTGTTTTGATATATATTTTAGCTGCGTTTTTGATATATTTTTGTATTAATTGGTCTTGTGCAAGGGATTTGGGATGGGTCAAAGCCCCCAATGTATTGTAATGGGTCAAAGGGTAGACCTAGAGTCCGCAAACCATGGTTTGCAGATGACAGGATAGTGCTGGGTATGATGATATAAATAGAGGGATAGTTTGAGTCTTAGGGTAAGAAAGAAAGTAATATTGATGATGTGTATGAACTGTTGAGATCTATTTTGGGTAGTTTTGGGTAAGGAATCCTGCTGGTTGTGTGCACGGAGATCCTCATTCCTGCTGTGTGCGAACCCCGCTGGTTGTGTGCATGGGTTGTGACTTGGGTTTGTAATTGGGTTTTTGGATATTAATGAATGCAGAATCTATTGAAGTACCTTTATGCTATCTGAACTGGTTGTGTGTATTACTGAAGTATCTCTGTTATTTGAATAAGCTGCGATTGTGTCTGTGATATATGAATTAGCTGCGATTGTAATGTTTTATGGTGATAATTGCTGATGCGCACGTGGATGTGAATGTGTTGATAAGATCTGTTAATAATAGTAGCTTTGTTTGTGGTTACATGCTGATTGTACTGTTAAGGGCTCGATAATAGGCTTGTTTTGTGAAAACTTGATAAGACTCAATGAGATCTACCTTAATTACATACTCTCTCCCAGGGTACGGAAACCTGGTTCCAGCACCCACCCATACTACTTTGGGTGAGACCTTGGCCTACAAAAGTAGGTCATTGCCAAAAGGGCCAATAATATAGGGGTTTGTTGGCAAACCTTAACTCCGAACTTGGGTCAGGACCCCTGAAACAAAAAAATGGTTTCGTTTCCATGACTGGGAGAATTTTGAGAGAGAGATTGGGTAATGCCATGAGGCCGTTGGAGACCTGAGAAATTGGAGCTCGAAGACTGGTTCAAAAGACAGATTTAGGAATTTTCTGTAAAGGAGAATCGTAGCACGAAGATAAAAACTGAGAAGTGGAAGAAAAAATATATTTTCACCGAAGTATATGAATTTCCTTTGTAACATTTGCGCACAAGCTCCAAGAGTGGCTAGCGAGGCTAGTAGAATTCCAGACGTGCTGGAAAGACGATCAGGTTACACAGTGGAATCTGGAATTGATTCAAAAGTTAGAGAAGGTTGACAACACAATCACCCACACAATAGATTATTGGGTAGATAGTGTGATAGGAGGATTTGTAACGGAATTCACAGTCGATCAGTTTGTATCCTACTTTGAGGTGGAGCGGAGGTTCTTCAAAGGATTCCGAGGTAAGTTCTTGTGAAAATTTTTGTTGCTAATTAAAATATTACTGCGTGAAAAGGGAATTTTTTGCAGCCACATTGAATGAATGACCTCTCATCAGAGTGAGAGTACAACAAAAAGTGGTAAGTATCACTGAGCCAACTGAGAAGGGGATAGATCCATCTACAACCCATTAAGAGAGTCGGATGTGCACGTAGGAACTAGTCCTCCGGCTACACCACCTTCAAGTCAGCATAAGGGCAAGAACTCCCCATACCTCTGTCACCATCGGAAGAAGATATGGCCGCACACATGAAGCTGCCCACCTTCAAGGGTGTAGGAGACGAAGATATGGACCGATTTGGTTCGTAGCAGAATCAGTATGAACTTCACAGAATGTGGCTAGTGATGCTATAAAGAGGGCGCAAATATCCCTCGCTTTTGAACGAAAGGCCCTGGATTGGTACATGGGGTATGTCGGCCAGCATGCGGATCCATCTATTAAAGAGATTAAGAATGCATTAAAACAACAGTTCTGGAAGCCTAAGTCCTACGCTCAGCTGGTGGTTGACTTGAAAGAATTTCGACAAGGACCCATTGAGTCGGTATGGGAGGCTAATAAATGGCTAAAGAAGGTTATCAGGGATGGAGAATTTCAGTATGATGATAGACAACACGAGGAATGGTGCATCGCCATGCTATTACCATACCTGTGTGGACCTATGGGTCAGCAAGAGTTTGAGACGCAAGAGAAAGCCTTGGAGATAGCTATAAAGTGAGAAGCTGCGCTAAGAGACGATGCCCAGTTTGGGGTACAACAGATCTAGGGAAAGTTGGAGGCAATGCATATCGAAATCCAGAATTTGCAAAAAGAGTGAGGAAAAGAAGCTAGCCTAGAAATGTGGTGCATAAGATGCAGGGTGTTAGGCCACACCAAGGATCAATGCCCTCTGCTGACGGACTACATGCAGGCTGGGGGGCCCAGCCCATTGCATCCTAAAGAGGCTGCAGGAACAAGCAGTTCAACGTTATGGTGCGCTGATTGTCGCGTAGCTGGACTACATGATACAAACCACTGCCCCCATCTTGGTGCTTATGTTTCAGAGTTGAAGAAACAATGGTGTCGATTCTGCTCATCTGTCGGACATGAAAAACATAACTGTCAGACATATGACTTAATGATAGACTGAGGAGAAATGTACAGCGTACAGGCTAACCCTTATTCACCACTATCTCCCTCGGGCAGAAGAGGCTCCCCCACCAGAGGCAGGGGAGGGGGAAGAGGTGGAAGCACAGGTCAGGGAAGAGGGCAACTGATCTGTTATAATTGTGGAGAAGTAGGGCACTTTGCAAGGGACTGTCCGAACCCTGCATGAAAATCTTGTTGATATTATAGACAATTGGATCATGTGATCAAAGATTGTCCAGTACTGATAGAAAAAATGCAGGAAAAACAACAGACACCAACGCAGAATGTGAAAAGGGTTAAGGAAGAACCGCGTGATGAGGGACCCAATATTAATGTCATAACATGCAATGGCATAGCTACTGGAGGAGTTGAGGAGAGAGCTGCGACTAAACCCCTTATCCGAAAAGCTGCTATCAAGAAGGAAATCTTGGACCTACAGAAGGAGAAAGAAACCTTCATCGAAGCTTGCAAAGACTTTGCCAAGGATGAGGCATCTACTTCCAAGGCTCCAAAAAACCTAAGAGCAGATGACGAAGTTAAACCATTCCTACAGGCATGTATGAAGCTGCTACATAAACATAAGGCAATAGAAAATATTCAAGCACTGATAGAAAGCTGTGGAGAAAGAACTGACCCTCCCACATAAGTTAAAGATGTTCACAAACTGTACAAGCATAAGAAACGCACTGGTCGGGAGATGCGGCTAACAACGCAGATCAACAATTATGAAATGGATCAGGTCATCCTAGATCTGGGATCCGATGCAAATTTCCTGCTCAAACAGATGTGGCAAAGGATGGGAGAACCTAAGCTAGAATGATACACTATACAACTATGCATGGCTAACCAACAGAAGATCATACCATTCGGGAGACTGTCAAGGATTATGGTAGATATCGCAGGGGTTAAGGTACGAGAATATTTTGAAGTAATTCAAATTGTGGAAGATGCAAACCCTTATTTTACACTCCTAGGATTGGATTGGGCTATAGACATGGGAGGCATTATCAACTTGAAGAAAAGGAGCATGGTTTTTGAGAATGAGTGTACAAGAGTGATAGTACCTCTAGACCCAGTAGAAGGAGAACGGTATACAGAACCTGTGCATGAAGAAGATGATGTGGATAATATCTATAAACTAACCACTCGGGATGAGGATTGGATTAACCCTACAATTGATGGCGTGCTTTGCTGGGAGAAAGACAATGAATGCCTCTCTGATTGCAATGGGGAGATTGAAAATTGGCAAAATTAGTTACATGATGTATCTATGCTACGATGTCTTAGGATCACAAAGAGCTTCCGGTGTATCTCCTCAGAGGTAAGAGAGCTGCCTTACTTTGATGGTTCTGGTAGTATCAGGGATTTTTTGAGAACATTTGAAGTAGAAGTCCCAAGGGAGCGAAGAATGTGGGCGCTTAACATAGAAATGCACGCAAACCATTCGTGGTGGTGGGAAACTCATAAGGCGACATTCCAGGATTGGGAGGAATGTCGCGAGATGATGATCCTATGTTTTGAATCCCCGATTCACCTACGCGTGGAGACCTTCGTTGGCCAAGGAGACCCATGCAAGCACGTGGCTGCATGGATGGAGGTATGGTGCAAAATGATCAAGTACAAATGGGTCCACTTGTTCATTCATGCCTTGGGGCCAATCCCCATTGCATGGTATCTAGATGTAGAGCTACATTAGTGTACTCGCCACTGGGAGACCATGAAGGACGATTTTTTGGGGACGTTTGGGTTGATAGGAAGAATTGAGGCATTATACGAAGCCCTGTAGGATATAGATGCCCTAGTATTTGATAAATCACACCCTTGTGTGGAGTACGAGGCACCAAATTGGTATACACAGATGCAGGATATTGCTAACTATAGCAATCTTTCAATGGAGGAATGTGATGAAGACCTGCGAAATATCACTATCCCAGAATCAGAGGGTGAACGCGTAGTTGCTAGACCCGCACTGCAGACTGTCGATGTGACAAAGCCTCTTAGCTGAGGGAAGTCAACATTGGAACAGAATAACAACCTAAGCTAGCTAAGATTGGGGACCACTGGGACGATGATACCATTGGGAAAGTCGCAGAGCTTCTCACAGAGTATTAGGACCTATTTCCTATGAAATTCTCAGAACTCAAGGGTATTACAGGGGACCTCGGGGTCATGCGCATCACTTTAAAACTAGATGCACTCCCTGTTAAGTAGCGACCTTACCTATTGAACCCCAAGTTTAAGCAGAAAGTCAGGGAAGAAATTAAAAAAATGATAGCCGCAGGTATCATCCAACTGGTAGAACAATCAGATTGGGTAAACCTTGTAGTATCTAGGCCCACTGTTCTAATCAGCTCAACAACATTGCCAAAGATTCCTACCATCATGCCACAGGAGAACCCCAACAATCCTACCATGCCACTTGAACTAGACTCCCTGCCGGACCACAACATCAATGATGAAGCCGACGCAGGTATTCCAGTCCTACATAATCTCAAATGGCCCTGCGAATCATCCCAAGGACCTCGCAAGAAGCGAAAAGCCACTAAGGCCAACACCAACGTGGAGGGTACCCTAATGGAGGATGGTCTGGACAAGATTGTTGATGCTGTCACCACCACGGCTGCTAATTAATGGATTACTTGGGATGAGAAGAACAAGGCTGCGATGGAAGTTTTGCAGATATAACTGCAAGCCCTTTAGCTCAAAGCGGACACCCTTCAAGCGAGCGTTGATCAAGCGAGGCATAATCAAGCGAGGTAGAATCAAGCAGGGAAACTGGGCCAACAGGGCCCCATTACGACCCTACCAACCAATGAAGATAGGCAACCGTGCCAGCTCCCAGGTGCTGTGCTTATAATGGAACCCACTGACCTCTGCAACCAAGTCCGAGGATGCCCAGTCTCCCTTGATGTTAGTCGATTGGCCAAGGAGTAGTTGCGTGAGCTATTTACCTCCATCACTTGTAAATTTCAGCACCAGGAAATTCGTGCACAACAACACCTCAGCGCGACTGAACGGAATATTGCGACCCACATTGCTGACACTGCCCAAATCCAGACCGTGCATACTGCCATTATTGCACAACAAGTTGCCTTGTAACAACTGATCGATCGACTATGTGAAGATATGCCACGGGTGATTCCTGCTTCTACTGAGCCCTAGGACAAGATTGAAGGTTTGATAGCTACTTTGAAGGCATGCCGGACTGAGGTATCAACTGTCAGGGCTGAGTTTGAACTTCAGATTGCTTCGTTGCAGGCCAAGCTCCATCCTGTAACCCCCCCGGAGGAACGTGCCCAACGAGCTGCACTAATTACAGAGGTCACTGCTACTATCACTGTGAAAATTGATCAGGGTGTCACTCTGCTTGAAAATTCTATGGAAATTTGGTCCCATGTGCAACATGATCCTCTCCTTTGCAAGATCGATCAAGAATTGACTCAGAAGGAGCAGGACGTTGAGCAGCTGGAAGCTATGATGTCCACCCTTGTTCCAGCTCAGTGCTTTGCACGACTTCAAACTAGCCATGTGCTTCATAGTGACATCATTACGCTCCAACGTAAAAAGAAAATCCTTAGCGAATATTTGACACCATGATCAGGGGACCCCCTTAAGATCTCATAGGACATAGACGGGGCGGTTTGACAGTTGAACCAGGCTCTTGATAGTGTCACTGCTGCTTTGGAAGGACCAACATCTCAAAAATTGGTGGAGATCGCGCAGAAGGCTGCCGCGTAGAGCCTTCAAGTGTTGCCTCCGGTTACTGCCACCATGGAACAAATCAAATAAAGGATGAAGGTCTCACTCGTGCTGTGACTTAGGACGAGTCACAAGATTGTGTTGGGGTCCCATTGGAACGAGGTCCCTTAGCTGCATTTTGATAAATATTTTAGCTGCGTTTTTGATATTTTTTTGTATTAATTGGTCTTGCGCAGGGGATTTGGGATGGGTTAAAGCCCCCAGTGTATTGTAATGGGTCAAAGGGTAGACCTAGAGTCCCCAAACTATGATTTGTAGACCACAGGATAGCGCTGGATATGATGATATAAATAGCGGGATAGTTTGAGGCTTAGGGTAAGAAAGAAAGAAATATTTATGCTGTGTACGAACTGTTGAGATCTATTTTGGGTAGTTTTGGGTAAGGACTTCTGTTGGCTGTGTGAGTGGAGATCCTTAGTCCTACTATATGTGGACCCCGCTGGCTATGTGCATGGGCTATGACTTGGGTTTGTAATTGGGTTTTTAGATATTAATGAATGCAAAATCTATTGGAGCACCTTTATGCTATCTGAATTGGTTGTGTGTATTACTGAAGTACCTCTGCTATTTGAAAAAGGTGCGATTGTATCTGCGATATATGAATTAGCTGCGATTGTAATGTTCTATGGTGATAATTGCTGATGCACATGTGGATGCGAATGTGTTGATTAGATCTGTTAATAATAGTAGCTTTGTTTATGGTTACATGTTGATTATACTGTTAAGGGCTCGATAATAGGCTTGTTTCTATGCGAACCTGATAAGACTCAACGAGATCTGCCTTAATTACCCACTCTCTCCCAGGTTGTAGAAACCTGGTTCCAACACTCACCCATACTACTTCGGGTGAGACCTTGGCCTGTGAAAGTAGGCCATTTCCAAAAGGGCCAGTAGTATAGGGGTTTGTTGGTAAACCTTAACTCCGAACCTGGGTCAAGACCCCTGAAACCAACAACACTAATTTTTGTTTCTTCCTTCTTTTGGCCCCGTCAGTTGGCCTTTCGGCTCTGGTTCTTCCTCAGAAATTTAGCTTTGAAGAGATTTAGGCTAACTCATGACACAAATCCAAGCCCATGACACAGAGGGTTAAGAGTTCTTCATCTTCAAGATGAATTTCAGGTAATGTTTCCATTTTGTTGTAACGTTTATGACTCAAAGGTTTCTGTGGTTATGGTGTTTTGAAATTAAATATTCTTTAACCATCATTCTTTGCAACCGATACTTATTTGTTTATTATGGTTGCAACGTTAGTTTTAATCTAGGACTGTTACGTCTTTGACAGAATGTCGTTGAAATTTACCTTCCATGCTATGGTCAATCGAATTGCCACTGTTTATCAAGCATATGGAGTAGGAACCTTCACTGGTTAATGTAACTCTAATTTACTATCACACAATTGTTATATAATGATGTTACCATTATTTTTGGTTATGGATTATATTCCAACGTTTTTGTATATGATTTAATTTCTTGTTTATCTCTGTCATAAAATTTAGATTTCTTCAGACTTTAAATGTGACTTTCTAATGCTTTGTTTTTTTTGGACGTAGATTTAGGATTTCCATTGTGAGAATAAAGTGCTCACTCACACTCTGCCTAACTCGAGACTTATCCAATTTCATTTGTTCCTCTCGACATAAATTTTCCTCTCCAAGTATGCGTTTCCTTATTACCCTGCTCTCAACATCTTTTTGTTATGAAACCAGCGCCAAAAATAGAAGAATAGAGAGATCAATGCCTTAGAAATTAGCCACTTCGAGGGGGAAACCTCCAATACATTACATAAATGAACAATTCTTCTATGATACAAATGAAAAAACCTCCTTCTCTATATAGGAGTCCATGGGATCACAATATAATCCTAGACAACCTAACAATAATAATGTAAGGGCACAATAATAACAATATTAGGGTTACAGGGGTACAACAATAACAATAAGGGGGTTACACTAACAACAATAAGGGAATATACTAGTAATATAGGGACCTAACATGCCCTTCTCCTTCAAAAAAGTGTTGTCCTCAATGCTTGCGTAGCTTCGAATGCTTTCGTATAAAATTATCATCCTCCCATGTAGAATCTTTAATGGGTAAGTTCTTCCACTTGACGAGATACTATGAAATTGATCGATTTTGTAGCTGTCGAGTTTTTCCTTCCTCATCAAGTTCTATAAATATTGTTTGAACTAGAAGTGTGTCACCTATAACATTCTTTAAGCATGAAACATGGAAATCTGGATGCACTCGCGAAGACTCAGGAAGCTCCAATTTGTATGCCATAATACCAATCTTTAGCAACACCTTGTAAGGACCATAATACTTTGGCAATAATTTATTATCCTTCTTAGCTTGCTTGAGGGACATTTGTTTGTATGGTTGTAGCCATAAAAATACCCAGTCTCCTACATCAAAACTTCTCTCGTTGCGATGTTGACTTGCCTGTTCTTTCATTCGATTTTGTGCCAAATCTATGTTATCCTTTAAGAGTTGGAGAACTTATTGTTGATGCTTGATGTGATCTTCCACTGCTTGAACCTTATACTTTTCTCTTAAATATTGTAGGTTTTAACCCTGTACATAAATTATCTACAAAAGAATCTTAAAAACAGAAAATAAATAGTATTAAGAGCATAAAACATAAAACAGATAAACACAAATATTTTCCCCTAGATCCCAAATCGGGACGATCAGCTTGATTTTTCATTCTATTCCTTTTAGTGTTACAACACATATATATACATGCCAAAGCATACATAAACCCCAATCCATTAACCCTAGATTAGAACATAGCCATAGTTCCCTTGACTGGATCTACAAAATACTAGGGGCCGAAAACCATCGTACCCCAAAACCATGTGCAAACCCATGCACAAAACCATGGGCGGATCCGCCCACCGGAAAATAAGGACCAAAATTTTTTTCCGGGGTGCTGCCCTGGACCCAAAAAGGGGGGGCTACCGCCCCCCCTATGACCCCCTCGACGTTGCGCCCTGCGCAACGTACAGGGGGGGCTATCGCCCCCCCTGTGACCCCCCCGCACATGATTAGTCGTGGAAAGAATATAACACATACCCAACATTCTCGCACTTGTTGTTTTCTTTCCGAAGGGGGCCACAGGAAAGTTTAGTCATTAGCCCAGTTCTGCAACACCCATTGTTTCTCTACACCAAGAGAACTTCTGAGTGCTTACAGACTTCGTTAATGCATCTGCAACATTCTTCAAAGGTTTTGTCTTTGAATGATAAGCAAGGTTCTTAGCCAAGAAAATTGCACTTTGGCTATCAAAATCTATCCTTATAGCTTGCTGCACCAACCCCATACTTGAACACAATCTCTGCAACCAAACTGCTTCCTTTCTTGCATGAGCGGATACTATGTATTCAGCCTCTGTAGTTGAAAGAACCACTACAGACTGTCTTTTACTCATCCAACTGATTGCACCTCCAAATAGGCTAAACACATACCCACTTGTAGATATTCTTTGGTCCAGATCTCCAGCCCAGTATACATCAACAAAACCACGAATGTCCAACACTCTTTCCAATCTTGGTCTTCCCTGGTAGCACAAGCCATAATCACTAGTGCCACGTAAATATCTGAAAACCTACTTCATTGCTGTCCAATGCTCCTTCCCTGGGTTTGACATAAACCTGCTCAATACTCCCACTACATGTGCAATGTCTGGTCTAGTACAGACCATTGCATACATCAGGCTACCCACTGCACTTGCATATGGAACACAGGGCATATCCTCCTCTTCTTCTTGTGTCCTGGGACACTGTTCATCAGACAACTTTGTACTTACAGGAATCAGAACATTCACCAGTTTACTATCTTTCATATTGAACCTCTGTAATATAGTCTCGACACACTTCCTCTGGTTTGACCAGAGCTTCCTCTTTGCCTGATATCTCTTAATTTCCATGCCCAAAATATAGTTTGCAGCTCCAAGATCCTTCATGTCGAATTTGGAGAACAGTTGTGTCTTCAAATCTTGGATAATTTCTTTGTCATTTCTAATCAACAACATATCATCCACATACAAGACCAAATAAATAACACGATTGTTACACCATTTTTTGGTCATCTAACCTATTATCATTAGATGGACGCAAGTACACCATGTAAGACCAATTTTACCCTAAGTAAAATTGCTTTCGCTATGTAAAATAACTTAATAAAACACATTTATTAAGTTGTTTATGGTCCAAATAGGAAACCCCAAAAGGAAATATTAAACAAATCTTTATTTGTTTGATTTTCCTCATGAAATAATCAATTAAACAATAATTTAATTATTATTCCAAGTTAAATTTAACCCAAAAAAAGGAAATTAATTAGATAAATCCTTATTTATCTTATTATTTTCTAGGAATAATTATTTAAATCTTATTTAAATAATATTCCTTGTTAAATATGACTAAATCATTTATAAATAATTAAATAAATTATTATTTATTTAATTATCATTCAACCACTTCCTTAAAATAATAAATAAATCATTTATTTATTTACTATTTACAAATAAAGGGATTTGACCCAAGTCAAATACCTTGTCCCTCCAACAAATATAATAAAATATTCCATAAAAGGTGGATCTAGATTTGGTTAATATTATTTTAATCATACACAAAGATGTAGAATGACCCAATATTTTGTTATAAATAGAAGGGTTTTCTCATTCATTTGTCACCTTTTGTTGCATATTAGATCACTCTGGATCTATACTCTTGGTCTGACTTTGAGACATTATCATTGTCACATTCTCCATTATTTTCTTTGTGAGCTCCCTTTGAGTTCTATGTTTGTTTGGGTTTTCTACACCAACAAGAGAGAGAAATGCTAGATCTGAAGCGCTGAGGACTTTCAAGAACCCATCCCATTGAGGAGAATTGGAAACACCTTTCTTGTTTTCCTCTCAGGTGCCCTTAATATAAAAAATTCTTTCAAAAATATTGTTCTTGTCTTGTCTATTGGATGCATGGAGAAAAACTCTATTTTCACTGCTTAATGTCTTTTTATGCATAGATCTAGATTTGTGCAGCTTTTTCGTGATCAACTAAATGCAGATTTGAAGATATTGGCAGCCATGATTGATGTTAGAGATATTTGTTATGTGTAGCTAAAGTGGTATTTTCCGACAAAAGATTCACACTAACAACGATCACCAATTAATTTAAAATAAACACAGTGATCCTCCTTGCTTCTGGTGAAGCCAAGTCCCCGTATGTTGGTATCAAATTTCTGATACCACATCCTTGGTGACTATTTTAACCCATACAAAGACTTCTTTAACCTTCATACTAGTTCTTTCTTTCCCTTCACCATAAAGCCTTCAGGTTGTTTCATGTAGATCTCCTCTTCCAGATCCCCATGAAGAAATGTTATCTTCACATCCATCTGTTCTACCTCAAAATCAAATGCAGCAGCAATAGATAAAAGTAATCTAATAGAAGTAACTTTGGCAACACGAGAAAAAATATCACCAAAATCAATTCCCGGCACCTGGGAATAACCTTTTTCTACCAACCGAAATTTTTATTTCTCCATCTTTCCTTCTACATTCATCTTCTTCTTAAACACCCATTTTCTCCCGATGGGCTTCCTTCCAGCCGACAACTCCACCAGATCCCATGCCTCATTTTTATGCAAGGATGCCATTTCATCAATCATGGCCTCCTTCCAGAGTTTTCCATCTTCTGAATCTACTTCCTCCCTAACAGTTCTGGGATCATCATCAGTTATAGTTAAAGAAAAATTTGAACAGAAAGAAGATGGAATATACCTTTTTGGTTGTCTTCTTTCCCGAGCTGATCTTCTCACAGCTAGAGTTTGTGGCTCTTCCTCTTCTGAGTCTTCTTCTGTTGTAGAGTCTGATTCATCCTCCTTTAGCTCAAAATCTATCTTCTCAGGTTCCTTTGGTAGGATTTCATGTTTAACAACATCTTTCACCTCTCTAAACACCACATCTCGACTGTACACAAACTTCCTTGTTTCTGGGTTCCAAATCTTGTAACCCTTTAAACCATCCTTATACCCAATAAAGATGCACCTTTCAGATTTATTATCCAACTTGGTCCTTTTCTCCTTTGGAACATGTAAATATGCATCACATCCAAATACCCTTAGATGTGAAATAGAGGGTTTCTTACCAGTCCATACCTGATGTGGGGTCTTATCCTCCAACGCTGATGAAGGTGATCTGTTAACTAAGTAACATGCAGTCTCCACTGCCTCTGCCCAGAATTCTTGTCCTAACCCGGTACCACTGAGCATGCTTCTTGCCTTTTCCATCAGTGTTCTATTCATTCTTTCTGAAACTCCATTTTGCTGAGGTGTGTATGGAGTAGTCTTCTGCCGTGCTATACCACACTTCTTACAGAACTCTTCAAATTCCTTCTTGCATAACTCCCCACCATTATCTGTCCTCAGCGCCTTTATCTTCTTCTCTGTCTGGTTTTCCACCAGAGCCTTAAATTCTTTAAATCTGTCAAAGAATTCAGATTTCTTCCTCAAGAAATATATCCATGTATTCCTTGAGAAGTCATCTATGAATGAAACATAGTACATAGACTTACCCAGTGATGGAACCAACACAGGTCCAAACGCATCACTGTGCACAAGCTCTAATATCTTTTTCACCCTCTTAGCACCAGAAGGAAAACTCACCCGATTCTGCTTCCCATATACACAATGTTCATAGAAATCAAAATCCAGAGAGCTATTAGACATACCTTCTACCATACCATTTCCATGCAGTATCCAACGACCCTTCTCTCCAATATGTCCAAGCCTTTGATGCCATAGCATGGTCTTTTCTCCAGAGACCTCTAGGCTTTCCGCTCCACTTTCGGGAACCACAGAACTGTTTCACCTAACAATAATAGTGCTACCCTAAAGCTTGTACAGAGTTCCAATCCGAACTCCCAGCATTAATACCAGTTCTCCCGGAACCATCTTACATGTATCTTTCTCGAACACTGTTTTTACACCTGCATCATCCATCTTGCTTACATAAATCGGATTTTTGGCCAATGCAGGAATGTACAGAACACTGAGAAGTGTTCTAATCCCTCCACCTTGCACCTTCAACTTGACTTTTCCATGTCTAACGATTCTGGCCTTCCTATCATCACCTAAGAAGACATCACCGCCATCATATTTCTCATACTCGTAGAACCACTCCCTATGGGGAGTGAAGTGAAAGGATGCATCCAAGTCAATTAACCATGACTCATGATCTACATGTATATTTGAAGAAGAAGCCAAATACACATCCCCACCTTCATCTGAGGTGGTTTTTGCCTCTGCAGAAGGAGCATCATTAGATCCCTTTCCTTTCTTAGGAGCTTTAGATCTACGGTCCTTTTTGTTGTGCCCTTCCTTTCCGCATTTCCAGCACACCATTACAAACTTTCCAGGAGATTTAGATCTCCCACTCGAAACATTATTCTTGTTTATGTTCTGGGACCTTCCTCGTACATATAAGGCATCTCCATTATGACCCTCCATATTTCTCAGTCTCATTTCCTCCGACAATAAGGATGAGACAATGTCATCAAAATTCAAGGTAGTTGTATTGCTACCTATTGCAATAACCAGACTGTCCCACGAGTTTGGTAGAGAACAAAACAAACTGATGCACTTATGTTCATATGAGATTTTAATATCAATAGAAGACAGCCGATTTACCACAATATTGAAGGCGTTCAAATGCTATGTCACCGAGTCTCCATCCTTCATCCTCAGGTTATACAAATTTTTCCGTAGGAACAATTTATTCACCAGAGACTTAGATTGGTACAAAGTCCCTAGCTTGTCCCACAAGGTCTTCGCCGTAGCTTCCCAGATACATTCAATAATACTAAATCTAAGACACACAATCTTATTTTGCTCTTTACCTTCCGATCCATCTTCTTCCAGTCTTCATCTGACATTGCCGTTGGTTTAGTACCCAGATCTACCGTGGTCCACTGATATTTATCCACCAGCAGATCCTCCATCTTGAACTTCCACAAATCAAAACTCTGACCATTAAATTTATCGATCTCTATCTTCCCGCTACTCGCCATCTTCTTTCATCGCAAGAATCGATCCCGCAAATCTCCCACTGAACAGGGTCTACCTCAGGCCCGAGAAAAAAATCCTCAGCAGCAAAGGCATCCCCTTGAAGCCGAAAGAAATTTGATACCAAATGTAGGTTTTAACCCTGTACAGAAATTATCTGCAAATGAATCTTAAAAACATAAAATAAACAGTAGCAAGAGCATAAAACATAAAACAAATAAACACAAAGATTTTCCCCTGGATCCCAAATAGGGACGACCAGCCTGATTTTTCATTCTATTCCTTTTAGTGTTACAAAACATATATATACATGTCGAAGCATACATAAACCCCAATACATTAACCCTGTATTAGAACATAACTATAGTTCCATTGACCGGATCTACAAAATACCAAGGGCCGAAAACCATCGTACCCCAAAACCATGTGCAAACCCATGCACAAAACCATGGGCAGATCTGCCCACCAGAAAATAAGGACCAAAATTTGTTTCTAGGGCGCTGCCCAGAACCCTGATAGGGGGGGATACCACCCCCCCTATGACCCCCACAATGTTGCGCCCAGCGCAACGTACAAGGGGGGATATCACCCCCCCTATGACCCCCCCACGCATGATTAGTCGTGGAAAGAATATAACACATACCCAATAAATATGATGTGTTGGACGGTGGATGATATCCATAAAGTGCCATAAATGGGGTCATTTTTGCTACAGTATGGAAGGAAGTGTTATACCACAATTCAGCGAGAGGTAACCACTTGACCCATTGTGTTTGATTATCATATACAAAACAATGAAGATATCCTTCCAAACATTTATTCACTATCTCAGTTTGACTATTGGATTGAGGATGATAATATGAGTTATGAGCTAGTTGAGTACCCAAACAAGAAAATAATTCCGTCCAAAAATTTCAGGAAAAAATGGGATCTCTGTCACTTACAATAATCTTTGGGTTTCCATGTAGCTTTTGAATTGTTTCCATCAATGTAGTAGTAACTATAATTGATTTAAATGGATGAGATAATGCACAAAAGTGTGCATACTTGGTAAGTCTAACAACTACCACCATGATGACACTCTTTCCTTCAGACTTAGGTAAACCTGTGATAAAAACCATTGAAATCTACTCCCAACGTTGACTTGGAATGGATAAAGGTTGTAGAAGACCCGGGGTCTTAATTGTCTCAACTTTATTTTGCTAGCAAACCAAACATTCCACCACAAACTTTTAAATATCAGATTTAAGTCCATTCCAAAAAAATTATTTCTTCACCCCGTGGTAAGTTTT
The DNA here is from genome assembly GCA_034641835.2 of Pinus albicaulis. Lineage (NCBI taxonomy): Eukaryota > Viridiplantae > Streptophyta > Pinopsida > Pinales > Pinaceae > Pinus > Pinus albicaulis. The sequence continues at coordinate 1,083,504,018 of CM076574.1, forward strand.
TAAAATCCCTGTTGAGTGTCCTCCTAAAGGAGTAGTGTGCAATTCAAAAATACTCTTTTGTTTTATTTGGGAATTAGTACAAATATATAAGCGATCTTTGTGCCATAAGGAATCACTTTTCCAACTAAATGTATCAGATGTACTAGGATATTGCTGCAACTTTTGAATGAGTGTCCACACTTCTTTGTCCTTCTTCCATTCATCCCTTGCTTCGGTTATCCAATCTGGTTGGATAATAGAAATGGCACAAAGCAATGCATCCACCTGTTCATCCTTTCTTGAGAGTTGTTAATTTTAGAGAGGTGCAAGATCAATCTAAATATCATCATGATCCGATGAGAAGAATATTTTTTGAATTTATTCAAAATATGTGCAGGTTGGCTTGAAATGAAATGTAGGCTTGAAGCCCCAGTAGTTGTGGCACACACGCTCATTGATGGATATAAGCAGTTGTGTCACACACCCTCATTGATGGATATAAATAGGTCAATGTTGGAGGTCATTTTCACTCATCCATCACATCATTCTCTCTCCTCATCTGATTGGTTCGATCACCTTGGAGGCTCTTCTTCATCCACACGTGGGAAAATTGCAACAAGAATATTTTTGTTTCTGATCTAGGGTTTTCCAGCGCAGATTTGACTAGAGTTGACTTGTTCAACGCTTGGTCAAATTGACCCAAAACTTGGTCAAAATTATGATTTCCTTAATTTTTTGGCATTGAAATTGAGGTTGACCATTGAATTTGACCATCATGCGTTGAATTTTTGCGGCTGTTGTTTTGCATTGACTGTTGACTGGGACAACGTTGACTTTTGTTGACTTTGTGTTGACTGACCTTGTAGTCTGAGAGGGTTGTGTGACACTTCAGGTTGGTTGACCATATTGAGAATTTGTTGGTTGAAGCATCCTGCTTACTATCGTAATGCGCCAACACACATATATATTTTTGGCTCGTCTTCTGTCGATCTACCAGTATGTTCTATCTGCATTTTACTTTCTTGTTTATGTGATTGTTGACTGATATTGGGGATAAAAAGTAAAGTTGCATCAAGCATAGAAAATATACAAAAAATTTACATGGTATCAGAGCTGAGGTGAAGACAAAGCCCAAGTTTATAGCAATCATCGAAGAAGATCATGGGTACCTCAAACTATAATGGCTTTAAAAATGATGATAAATTGACTGGGAAGGAAGACTTCCATGCCTGGAAGAGACATTGAATATTATGTTGGAAGACCAATATTTCATGGACTATGTGCAGGGTAAAATCCAAGAGCCTCCATCCACTATACCTGCTGCGACCAAGTCAAAGTATAAGAAGGGGGAAATCAAAGAAAAGCTGATGATCAGGGACTAAATTCATAAGAGTTTGACTGCCTACATCTCTGAGCTGGGCACATCCAAGGAGATGTATGATAAGTTGGTCAAAATGTTCAAGGACAAAAATGAAAATAAAGTCCTATTCTTTAAGAATCATCTGAATAATTTGAAGAAAGGAAGGGATGAATCTATCTAATCATATTTTCTGAAGTTGACCGACATCAGAAATAATCTTCTGGCTACTCGAGAGACAATAGCTGATCGAGATATGGTTCTCACCGCACTTGGAGGTCTCTAATCCGAATGGCATGTATTCAACACTACCATTCTCAATAACAAGGTGATACCTGATTTTGACGAAGTACTATTGAGATGCTTAAAATAAGAGACAAGGATGAAGGAATATGAAAACGAAGGAAATGCTGCCTTCACTTCTCGTGCTAAGATGAAGAACTTTGGTGGTCCGAGGAAAAAAGGAAGAGCATGGGCCCAAGGGAAGAAATGAAAATGGTACACATGTGACAAGACCAATCACTATGCTAGAGAATTCCCTTTTAAGAAGTATTCTCCCAATGATGATGACAACAACAACAACCAGAGGGATGGAAATCAAAGGAACAATAGGTTCAAAGGAAAGAGGAAGGCTCCCTTTGGTGGAAAAGGGAAACCTTACAAAAAGTCGAGAAATTACAGGTATGAGGAATCAAATATTTTTGATGATAAAATAAATGAATTCATTCTTGTATCTTCCCTCTCTACTGCATCTCCACCCAACACTATGGATGTCTGGTTGATAGATAGTGGTGCCTTAAGGCACATCACTGGGTTCAAGGAAGCACTTTCTAACATGGTTGAGAAGGATATTAATCTGAAAATTATCCTTGGAGATAATGCCACATATCCCATGAAAGGGATAGGGACTGTGACCCTCCACTTGTCTCAAGGTCAAGTCCTCCACTTGCAAGATGTACTATATGTACCTAATTTGAAGAAGAACCTTGTGTCTATTTAGGAAATGGAAGACAAAGGTTTCAATGTGGCATTCATTAATGGGAAGGTGCGTATTTGGAAGAAGAGTTTAAAGGAAGCTATCACGATTGGGTTTAGAGTTGATACACTCTACCAGGTTGGAGGAATTCCACTGGGAGCGATGACATGTGATACTATTCGACAGACTAGACTATGGCACCGAGGGTTTGGACACCTTCACTAAAAAGCCCTTCCCGAAGCAAGAAATGTGGTGACGGGGATGCCTGGGTTCACAAATGATCATGAAGGTGTATGTTAGGGCCGTGCCAAAGGAAAAAATACAATGGGACCTTTCCCCTCAAGCGTCACAAAGACATATGATGTCTTGCAATTGATACATTCTGATATGTCTGGTATGCCGCTTGTGATATCCTTGGGTGGATGTTATGATTATATGAATTTCATAGATGAATTCTCTCACAAAACCTGGATATAATTCTTGAAAAAGAAGGACAAGGATTTCATGTGGTTTCGTACCTTCAAAGCCTTGGTGGAAAATTCAACAGGGAAGAAGATCAAGATATTGAGGACCGATAATGGCATTGAATATGAGATGAACGAGTTCAAGAAATTTTGTAGAGAAGCTAGCATCAAGAGGGAGACCACAAATGTATATAGTCCTGAGCAAAATGGCATTGCTGAAAGAAAGAATAGGACCATTGTGGAAGCTTCCCATGCCATGATATGTGACCAAGGTCTTCTGAAGTTTATGTGGGGAGAAGCTGCGAACACTACTGTGTACATAAAAAACCAATGCCCACATTCCACTCTGGACTCCAAAACTCCCGAATAGGTTTTATTTGGTAAGAAACTTGGCATCTCACATTTTAGATTTTTTGGATGTCCTATTTATTTTCATGTACTGAAGGAAAAGAGGAGCAAGCTAGATGCTTCTGGAAAGAAGGGAATGTTTGTGGGCTATAGCGAAACTTCGAAGGCCTATAGAGTCTATGTGCTTGGTCAAAGGGAAGTAGAAATATGCCACGATGTTACCTTTGATGAAGATGCCTCCCTAAGGAAAGTAATCAATCTTCCGAGATTTGAGGAAGATCATGATATAAGGCCTGGAAATCAAGAAGAACCGAAGAATGAGATGATGCCCGATGTTGAAGGACTGATGGACCCTATTGATCCACCTACTTCAATGAGGAAGAGACCATCATGGCTCAGGGACACTCTCAAGGATGCCGAGCGACATATGGCCCCAAGGGGGACATTCCGTGAAAGCAAGAAGCCAAATAGATACCAAGGGTATCTAGCAGGCATGAGTACAATCATACAATCTGAGCCTGGATCTTTTGAAGAAACCGTAAAGCATCAAGTATGGAAGGATTATATGCACAAAGAATATGAGTCCATTATGAAGAATGATGCCTAGGATGTGGTTCCAAGACCGGAGGACAAAGCAGTTGTCACCTCGAAATGGATCTATAAGATCAAGCATGGATCTGATGGAAGTGCTGAAAATTTCAAGGCAAGATTCATTGTCTGAGACTTCTCTCAAAAGGAAGGCATAGACTATGATGATATATTTGCACCTATGGCCCTATATACCACCATCCGATCTATCATAGCCCTTGCTGCTACGCAAGGATGGAATATTCATCAAATGGATGTGAAGATTACATTTCTGCATGGTGCGATAAAGGAAGAGGTGTATGTGGAGAAACTTCTGGGGTTCGAAGTCTAGGATCGGGACACCCATGTTTGTAGGTTGAAGAAATCCCTCTATGGATTGAAGAAAGCAACTAGAGCTTGGTATGAGAGGATAGATAACTACTTGATGAAGTTGGGCTTCACTCATAGTAATGTTGATCCAAACCTTTACTTCAAGGTTAATAGAGAAAATCCTCTCATTCTGGTGCTGTATGTGGACGACCTCTTCCTGACAGGTGCTGACCCTCTCATTCATCAGTGTAAGAGGGAGCTTGCTGTTGAGTTCAAGATGAAGGAACTAGGACTGATGCATTACTTCCTAGGCTTGGAGTTCTGGCAGAGAGCTGGTGAGATTTTCCTTTCTCAAGGAAAATATATTGTGAAGCTTTTGGAAAGTTTTGGAATGGTGGACTGTAAGTCCGTGTCGACACCGATGGAGCTCAACTTTAAGAAGTTGAGTGGCAAAACTGTTGGGCCCGTGCTAGCAAATCCTACTGACTATCGTCAACTCGTAGGGGCCCTGATGTTCTTAGTGAACACCCATCCAGATGTATGTTTTGCAGTGAACACTTTGAGTCAACATATGGTTGAGCCTCATCACTTTCACTGGGTTGGTGCCAAGAATCTGTTGAGATATCTTCGGGGCACGATAAACCATGGGCTGAGATACACTACCAGGAGCATGACACTCCATGGATATACTGATGCCAATTGGGCTGGCAGTGTGATGGATCATAATATCACATCGAAATGCTGCTTCACACTTGGTTCTGCTACGATATCATGGACGAGAAGGAAGCATAAGTCAGTGGCTTTGAGAATTGCAGATGTTGAATAAATTGCAGCGAGTATGGGCTGTTGTGAAGTAGGTTGGTTACGAAAGCTCTTTAGTGAGCTGTTCGAGCATGTGCTAGATACCACCATGATACTCTGTGATAACCAGATTGGGATTTGGTTTTTCGAGAATCCCGTGTTCCATGATCAATCCAAGAATATTGATATCAGGTACCACTTTATCCAGGATATGGTACAACAAGGCACCGTAAGGCTTGATCATATAGGAATTGATGAGAAGGTCGCAAATATTATCACAAAGCCCTTAGGGAAGGTCAAGTTCCTAACCTTCCATGATAATATTGGTATCGTGGAAAAACCCTATGCTGAGGGTCTTCTTGGACGATGAGCTCTTGGAGCTCTAGGGGGCTTTGGGGATAGCTTCTCGAAGCTATAAGCACACACGGGGCTAGGCTTGCAGAATCTTGTGGTGCCTCTGCCCCACCATTATGATGATTGAGTTGGTTCACCTCTCATGATTTGTGCCCCTTATGCATCCTATCCATTGAGTCCTGGACTCATGGGAAGTAACTCTCATTTGGCTAGTGAGGTGGGAAAAGCTAGAGACCAGTAGAAAATACTGATGGACACATAAGAGATTATCCATACTCTCTATGTCTAGGATGGCATGGTCCAACCACTTGATCTGGGATCATGTATAGTTAGATTTCAGACCTCCAACTGACTTCGAGTCAGGTAAACCAACTTTGGGTTAGTATGAGACCCTTTTTGAGTCCTATAGAGGTTTCAGACCTATGGGCTGAATCTGTTAGCCAGGAATGATGTCTTTGTGACTTACCCACTATTGTTCTGAAATAAAGAAACCAACAAAGCAAGTTATGGCGGGATGAAAAACGATGTTTGGATGGCACAGGTGGATGGAGTTCTCTCTAGTTGAGAGTGAGTGTTAATTTTGGACAACTAGGTCCAAAATCCATGTTGTGATGCTCATATGAAGATGCCAATATTTTATTGGATTCCTCTTTCGGAGAGGTTCAAGATAGATCTAAAGATCATCTTGATCCGATGAGTAGAAAATTTATTTTGAATTTATTCAAAATATGTGCAGGTCGGCCTAAAATGAAATGTAGGCTTGAAGCCCCAGCACTTGTGTCACACACCCTCATTTATGGATATAAGCAGTTGTGTCACACACCCTCATTAATGGATATAAATAGGTCAACGTTGGAGGTAATTTTCACTCATCCATCACATCATTCTCTCTCCTCATCTGATTGGTTTGATCACCTTGGAGGCTCTTCTTCATCCACACATGGGAAAATTGTTGGAATATTGTCATTGATGGCAACAAAGCATGAGGCAAAGGAATGGGCAACGAAGAAGAAGAAGAGTTTTCATATAATGTATGAAGGAGGAGAAAGAAACTCAGTATATGGATGAGTTTCGGTAATACTCTGTTAGGTAACCAGAGCATTGTTGAACAGGATCTATATATTCGGATCACATTTTATACATATATAAGGCGAAAAACAATGCAGGAAAGTATTTATTTGAAGGATTTGTGTTTATAATAAACATTCGGACCTGATGGATCTATTAAACCATATTTAAATAAGAACACTGTTCTGAAACCACGAGTGGGTTTATAAAGCTGGTTTATCCATTCCGCACCACCTTTCGAGGATAAGCGGTATTTTCCGAATGGACAGCGATTCCATAGAGGAATCAACACGTGGCTAGGCCACTATTCCAATACCGCCGCTTAAAGAACTCCTTCGCGCGTTAACAAAATGACGTTGGAAGCCGAGCAAAATCTCTCAGAGCCGTTGATCTGGGCAAAGGCGATCGGACGGGGGTCGCTTGCCATAGTTGCACGAACAATACTCCAAGTGCGTGGGCGATAACCCAGGTACGGGTGCGCGCGTTTGATTGGTTTTCGATTCATGGTGGGTCCGGGACGAAGATCTATGTTTATGGAGATATTACGATATATTACGTGGATTAATATATGATCGTGCTGAGGATCATTTTACATGGTGATTATTGTTTTTAATCAAAGTTCGAAGGGTGGTTGTATACGGTCGAAATTATATACACGAGGTCAGTTAACATGGGTTTAATTCAGATTTTTGTGTGGGACCCGATTTCCATTCACATCTTTGGTTCATTATATTATGCCGAAATCTTAACCAAACCTTATATAAATCACCCCCACCATAGCAGCAAAGGCACGTGGGTCCATTTGACCACGTGGTGATGTTTTAATGGAATCGTAGGTCTTGAATCGCAAAGTTTAATCGGTGGAGTTTTATTATGTGCTTCGATCAAAGGCCGGACCCGATTGAGTTATATGTCACAGTTTATTGCTAATCGCGTCCGAGATCTTAATCGCAATCAGAACTTTTCTATTGTGTGCCTCGATTATTTTTGTTCAAAGTTCGGACCCGATTGCGCTATGAGCCATTTTTATATGGTCATCGCATCCGGTTGATCAATCGCAATCGCAAGTTTTGTTTGACACCGCCGATCCGTCGACTGCGATGTGGGACCGGGGTCAAAGAATGAAATTTGGTTCAAAGTTTTATTGAGATATTAAACTATTAGCAAGCGTTGAATATTATTTATAAAATCCGAAGGGTTATACATAAGGGGCTAAATCGCTGTAAAAACATTTTTTTATCACTTGATAAATAAATTAATAAGAAATAAAAACCCCGAGGGAAAATCTATTGGAAATATTGTAAAAGGAATACCATTAGCGGTTCGTGGTTTTGACTCATGATTGTAATATAGGCGAGAACTATATAAAGTGATGAGAATTATGAAGAAGGTGTGAGGTTGATGATAAACGAGTCTCCTTTGGAGAGAACTGTATGAAAAACCCTGATATATCTGAATCAATGGTGCACCTGTAAATATGATGATCAGATCGACTGATGCAGTGATGAAGAACATGTGCATGCTTAAGGGTGATGAATGAATGAAGCTCTTGAAGGAATATCTGGATGGGAAAACTCTGTTCTTAATTGAAAAATCTGAATGAACCTCTGGTCTTGAACGACGAACGAAGAAACAAGGAAGAGCTAGCGCATGACTGCTGAAGAAAACATATGAATCCGGTGAGTCTGAGGGTTGGAGCCTTCATTTTGGAAATGGAAGTTTTCTGCCAATAGAAACTAGTGTTATGTTCAGGGGGTTGAAGCTCCCTTCCAGGAAAGGTTGGTAAACGAGAGAAGGTTGTAGCCTTCTGCAAGTGGGTGCTTGCGTGCTGGTATGAGTCTGCACCAGCATATATTGTAAAAGGTTTTCTCTATAATAAAATATTGAAGAATGAGATCACAGCAGCGGTGGTTTTCTCCCAACTTGGGTTTCCACCTTAAATCCTGGTGTCCTTATGTGTTGTTCATGGTTAATGATTTGTTCTGTTATTTCTGTTTATGCTTAGTGCTTATCTGAGGCAATTCTGTAAATAATATTTCTGAATGCAGTACTGTAACATATGTTTTGAGAAAGAAAAGAATTATTTTTCAGCCTTAAATACTGATTCACCCCCCCCTCTCAGTATTTTTTCCAACAATTGGTATCAAAGCAGGTCCTTCTGAAAAGCTTAGTCGCTAGAAGGAAGATCATTCAAGATGAGAAATCAAGATGGAACAACATCTATCAGGCCTCCACTCTTCAACGGAAACAACTTAATCTTTTGGAAAACAAGGATGAGATCCTATCTTCAGTCTCTTGGAGCAGATGTATGGGCTATTGTTGAAGGAGGATATCAAAATCCAGCCTTAGTACCAACAGATCCAACGGAAAGAAAGAATTATGAAACAAACGCAAAGGCAGTCAATGCTTAGTGGGAAGTCTAACTGAATCAGAATTTTTCAAAGTCATGCAGCTGAATACAGCGAAGGCAATATGGGACAAAATCATTCTAAGCTATGAAGGTGATGCAAAGGTAAAAAGTGCTAAACTTCAAACTCTCAGAATTCAATATGAGAATATAAAAATGCTTAATGAAGAAAGCATTGCAAATTTCTTTCTACGTCTTGATGATGTTGTAAATCACATGAGAAATTTGGGAGAAAAAATTACCGAATCCACTTTGGTTGAGAAAATTTTAAGATCTCTAACAGCAAAATTTGTGTCAAAATTTTCAGCTCTTGAAGAAAAGCAGGATCTACAAAATCTTACTGTGGTACAACTTCATGGCATACTAACTGCATATGAAATGAGAAGAGGAGGACCATCTGAAGTCAAAGAAGCAGTCTTTAGAACTTCTACAAAAGGAAAGGAAGTACAAATAACAGAAGGATCAGGATATATCTCAGAAGAAGATGAGATAAACTTCGTAAAGAAACTTCAACTTGGCACAGGACGATTCATAGGTAAGCTTCCTTTCAAATGCTTTGATTGTGGAAGAGTTGGTCATTATGCTGCTAAGTGTCCTTATAAAGAAACACATAAAAAGGGGAAGGAAGTAGAAATAAGGAATAAGAATCATATTAGCTCTAAAAAGAGTTACTATACTCATGAAGATAGTGATGAGTTATCTGATAGTGAGGAAGAATGTGAACAAGATCTGAGACTTCTCATGGAATTTGAAAAGGAATCTAGAGAAGAAGAGGATTCTTTTGTGGACGCTCTAGAAGACAGTGATTTTCTTAATGAAAACAATAAACTCAAAATTTGCTTAGAAGAGAGAAAAATAATCATAGAAACTCTGAAAAATCAGCTTGAAGATAAAGAGAAACACAATGAGAAATTAGAATGTGAAGTAGTAGATCTAAGAAAAGAGCTTGGGAAAGTAAAGACTCTGAATCTTAGATTTGCTAAAGGGTCTGAAACCTTAGATGAGATTATCAAGGTACAACGTTCTCCTCTTATAAAGACAGGCCTTGGATATATTGGAGAATCTTCTCAGGCATCAGCACCAAATTATCTAAAGGCAGTTACAGCTGGTTTACAACATGCCGCCACTCAGCAAGGGAATAAAGAATCTTTACAGGTAAAGCATGATCATTTCAATTCAAGTAACACTAACAGGAATGTCTTTCAAAGAAACACAAATCAACAGATAAATTCATATAGAATACCTTATGATCACAGAAATTTATTCTTCAATGGAAAATGTTTCTCATGTCACAATTTTGGTCATAAAGCTATTCAGTGTGTAGCATATAAAACTATTATGAAAAGAGAAGCAAGAAAGAAAAGGACTAATATTGAAGCAAAGAATAACACTTATAACAACTTTTCTCCTCTTCAAAATGAAGTTGAATGCACTTATTGCAATAAATTTGGCCATGAAGAATCTGAATGCAGGAGCAAAGTTCAGCCAAAAGAACATGTTCCTTCAAGATCCAAAGTATGGAAAAAGAAGGAGTTACAGGTTGAAAATTGTGGCATAGCGTTATTTGCAGAAGATGAAGAGAACCAATGGTACATTGATAGTGGATGCTCAAGACACATGACAGGTGATAAAGACAAACTTCTTGCATATAGTGCTCTAGAAAAAGAAAAAAATGTTACATTTGGAAATGATACTCCTGCGGTCATTAAGGGAAAAGGGTCTGTTTTTATAAAAGAAAAGGTGAAAGCTAATGAAGTCATGTATGTGGATGGATTAAAGCATAACTTGTTAAGTGTAAGTCAAATGTGTGATCAAGGAACTGAAGTTGTCTTTAGTTCAAAAGAATGTGTGGTATGTGATCTTGATACATGTAAAGCAATTATAAAAGGAAAAAGAACTCCAAACAACCTGTATATATTGAAGAACCCCAAAGAACAATGTTATTTGAGTAAATCTTCAGAAAATTGGCTGTGGCATAGAAGGTTGGGGCATCTGAGCTTCTCTCAAATCAACAAATCAAGCAGACTTAAAGTTGTTCGTGATCTTCCCAATATTACTCTACCTGAAAATATCATATGCAAATCTTACCAATTCGGTAAGCAAACCAGGGTACAATTTAATGCCAAGGAAGGATCATCAAGTAAGCCTCTTGAACTCATTCATACTGACATATGTGGACCTATGAGGAAAAATTCACCCCGTGGTGAAGAATACTATATCTTATTCATTGATTATTTCTCTAGAATGTGTTGGATTGGGCTGCTTAAACACAAAGATGAAGCATTTGAGAAATTTCAGATCTTCAAAGCACTAGTGGAGAATGAATTAGAATTAAAAATCAAGTGTCTTAGATTTGATCGAGGAGGAGAATATACATCCAAAGAATTTCTTGAATTCTGTGAACAACACGGCATAAAAAGACAGTTCTCTGTAGCTGGCACTCCACAACAGAATGGTGTTGCAGAGAGAATGAACATAACAATTCAACAAATGGCTAGAGCTATGCTTGATGATTCCGGAACACCTGACACATTTTGGGGAGAAGCAGCACATACAGCAGAAAACATTCTTAACAAAGCACATGTTCGTGTAAATAGTGATAAAACTCCATATGAACTCTGGTATGGTAATCCTCCCACTATAAAGCATTTTAGAATTTTCGGGAGCAAATGCTTTATCAAAAATAATGATGAAAAACTTGGCAAGTTTGAACCCAGAGCTGATGAGGGAATATTTCTTGGTTACTCCTCTAGGATTAAGGCATATAAATGTTACAATAAAAGACTTCAAAATATTGTTGAATGTATTGATGTTGTTATTGATGAGTCTACTGCAGCCCCAAAAGAAGAAAAGCAAACAACAAATGAAGATGATGAGGACACATATCCTTCTACATCAAACAGTAATGATACAAACAGTACACCCAGTGAAGAATCTGAAGAAGAGCTGTCTGAAAAGGCTCCATCTAGATATGTTCAAAAGAATCATCCAGAATCTCAAATTTTTGGAGAAAAGGAATCAGGTGTACAAACAAGAAGGACTCTTGTGGGATCTTCTAGTAATATGGAATTTTTGTCCATGGTTGAACCTCACAGTGTTAGTCAAGCTAGAAAAGATGAATGTTGGATTCAAGCCATGAATGAAGAGATTGATCAAATTGAAAAGAATCACACTTGGGAGTTAGTACCAAGGCCTCATGACAGAAATGTCATTGGAACTAAATGGATATTCAAAAACAAGTTAAATGAGAATGGGGATGTTATAAGAAATAAAGCTAGACTTGTGTGCAAAGGGTATGCTCAACAAGAAGGTATAGAATTTGAAGAAACCTTTGCTCCTGTAGCCATACTTGAAGCCATAAGAATGTTTCTTGCATTTTCAAGCTTCCAACAAATCAAAGTTTATCAAATGGATGTTAAATCTGCTTTTCTCAATGGTGATCTAGAAGAAGAAGTTTATATAGAACAACCAGAAGGATTCATTTTGGGAAATGATGAAAAACTTGTTTGTAGACTTAAAAAGGCTCTATATGGACTCAAACAAGCTCCAAGGGCATGGTACTATCGTCTTGACAAATATCTTCATCAACAAGGATTTTCAAAAGGGTCTGCTGATAGCAACTTATACACAAAAACTGAAAATGACAAACTCTTGATTGTGGTTGTATATGTTGATGATATCATTTTTGGAAGTAATAAAGAGTCTATGAGTCAGAAATTTGCATCTGATATGCAGCAAGAATTTGAAATGTCTTTGCTTGGGGAACTAAGATTCTTTCTTGGTTTGCAAGTGCAACAAGCAACAGATGGCATATTATTATCACAAGCAAAATACCTCAAGCAAATCCTAAAGAAGTATGGCATGGAAGACTGCAAACCTGTAAGTACACCAATGATAACCGGATGTAATCTCAGTTCTAATGATGATTCCCCCACGGTGAATCAACCAGAATATAGATCTATGATAGGAAATCTACTGTATCTCACTGGGACAAGACCAGACATCATGCATGCAATTGGGATTGTTGGACGATTCCAAGCTAATCCAAAAGAGTCTCATCTTCAGGCTGTAAAAAGAATATTCAAATACCTACAAGCAACTCAAGACTTTGGACTATGGTATCCAAATAATGTTGATCTTACTCTTCATGCATACACTGATGCAGATTGGGCTGGAAGTGTTGATGATCGGAAAAGCACTAGTGGTGGTGCATTCTATATGGGGCCCCGGTTAGTGTCTTGGTTCAGCAAGAAGCAAAGCTCCATTGCCTTATCTATAGCAGAAGCAGAATATGTGGCTGCAGCATCATGTTGCACACAACTTCTTTGGATGATGCAAACTCTACAAGATTTTCAAATCAAATGTTCACCTCCTATCTCCATTATGTGTGATAATACAAGTGCCATAAGTATCTCAAAGAATCCTGTTATGCATTCCAAGACCAAGCACATTCCCATCAAATATCACTTCTTACGAGAACAAGTGCTTGAGCAAAAGGTGAAATTTGAATATGTTTCCTCCAAAGAACAAGTTGCTGATATATTTACCAAACCTCTACCCAAGGAAGCATTCAAATATCTCAGACAGAAACTGGGAGTAGTCTCTGCCATGCAGAGGATCAGGTCTACTTAAATACAGAAGACTAAATTGGTTGTGAGATGCTGTCTGCACAGGCTCAGGGGGAGCATTGGTCATCTTATGTTTAAACGATGCCGCATAATCTCAAGAGGAGCATGGCACTGTCGGTTCAACGGTTCTTGATCAAACTCTTTGCCATTGATGTCAAAGGGGGAGGAAAAGCAACAAAGGGCGCCTATAAGGTCATCAGAGGCAGAGTATTGCCATCAATGCCAAAGGGGGAGATTGTTGGAGTATTGTCATTGATGGCAACAAAGGATGAGGCAAAGGAATGGGCAACGAAGAAGAAGAAGAGTTTTCATATAATGTATGAAGGAGGAGAAAGAAACTCAGTATATGGATGAGTTTCGGTAATACTCTGTTAGGTACCTAGAGCATTGTTGAACGGGATCTATATATTCGAATCACATTTTATACATATATAAGGCGAAAAACTATGCAGGAAAGTATTTATTTGAAGGATTTGTGTTTATAATAAACATCCAGACTCGACGGATCTATTAAACCATATTTAAATAAGAACACTGTTCCGAAACCACGAGTGAGTTTATAAAGCTGGTTTATCCATTCCGCACCACCTTTCAAGGATAAGCGGTAATTTTCGAATGGGCAGCGATTCCATAGAGGAATCGACACGTGGCTAGGCCACTATTCCAATACCGCCGCTTAAAGAACTCCTTCGCGCGTTAACAAATCGACGTTGGAAGCCGAGCGGAATCTCTCAGAACCGTTGATCTGGGCAAAGGAGATCGGACGGGGGTCGCTTGCCGTAGATGCACGAACAATACTCCAAGTGCACGGGCGATAATCCAGGTACGGGTGCGCACGTTTGATTGGTTTTCGATTGCATGGTGGGTCCGGGACGGAGATCTATGTTTATGGAGATATTACGATATATTACGTGGATTAATATATGATCGTGCCGAGGATCATTTTACATGATTATTGTTTTTAATCAAAGTTCGAAGGGTGGTTGTATACGGTCGAAATTATATACATGAGGTCAGTTAACATGGGTTTAATTCAGATTTTTGTGTGGGACCCGATTTCCCTTCACATCTTTGGTTCATTATATTATGCCGAAATCTTAACCAAACCTTATATAAATCGCCCCCACCATAGCAGCGAAGGCCCGTGGGTCCACTTGACCACGTGGCGATGTTTTAATGGAATCGCAGGTCTTGAATCGCAAAGTTCAATCGGCGGAGTTTTATTATGTGCTCCGATCAAAGGCCGGACCCAATTGAGTTATATGTCACAGTTTATTGCTAATCGCGTCCGAGATCTTAATCGCAATCGGAACTTTTCTATTGTGTGCCCCGATTGCTTTTGTTCAAAGTTTGGACCTGATTGCGCTATGAGCCATGTTTTATGTGGTCATCGCATCGAGTTGATCAATCGCAATCGCAAGTTTTGTTTAACACCGCCGATCTGCCGACTGCGATGTGGGCCCAGGGTCAAAGAATGAAATTTGGTTCAAAGTTTTATTGAGATATTAAACTATTAGCAAGCGTTGAATATTATTTATAAAATCCGAAGGGTTATACATAAGGGGCTAAATCGTTGTAAATACATTTGTTTATCACTTGATAAATAAATTAATAAGAAATAAAAACCCCGAGGGAAAATCTATTGGAAATATTGTAAAAGGAATACCATTAGCGGTTCGTGGTTTTGACTCATGGTTTTAATATAGGCGAGAACTATATAAAGTGATGAGAATTATGAAGAAGGGTGTGCGAGGGTTGATGATAAATGAGTCTCCTTTGGAGAGATCTGTATGAATAAACCCTGATATATCTAAATCGATTGTGTGCCTGTAAATATGATGATCAGATCGACTGACGCAATGATGAAGAACATGTGCATGCATAAGGGTGATGAATGAATGAAGCTCTTGAAGGAATATCTGGATGGGCAAACTCTGTTCTTAACTGAAAAATCTGAATGAACCTCTGGTCTTGAATGACGAACGAAGAAACGAGGAAGAGCTAGCGCATGACTGCTGAAGAAAACATATGAATCCGGTGAGTCTGAGGGTTGGAGCCTTCATTTTGGAAGTAGAAGTTTTCTGCCAGTAGAAACTGGTGTTATGTTCAGGGGGTTGGAGCTCCCTTCCAGGAAAGGCTGGTAAACGAGAGAAGGTTGTAGCCTTCTGCAAGTGGGTGCTTGCGTGCTGGTATGAGTCTGCACCAGCATATATTGTAAAAGGTTTTCTCTATAATAAAATATTGAAGACTGAGATCACAGCAGCGGTGGTTTTCTCCCGACTTGGGTTTCCACCTTAAATCCTGGTGTCCTTATGTGTTGTTCATGGTTAATGATTTGTTCTGTTATTTCTGTTTATGCTTAATGCTTATCTGAGGCAATTCTGTAAATAATATTTCTGAATGCAGTACTGTAACATATGTTTTGAGAAAGAAAAGAATTATTGTTCAGCCTTAAATACTGATTCACCCCCCCTCTCAGTATTTTTTCCAACAAAAATTGCAGCAAGAATATTTTTATTTCTGACCTAGGGTTTTTCAGCACAAATTTGACCAACATTGACTTTGGGCAACGCTTGTTCAAAATGACTTGAAACTTGGCCAAAGTTCCAATTTTCTTAATTTTTTGGCACTAAAATCGAGGCTGACCGTTGAATTTGATCGGGATGAGTTGAATTTTTGTTGCTGCTATTTTGCGTTGACCGTTAACTGGGACAACGTTGAATTTCATTGACTTTGTGTTGAATAAACTTGTTGTCTGAGAGGGTTGTCTAACACTTCTGGTTGGTTGACCATATTGAGACTTTGCTGGTTGAAGCATCCTGCTGACCGCCGTAACGCACCAACACACATATATATTTTTGGCTTGTCTTCTATCGATCTACTGATATGTTCTATCTTCATTTTAATTTCTTGTTTATGTGATTGCTGACTGATATTGGGGATAAAAATTAAAGTTGCATCAAGCATAGAACATCTACAAAAAATTACAAGAGTGCATCTGTGACAACATTTAGGTTCCCTTTTTTGTAGATGATTTCAAAGTCATAACCCAACATCTTTGTGACCCATTTTTGCTGCTCTTTTGAAGATAGTCTTTGTTCCAAAAAGTGTTTAAGACTATCATGATCAGTTTTTACCTTGAAGTGTATTCCCATTAGGTAAGGTTGCCATTTCTTTAGTGCATGTCACTATTGCCAACATTTCCTTCTCATAAATAGCTTTCTGTAAATACTTTCCTTTGATTGGACAACTTTCAAAAGCAATGGGTCTTCCTTCTTGCATTAAAACAACACCAATTCCATTTCCTGAGGCATCACATTCCACAATAAAGGTTTTTGTGTAGTCTGGTGTAGCTAAGACCGGTGATAGGTGCATTGCCTCTTTAAGATGTTCAAAGGCCTTAGTTGCCTCAGGAGTCCATGAAAATGAATCTTTCTTCAATAATATTGTTAGAGGTGCCGCTATTCTTCCATAATTCTTAAAAAATTTGTGATAATACCCTGTTAACTTGAGAAATCCTCGCAACTTCTTTATGGTTGTGGGGAATTTCCATTCCTTAATGGCTTTAATTTTATTAGGGTCTACCTTAACACCCTCATGAGATACAATATGACCCAGATATTGAACCTCTTTTACTCCAAAGAAACATTTAGATGTTTTTTCATATAATTGTTTCTCCTCCAATAGTTTGAGCACCTTGTCAACATGTTGAACATGATCCTTCCAAGACCTGTTGTAGATTAGTATATCATCAAAAAATACTATCACAAATTTTCTAAGGAAGGGTTTTAAAAGAGAATTGATCAACCATTGAAATGTAGAAGGTTCATAGGTAAGGCCAAAAGGCATGACCAAAAATTCATAATGACCCTCATGAGTTTGAAATGCTGTTTTCAGAATATCTTCCATCTTCATTCTGATTTGATGGTATCCTGAATGAAGATCCAACTTGGTAAAATAAATTGCTCCATGTAATTCATCCAATAATTCATCAATCACAGGAATGGGAAATTTATCTTTAATAGTGAGCTTATTGAGCTCCCTAGAATCTGGACACATGCACCATGATCCATCCTTCTTGTGCACCAATACTACTGGAGTAGAGAAATACCAGCCTCTAACATTTTTGCAATCATACGTTTAATTTATCTCTTTTGGACATAGGGATATCTGTAAGGCCTGATGTTTGGAGGAACACTTCCTAGAATCAAATTAATAGCATGATCATTATCACGAATAGGTGGGAGACCTTTGGGAGTTTCAAATACCTTGGAATGATTTTCCAAGACATTTTGGATATCTGGAGAAATAGATGATTTTGATGCTGGAACTTCTAGTGAGCATAATTGTGCAATTACGCCTCATTGTTCTTTCTTCATAAGATTTGTCATGACATTAGAGCTTATTATCTTTCTTGGCTTCCTTGCAATACCCCATAATTCGACTTCCTTTCCTTCCGAAAAATATTTCAAGAAAAATTCTTGAAATTTAAAAGCTACCATCCCCAAAGATTGTAACCATTGTACTCCTAGTGCAACATCAACACCTCCCATTGGAATGGAAAGCATTGGACTATTAAATACATATTCCCCCATGGTTAGCTTTATATTATGACATTTTCTAGAGAAATTTATAATTCCTCCATTTGCAACCATCACTTGACATTGTGGTGCTGGGTATAGGAAACAATTTAATTCCTTAGCTATCTTACAACAGATAAAATTATGGGTACTACCCGAATCAATCAGCACTATTACCTTTTTCTTCTTGATATGTCCTTCTATCTTGAGAGTTTGAGGAGTGGTAATACTTGCCAATGCATTACACGATATGGTTGGACTCATTTCTTCTTCTTCTAGGGTTGGTTTCTGGTGTATATTATCTTCTTTTGAAGTTTCTTGTTCATTTTCTTTCTTCTCTTCACAATCTATGTAAAATAATTTATTCTCAGCACACTTATGACCTTTAGTGTATTTTTTATCACAACTGTAGCAAAGCCCTTATGCTCTTTTTTCTTCCAACTGTTGTGGTGTCAACCTTGTAGGTTGTGGAAGTCTAGGAGTAGCAACACTTCCATCTTTATAGATGCGAGTGGTATAGGTTTCCTTGTCGCCTTAATTTTACATTCAATTTTTCTTGCCAATCTGACTGCCTTATCCAATGAATCAGGTTATAGAATGAAAACTTCATGTTAGATGTTATCCTTTAAAGTCCCTATGAAGACATCAATCCTGTGTTCCTCTGGAATATCAGTTACCCTTATATTCAATTTTTGGAAGTCCTCAATGTGCTCCACCACTGAACCCTTTTGTTTGAGATTTATCAATTGGCTAAAGAAGGTGTTGCTATTTGTATCCTCATAATGTCCTATCATTTCCTTCATAAAAATTGACCAAGTGACAATTTTTTTATGGGATCAAAGCCACCGATACCATACAAATGTATTTTGTTCTAAATGTAAAGTTGTAATAAAAACCTTTTGTGTGTTTTGCACATTATTGAGATCGAAATATTACTCCATATGTAGTATCGATGTTATAGGATCCTTGCCTTCAAGCTTCCTCATATCCATCTTTGGAATATGGTGGTTCTTATATCCAACATTAGAGTTTATAAAATCACGATTAACATTTATTTTGTTCTCATCATGAGTTTCCTCTACTACCTTTTCGCCATTAGGAAACATTTCTTGTATCAACTTTGTCAAACCTTCCATGTCTGCTTTTAGATCATTCTTCATGTTTTCCATGTTGTCTTTCATGTCATCCATCTTAGCTTCCATGCCATCCATATTAGCTTCCATGCCATCCATCTTATCTTCCATGCCTTTCTTCAAAGCTTCCACTTCATTTTTTGTTGCTCTTTGCAAGAGCGAAATTTGGTGCACTTGCTCTTGTAATTTTGACATGTCATGTTGCAGTTCTTCGTCTTCATGAGTCATAGTAGAGCCTTCTAAGGACTTAATGGTTGTTGAATTATTTTTAGGGGGAATTTTAGAACCCAATTCTGATATCTATTCTACAATATTCCCTTAGAATCAATTCAAACTGATTTTTCACACAAGACTTATGCAATTCAAAAACAAATACACACATTTTTGTCGCTTTTAATGAGCTCAATAATGCAACTGAATTATCTCTATAATTTCAGATATTTAATATCTGAAATTTGGCCTTATAGTAGGCCTCTGAAGCTTCTTTCAAATGCCACAGGTCTGACCTAATTTGGGATATTCAAGGCAAAGTTATGGCCAATCTCCCACAATGACCTAATTATGGACTTGTTTAGTAGAGCGAACTTATACGAAGTTCCACATGTCATTGCTTCCTCCTTAGGCTCTAAAATTGATACATAGGAAACTAAAGTCCATGTACTTGCGACCAATTTTTAAATAATTCCAATCCGATGCTTAGAGAGAGAGTTATGACGATTTTCCCACGGTCACCTCTTTGAGATGAAATTCGGGAGGCTAAAAAAACCCTAACTTCGACAGATCATATCCCAACAAATATTGTGAACAAAGATATGAAATTTCTTAAGATCTTTGTTAGGATTTCGGCTTCGCTTTGTAAAAATTTCAGATTTTGAACCTTCGTAGAAATTTTTTTATAGAAAAAATTCCATGATGACCTGTTTTAGGTGAAATTCGGGAGTCTAAAAAAACCCTAACTTCCAGAGATCCTATCTCCAAAAATATTGGGAACCAATATATGGAATTTTTACAAGACGTTCCTCAGGGTTTCAGCTTTGTTCTGTAAAAATTTCAGCTTCTGAACCTTCGTAGAAAAAAAGTTATAATGCAAATTCCACGATGTCCTGTTTGGAGAGAGAAACCCTAGAATCCAAAGCTCTGATACCAAATGTTATGAAACCAGCTCCAAAAATAGAAGAAAAGAGAGATAAATGCCTTAGAAATCAGCCACTTCGAGGGGGAAACCTCTAATACATTACATAAATGAAGAATTCTTCCATGATACAAATGAAAAAAATTCCTTCTATATATAGGAGTCCATGGGATCACAATATAATCCTAGCCGACCTAACAATAATAATGTAAGGGCATAATAATAACAATATTGGGGTTACACGGTTACAACAATAACATTAAGGGGGTTACACTAACCAAAATAATGTATTATACTAGTAATATAGGGACCTAACACTTTTTGACCATCTCGGTGTAAATGAATTTCTGGTCTTTTATTTAATGATACTCTTCGTTCTTTATTCCTGGATCTTCTCTACTTAGAGAACCCAACGTAATCCCTTGCATATGTATCCTTTTTGAATAGACACAGGGTTATGCAGTTAATTAATTTATTAATACGTTTTACCTTACTCCACTTCCAGTCCAAAATCTCCGTGTCGAGATTGTCAATTTTATTGTTAATTAATTATTTTCAGGAATATGAAATTGCAATTATTCAAGTTTTATTGAACCTGGTTACGTTTGCTGGAAGCTCACAGAGCTAGCACATTGGCCACCATCTTTCATTTTGATTTAGGATTATATTCATAACTCCTCTTAACATTTATTCTTCCTTCATAATTTTCGATTTAATGAGTCTATCCACCTCATCGTTCTAATTGGATGAATTCAAGAATCTCATTAAATTTCTACTTGTTCACTTTTTCCTCAAGTGCATGAGCTTTCACATCTAATTGTTTATTCGTACTAAATTTTCCCAATACTTTAATTAGGATTAATAACCTGTAATATTTCTAGTTTTGAAATGAAACTAATTTGTATAGAATGGGGTCTAATTTTATTAGTCCCTAATTTTATTAGTCCCTAATTTGTAGAGGAACTCCATTTTTCCACAGTTCCTAAGAGTTGGTTCAATATTCTGTTGAAGAATATTCAGGTAATCATTTTCCTGAATTTAGTTAATAATTTCTCACGCTATTATATTCCTCTCATTCTCAATTTGACTTGTCCTAGAATCTCTTTTACATACAGGTTTACCTTCTGAGTCTATTCCATCCAGTAAGGTAATAATTACATGTTAATTTGTCAATATCTCTTCTTTCAATATTCACTACTTTCCTAAATTTAATCAAATTTATTAATTTCCATAAATTCGTTTATGCGCAGGTACCCTTTACCTTCTTGTTTCATTATACAACATGGTTATCACTATGTATGTCATACAATGACAAAATTATTGGATTTCATTGTACATGTTGGTCCAGAATTCCTTGAGGACATCCTCTAATAGAAATATGAACTATTTACACACAGATTATGTAGTTTTAATTCATGGGACTGAATCCGAAATCTCTATAAAATTTGGACAATAATTACTTTGACAGTTATATATATATATATATATATATATATATATATATATATATATATATAAGTCTCCTGACTTATTTTAATTTAGTATAATCCACTATACTTTATTTCCAAAAATGAAAATATATTTACTGTTAAGCATATTTTATATTCTATGTAACCTTTGCTTCATTTATGATATAAAACTATGACTCAAGTAGAAATTCAAAATCTTCTAATTATGTTACAGCAAAAGATAGGATTTGAGTTTTCTAGATTCATGTTTAATAAAAGAAATAGAGTTCCCTCATTCTGTAAAATTTTACTTGACAGGTTATCATAGTTAGTTGGATAATTTCATTATATCTACTTCTTATGTATTTACTTTCTGCATGTATAAATTGAGATTTTCTACCTAACCTCAGATTTAAATCTACTTCAAAGGTTTAGACATTATGAGAGTTGGTGCAATTCCTAAAATTATCTGTGTAACAATACAAGAATACACTATATTCATTATGGTAGGTTCTACTAATGCACAAATTTGAATAATTTACAACTAACATAAAAGTATCATACTACTTAAATACACATAATATACTTATTCACCGATCTTGCTATCTAATTCATCACAATTATAAACTTTAGCATACTAACACCAAAATAAGACATAATTAATTAACTTGTGCATACCAATTCTGGTAGACTATTTTCCACTCAATCTTTGAGCTCTATCTCCACAACTCCCCCCTAGCAGAGATCAATTCTTTCCAGCAGTAGACAACCTCTTGTCTACTTAGAATTTTCATATTTAAGCCTGCTTTCTCATCATCTTGTTTCCATAAATGCGTCTAGTTAATTAGGATGTTGTTTTCCTTTTTGACTAGGCTTTCCTTTTGTTTTTTCCACAAAAGTACTTTAAAACTAGTTTTTTCCTCTTTCTAGTTTTATTCCACCTCTTCCCAGTAACTTTCCTCTTTACTGGGGAATACTTTTAGATTTTATCTCCAATTTAATAATCAATTTTTAATTTATTTTCTCCAAGGATTTTTGGAGAACTGCGAAAGTCTTTGGAACCTTATCCATCCTCATGGACTTGGATTCCTGATCTCTAATTTTATTGTAGTCTTTGCACAATTAATTCCATTTCCATTTTTATTCAATTTAAATAATAAAATATGTTCACAATAATTGTTTTCTCTTGGGTCCAATTGAACCTTTAGGATTTTTCAATGGTCTAATAAAATTAGTAAAACTAGGGATATTACATATTTCCCCTCTAAAAAAACACTATCCTTGGTGTTGAAAAATATAAATTCACTTTGTAAATAGTGATGGATATTTTTCCTTCATATCTTCTTCTCGCTCCCAAGTAGCTTCTTCGGGTGCAAAGTGCATCCACTGCACTTTCACCCCGGCTACTGTCTTATTCCAGAGCTCAATTTATTCTCGTACCAGGATGTGAAGTGGCTCTCGAAGAAATTCCCCTTCTGGTTCCACCTGTATCACATTCCAATCAATGACATGAGTATGATCATGTACATAATTTTTAATAATGAAACATGAAAAACATTGTGAACCTTAATGTGACTAGGTAAAGCCAACTTATATGCTATTGGTCCCACTCTTTCTAGCACATCAAAAGGTCCACAGTAGCGTGGTGCTAATTTAGCATAGCTACCTGTGTACAAGGTACTCTTTTTGGGTTTAATACTCAATTAAACATGAACTCCTACGTTGAATTCTATATGAATTGTCTTTTTTTCTGCATAGCTCTTTTGCTTGCCTTGTGATGTTTTAATATTTTGCTGAATTTTCTTCATAGTTATTTCCATTTCCTGTAATGCATCAGGTCCAAGTATTAACTTATCCTCTAGTTGGCTCCAACTAAGGGGCATGTGGCACTTTATGCCATATAATGCTTCAAAGAGGCTCATCTTGATTGAGGCTTTATAACTATTATTGTATGAAAACTCCGCCAGATGCAGAAAGTATTCCCACCTTGTAGGTCTGTCCATAAAATACATTCTCAACATGTCTTTTAAAATATGGTTTGTTCTTTCAGTTTGTAAATCTTTTTGGGTATGCGGTACTGATGTTCAAATTGTTACCCATTCCACCAAACGGAGTGTTGATCATTAATTAACATCAGTCATTTTTTGAATTAACCCTTGGATAGACATGTATCGAATGTTATGATAGATGGTGAAACATTCAAAGGATGGTTGAAGAGAAACGATGATAAGACAAGTCACGTGTCTAAAACGAAACATATGTTCAAAAAGGGTCCAAACATAAAGTGAAAGGGCAAAGGTAATACAAAAAGGCAAAGGCATGGTATGCTGTTTCACTTTCCACTTCACTCATTATTCCTCTATATTAAATACTGTGAGATGTTATTCTTTCAAAGCTATTGACATGTATGGATTCTTATCATTTTAAGCCCATCTCATGTTTAGATATGTTTATGGAATTCCCTCTCTTTAGTAAGTTAATATCCTTTCTGTACTTTCTACGCAACAAACTTCATCCGATTTTTAAATCTCTGTAAAGCATTTTAGAACCCATCCCTTCTTAAAGAAAGCTATCTTTGAGTTGTCTGATGCATCTATATTGAGGACTCACTCCTTGCCCCTGCAGCATCTTGTTATTTTGCTGACTCTGAGAATATTCTGGTTCCATTTATATTACATCCCCTTGTAAAAGTTGAAGTAGTTAAGAGCCTCATTCTGTTAAAAGTCTTGAATTATACTTTACGCTCCTTACTGTATAAGATGTCCTAGGCACTGGTCTTTAAAAACTCAAGGCTGTCTCTAGGATTGACAACATCTTTTTGGCGCCGTTGCTGGGGAACGAAGTTAAGAAAATTTGAATCCCTGGGCCTCGACAAAACCTTATTCACTCTTCAATTAGGTAAGCATGGAGAGTTGAGAGTTGTATATCCCTCACCTTGGCGACTCCACATTAATTTTTCAGGTAAATTTATTTGCAGTCCCGGCTCCTCGGAAGCCACACCTGAGGTCAGATACATCTCAGCCAAAGACACCTTCTGTGTCTGACCCAGAGAGAATCCGACATAGAAGAAATTGGAGGGGAAGAAAATTCATCCATACTGAGATCCCACAATTTTCCTTAGAAGTCTTTTTGTTCTCTTCTTCTCAAGTAGCCCAAGTGCAAGGTGTTGACTCTGCTGTGGGAGAAACCGGTTATTACTCAGATAGTCTTCCTCTGGGAAACATCCAAATCAAAGATGAGGCAGAATCAATATATACCACTCGTTACACATTCCATCCCACTCTAGAGACCGAATAAGTTAAAGAAGTCACTGAAGTATCTGCTATAAATATTCCGCCTTCTTCGTTAGCATCCCAAGCTGCTGTTCAATACATTCCTATTGTCATTCACACCTCGCTTCCACCTCCTCCTCCTCTTACACATCAAACCCTCCTATTGCCTCCACCTCCTCCTCCAATGGCCAATGTCCCTGGCTTCCTGTTGAATAAATATGCTCCCCCGGCATTACCTCAAGTGCTGAATGATATTCCACAGGACTATCTAAATATCTTGCCCCGATTCAATGGGGAAAACGAGATCGAAGCTCAAAAACACCTTAAGGTATTCTGCTCTTTCGCAATTTTTTTTAATGTGGAACATCTCAATGTAGTCCTAAAACTGTTTGTGCAATCTCTTGACGGTGAAGCCAGAAAATGGTTCAAGACACTAGGAGACCGTTCCGTTACCACTTGGGAAGGAATGGAGGACACTTTTCTCAGAAAATGGGGAGAGAAGAAAGATCATGGACATTGTCTTACTGAGTTTAACACACTCAAGAAAAGACATAATGAAGGGGTGGCTGAATTTATTAAGAGATTTAACAAGTTATTTCTGAGCCTCCCGACTGATATGAAACCTCATCAAACCGCTGCCAAAGTTGTTTACGTGGCAGATTTTGACTCAGAATTTGGTTTCTCTCTGAGAGAAAGGAAGCCTGCCACCTTGGATGATGCTCAAACAGATGCACTAGAGCTGGAGGCAAACTTTTCCTCCACTGGTAAGTCAAAGGGAAAATCTAAACAGGATACCAGAAGAAGGGGAAAAGAAGAGGTATCCACCTCAAGCCATGATAGAGATTCAACTAATGACAAAATTGAGGAGATGAACAAGATGATTAGGAATCTTTCAAGTAAGCTGGTTAAAATTGAAATGGAGGCCAAGAATTCACCCTCCAAGAATTTCCAAAATGCTCCAAACAAAGGTTATAATCCTCAATACAGGAAGCCACCCTTACAGATACTGCAAAGGGAAAGGAAGGAGTAGCAAGATCAGGTACCACACTCTCTATACTTGGAAGGTCAAGTAGATGGTCCTATCGAAGACACCGCTTATGAACAAGAGGAGGCATACCTTGCTTTCTCAAACAGTGATGAAGTTGAATGCCCCCTACATGAACGTGACGAAGTAGAGGTTCCGGAACACGCAGAAGAAAAAGCTAATGAAAACACCGAAGACCCTAAGATTGCTGATTACAGCAAGCAGTTCGTTGATTTCATCCAAGATCAGTTTAATAGAAGATATGACCTCAGATCTTCCAGGAAGAGCACTCGCACTCAGGATCAGGAGGAGGACACACCTCAAGAGGAAGCATCTACCTAGAAGGAGGCAACGGCTCAAAGGACCCCGAACAAAGGTAAGAGGCCTCTTAACCAATCTTTGCAGTTTTCTGATCAAATTCCTTCATCTTCACAAGGGGCTACACTCCCTAGTGTCAAGCCAATCTTAAAAGAAGTCAAACCTCTCCTCCAGAACAAAGAATCCAAAGAAAAATAATCAAAAGAAGTGTCAGTAGATAGGTCCTCCTTTGCCTTCAGTTTGCAAAAGGAGCTTGAGAAGGTAAAAATCCCAGTTCCCTTGACCGAATTGTTAAAACAACCTGCATATCAGTCCTAGGTCACATCCTTTATGCTCCCTCCAGAAGTAATACATATTCCAGACAGTCTGAACCTTCAAGAAGAAATGCCTATGGTTGTATTTGGCCCACATGTTGAAGAATTAGATGCTGCCACTCCCCCGTTTTATGTGTCTTTAGTAATACATGACCTACTGCTGCATAACTGTATGTTAGATTCAGGAGCCTCCCATAACCTTTTTCCCCTCTCGGTCATGGAAAAACTAGGGCTACAAATCACTCGCCCATACAAGGACCTTTATTCATTTGAATCCAAAAGAGTTAAATGCCTGGGCATGATCAAGGACTTAGTGGTCAATTTGGCCCAGATCCCAGCAAAAAGTGTAGTAATGGACATCGTGGTGGCTGACATTCCAACTTGCTTCGACATGCTACTGTCAAGATCTTGGGGGACTAAAATTGGTGGATCAATCAAGTTGGACTTGACCTATGCCACTATCCCTGTCTTTGGTGGCCAGGAGAGGAGACTATACCGGGAAACTAGATTTGTCAAGACAGTTATCGAGGCAGATGACTCAGTTAATTCCCCAGTTTATAGCAGGGAGGGAGATTTCTCATGTTTGATGCTAGAGGAAGATCAAGAGTACGCTCACGAACCATCATTTTACCAGATCAAGACCGAGTAGTCCATAGAGAGTCCTGAATCAGAAATCTAGACACTTCATTTTGATGGAGCAAACTCCAGAGAAGGAAATGGGGCTGGGGTATTATTGATTTCTCCTGCAAGCCAATGGGTCCCTTTGTCTTTCAAGCTGGAGTATGAAGCCACCAATAATGTGGCTGAGTATGAAGCACTTCTATTGGGGCTGCAAACAGCCAGGAGCATGAACATAAAAAATCTAAAGGTTCTGGGAGATTCAGAACTGGTGGTCAGACAAGTGAAGAACTAGTGCCAAGCCAAACATCCTAGGCTAAGGGCTTATAGGAACGAAGTTTGGGATTTTGTGGAGAATTTCTTCTTAGCATTAAATATCTAGGTCATGCCTCGGGAGCAGAATAGGATGGCAGATTCCCTTGCAATGGAAGCCAGTACTTTCCGTCCACCTCAGAACCCTCTCTTGAGATATGAAATTG
Organism: Pinus albicaulis; assembly: GCA_034641835.2. Lineage (NCBI taxonomy): Eukaryota > Viridiplantae > Streptophyta > Pinopsida > Pinales > Pinaceae > Pinus > Pinus albicaulis. The sequence continues at coordinate 1,083,531,615 of CM076574.1, forward strand.
AGGTACGATATCGGCCATCAATCCCAGAAAACATCAAACATTTGTAAGTGTTCAAAGATGAAGAACAGGTGAAGAGATTCTTGGAAACAGTTGGGGAATTTTCCAACATGGAGATTGATACTTGTGAAGAAGAGGAGGCTGAAAACGCTTCAGGAGATAAATGGGAAGAAAAGGTGGCAGGCCACAAATTTCTGCAGCTAAAAGGGAATGTCATTCCCCGAGGACTAGTGCCCTTAGAAAGGCTATTTAAAAAGAATGATGTTCCACTACAACCGAATAAAGTTGTGGAGGAGAATCAGGTAGAAGATCTGAATCTTGGCACTGAGGCTGACCCCAAGATCGTGAAGTTGTCCAAGAAGGTCCCGGAAGAATATAAAGAGCTCTACCAGAAATTATTCCACTCATACAAAGATGTGTTTGCATGGTCTTATAATGACCTAAAAACCTTCGATATCAACATCATGCAGCATAAAATTCCACTGAAGGGAGATGCAAAACCACATAAACAAAAGCTTAGATATATAAATCCCCTGCTATTGCCCTCTATTGAGAAAGAAATTAAGAAACTGTTGAAGGCCAAAATCATTGTACCATTGAGATATTCTGAGTGGGTAGGAAAATTGGTCCCTGTACGGAAGAAGAATGGATAAATAAGGTTATGCGTTGATTTCAGGAATCTGAACAGAGCATCCTTAAAGGATAATTATCCCCTACCAAAGATGGATCACATCCTACAGAAAGTGGTAGGATCTTCTCGAATGTTGATGATGGACGGATTCTCTGGATACAATCAGGTGGCTGTAATACCAGAAGATCAGAAGAAGACTGCCTTTACCACTCCATGGGGAACGTTTATGTATGCCAGGATGCCTTTTGGGTTGATTAATGCAGGGGCCACTTTTCAGAGGGCCATGGATATTGCTTTTGTTAGGGAGCAAGATAAGTTTGTGGTGGTATAACTGGATGAAATTACTGTGTTTTCAAAAGATGATGCAGAGCACATTGAACACTTGCGTAGAACTTTCGAAAAGTGCAAAAGGTATGGCCTCTCCCTCAACCCACAGAAGTATTTGTTTGCACTGGAAGAGGGAAAGATTTTGGGACATATTGTAACCAAATATGGAGTAAAGATATACCCTAAGAGAGTAGAAGTTATAAATGGCATTTCCCTTCCTAGAAATAAAAAGGAGGTACAGGTGTTCCTAGGTCGTATAGACTTCCTAAGGAGGTTCATCCCTAACTATGCTGAAATAGTTAGACATATAACTGACATGTTGAAGAAGAATAATGAGGTAAAGTGGTCACAAGAATCACGAGAGGCATTTTCCAGGATTAAAAATGCATTTGCTAAAGCCCCTGTGCTAGCGGGACCAGATTATGCCAAAACTTTTATGATCTTTTCCTTTGCATCACCTCACACAGTGGCAGGGGTTCTATTGCAGAAAAATGAAGAAGGGTATGATTAGCCTATTGCCTTTTTCAGTCAGGTGCTCTGTGATGCTGAGCTGAAATATAACATATTATAAAAGAAGACATATGCTCTGGTAAAGTCCCTTAAAGCATTTCATATGTATGTCTTGCAGTCCCATATCACTGTGTTTGTGCCTGCAGCAACTGTTAAATATATTCTTATCCAGGGAGATAGCGAAGGAAAAAGAGGGAAATGGATTTCCAAAATACAAGAGTATGAGCTAGACATCCGCCCTACCAAACTAATCAAGGGACAGGGGTTAGCCAAAATCCTATCTCAATCAAATTGTCAAGCTCTGGGTATAAATTTGTCCCTGATTGAAAACGAGGAGTCTGAGAAGAAAGAATAGCCACAGGGAGTAGAGATAGCTTCCCAGAAGACACATATGAAGTACCTCATCAGCCCGTGGTACAAAGAGATAGTGGAATATCTTCTAACACTCAGTTGCCCACCCAGCTGTGACAAAGAAAAATACAGAAAACTGAGGTTGAGGTCACAGAAGTACATTGTTGCAAATGGTCGGTTGTACTGGCGAGACCCTTCAGGCATCCTACTCCTGTGTCTCACAGAAGAAGAGGTAGACAGTATAATGGCTGAGTTTCATGAAGGAATCTGTGGGGGTCATTACAGTTGGAGGGCCACTGCCCACAAAATCCTGAAAGCTGGCTTCTACTGGCCGAAAATCTTTGGGGATGTGTTTTCCCGAGTCAGAGCTTGTGAGAAATGCCAAATATTTGCTGAAAGACAGAAGCTAGCACCTCTGCCCATGATTCCTGTTCATGTGGATGAACCATTTCAGTAGTGGGGAATTGAATTTATCAGTGAAATACATCCTCCATCAAGTGGTCAGCATAAGTGGATACTAACTACCATGAATTATTTCACAAAGTGGGTGGAAGCTATACCCACCAGGAATGCAACAGATACTGTGGTAATAAAATTCATGGAATAAAATATCATATCCAGATTTGGCTGCCCTGCCAAGATAGTGACCGACAATACACAGGCCTTTAAATCTGAAAAGTTCGTTAGTTTCTGCCAACAGTATAACATCGCATTAGGTCACTCTACAACCTATTACCCACAAGGAAACGGCCTGTCAGAGTCTTCAAATAAAACGGTGGTGAGAGAACTGAAGAAGGCTATCAATGAAAATCAAAAAAATTGGGATTCCTAGCTAAAATTCGCTCTATGGGCCAACAGGATTACCAACAAGAGAGAAACTGGGAAGTCCCCGTACGAATTAGTGTATGGGAGGGAAATAGTTTTCCTTGTACAGTTAGCATTACCAATAGCTTTATTCATGCAAGAAAGCCAAGAAGAACCCAATGATGTGACCAGGAGAATCAACCAGCTGGTGGAATTAGAAGAAACATGGAATCGGGGAAGTCAGAGGCTAATTGAATATCAGAAGAAAATGAAGGATATTTTCGATCAACATGCCAAGGATAGAAAGTTACATATTGGGGATTTAGTGCTTAGATGGGATATTTGAAGGGCCGATAAAGGGAAACACGGTAAATTCAACCCCCTCTAGTTCGACCTCTTTAAAATTGTAGAACAAGGAGGCAACAATACGTTCAGGTTGGAAAATTTACAGGGAGATTTGCTTGATGCCCCTGTAAACGGTTAGTTCCTCAAACCTTAATTCCAGTTCTGAGTCAGGCTGAGAGAGCCTGATGTATCATATTGTATATTAGTTTTTTTTTCATATTTGTTTGAATAATGTGTGTGTCGTGATGGATCATGAAGAGGAAAATTAAAAGTGCTGAAGAATGGTGTCCACAGAAGATAAACAAGTGGTCTGCGAAGTTCTCGACACGCTCAAGTATGAACGTGCCATCCCCAGGTGGAGCCAATGTTGATCATTAATTAAAATCATTAATTTTTTGAATTAACCCTTGGATAGACATGTATCAAATGTTATGAAAGATGGTGAAACATTCAAAGGATGGTTGAAGAGAAACGACGATAAGACAAGTCACGTGTCTAAAACGAAACATATGTTCAAAAAGGGTCCAAACATAAAGTGAAAGGGCAAAGGTAATACAAAAAGGCAAAGGCATGGTATGCTGTTTCACTTTCCACTTCACTCATTATTCCTCTATATTAAATACTATGAGATGTTAGTAAGTTAATATCCTTTCTGTACTTTCTACGCAACAAACTTCATCCGATTTTTAAATCTCTGTAAAGCATTTTAGAACCCAAACCTCCTTAAAGAAAGATGTCTTTGAGTTGTCTGATGCATATATATTGAGGACTCACTCCTTTCCCCTGCAGCATCTTGTTGTTTTTCTGACTCTGAGAATATTCTGGTTCCATTTATATTACATCCCCTTGTAAAAGTTGAAGTAGTAAAGAGCCTCATTCTGTTAAAAGTTTTGAATTATACTTTACGCTCCTTACTGTATAAGTGTCCTAGGCAATGGTCTTTCACAACTCAAGGCTGTCTCTAGGATTGACAACACGGAGTCTTCCAAAAAGTTGAAGTAAACTTTGCATCTCTGTCTGATATGATAATTTTAGGAATACCATGTAACTTTACAATCTCTATCATAAACACATTAGCTACTTGAGTTGTACCAAATGTAGATTGTACTGGTAAAAAGTGTGAAGTTTTAGTCAATGTGTCTATAACTACCATTATAGATTCATTTTGGTATTTAGCCCTTGGTAACCCAGTTATAAAATCTATGGAAACTGTTTCCCACTTCCATTCTGGGATGGGTAAAGGATTCAACAATCTTGCTGGAAGCTGATGCTCTACTTTTATCTATTGACATTCCAAACATCTAGCTAAATAGTTAGAAACATCCTTTTTCATACCAGGCCAAAACATATTCTTTCTCAAAGCTGAAATCAATTTTTGATACCCCAGATGTCCTGCATAGAGTCGTTTATGATACTCATCTAAAATTTCACTTTTTAATGAGCTAACATTGGGAATGTACAATTTGTTTTTATAAAAAATCAATCCTTTCTGGTTTTGAGTATATCCCACTATATCTTTATTTTGCAAATTTTCTTGAAGTTTTTCATAGTTTGGATCTTAACTAATTACTTCTTGGATTAATCCTTCAATGTCAAAATTTTCACTACTCCCAACACTATTCAAATTTTGATGAGCATTCCTACTTAAAGCATTTGCAATCTTATTTTCCTTTCCTTTGATATGTTTGATCTCCATGTCAAACTCACTAATGAAGGACAACCATCTAGCTTGTCTAGCATTTAAATCAAGTTGTGTGAAAAAATATTTCATATTTATGTGGTCTGTAATCAATACAAAATTCTTCCCTAACAGTTAATGTCTCCACATCTTCAAAGCATGTATTACATCAGCAAACTCTAAGTCATACACATTGTAATTCTATTCATGTTTCTTTAATTTTCTTGACTAATATGCTATGACTGAGTTTTCTTGTAATAAAACCCCTCCTAATCCTTCTGCACAAGCATCTGTACATACTACAAATTCTTGATTTGGATAAAAAATATTCAAAACAAGAGCAGTTTTTAGTTTAAGTTTTAACTATTCAAAACTATGTTGACATTTTTCTGTCCATTCAAACTTCACTCCTTTCTTCTGTAGAGAGGTAATAGGATATGCTAAGGCTGAAATATTTCTACAAATCTCCTATAGTATTGTGCAATTCCCATGAATGATCTTAGGGAGGAGACATTAGTAGGCACAAACCAATCCATTATAGCTTGTATCTTTTCTGGGTCCACTGCTAATTTTCTTTCTAAAATTACACGACCCAAGTACTGAATCTTATCTTTAAAAACTTCACATTTGCTGAGTTTGGAATACAACTTATGTTCTCTAAGTGTTTTTAAGACAATTTTGAGATGTTCTTTATGTTCAAATTAATTCTTAGAATACACCAGAATGTCATCAATAAACACTACAAAGAATTTGTCTAGATACTTACTTAAGACACTGTACATTAGACACATAAAGGTAGCAGGTGCATTAGTCAACCCAAAAGGTAGAACTACAAACTCATAATGTCCATATCTAGTTCTAAATGCAGTTTTATTTATGTCTACATCTTTAATTCTCAGTTGATGATAGCCTGTCCTTAAATCAAATTTTGAAAAGACAATGGCTCCTCTCACTTAATCAAATAAATCATCTATTCTGATAGACGATATCTATTCTTGATAGTTAGTTTGTTTAGTTCTATGTAGTCTATACACATTCTGAATGTACCACCTTTCTTTTTAATAAAAAATACCGGTGCTCTAAAGAATGGTGTAGCTCATGGTATTAATTCAATTGAAAAACCAATTTCTCTTTTAGGGGGTAATTGAGGAATTTCATCTGGAAACACATCCTTGAATTCTATGATTACTGGTAAATTTTCTACAGTTTCTTTTTCAGTTTGTTTTCCCAATTCTTCCACTTGTACAACATACACTTGACAACCTTTTCTTGCCGTCCTTTTTAACTGCAGTGCTGAATTCTGTCTAACTGATCTTGGTTTGGGTTTTCCCTTTACTATCACTGGTTTTCTTTTTGTTCCTGTAGCTAATTGAACTAACCATGCTTGATGAAATTTTTCTGATTTTAATTTGCACTTTTCCACCATATGAGGACTTATATAACTTAATTTTGTGCATGGATCTATCAAAAAAAATTAGGGTGTTCAACAATCATACCTTCTATTTTGACCATGGTTGATTGGTGTTCAACTTGGTGATCTTCTAGTGCAACACTGATTCTGGAATTTTTTCTTGCTACATCATTTACAATAGTTGCCTCTGTTAACACTTGAATGTTTTGAATGGTTCAGTGAGGAAAGTCTCGTAATAGATGAGGTTCTCGACTAACCCAACACTTTAATGGTTCCCAAATTTTTACCGTTCCATCTCTCTTGCTATTTACATCCATCAGTTTAGATCCTGTTTGTGATTGGGATGATTGATTTTCTCAAGATTTTTTAAAATTCTTCCTTTGATGATTTTTCCCAAAGTTTTTCAGGTATGTTGGTGTTACTCTTTTCCCACTAGAGTCACCTTTTCCTTTTTCTTTCTTCTACTAGTTTTTGAATTGATTGTTTTTGCCTTTAAAGTCTTGCCTTGCTCACAACTTCATCCATTGTCTTGGGATTATCAAATTCTATCCTCTCCTTGTAGATAGTAGGCAGACAATTTAAAAATCGCTATACCTTAGCCTTATCTTCCCTAATATAAGGTACATAATGAAGAAAATTTGTAAATTTGGAAATAGCTCATCTATGGTAAGCTGTCCCAATCTCAGCTCATGAACCTCTTTAGCTTTGACATCATAGTATCTTTCATTCATATATCTAGATTTAAATTTAGTTTGGAAATCTTCCCAAGTGACAGTTTTCTCATCTAGTACATGTACCATTTTGGTTTCTTCCCACCACAAGGTAGCCTTACCTTGTAGTTGGTAAATAGCCAACATGGCTTTCAAGTTACTTCCATATTTATAAACTTGGAAGTATTTCACTATGTTTAGAAGCCAAGCTTCCACATCTTCCTCCTTCTCACCATCATAAGTGGGAGGTTTTATTTTTTGGAATTCTCCTTGCAATTCCTTCTTCCTTCTGGACTGCTGTCTAAAGGCTTCACCATCCTTAGATCCTTCTGAGTGGTTTTCAGCTTCCTTTCTCTTTCTTCTAGACCCTTCACCTTCGTGACTAGTCCTGGAGGTTAATTCCCTGATTAACCTTTCTTTCTCTTCGCTAGCTAACAAAAATATTTCATTACTGGTTCTTAGCTGCATCATTTATCTTAACATCTTCTGAAACATGGTCAACAACAGAGCATTTGGATCTGGTGGATTTTCTGCACCACCAATCTCTACATACAGCTCATCCCTTTTATTCATAGTTTCAACTATAATTTTTCTGCACTAACTCACTGTACACATAAATAATATCATGTATAATGTTAAAACAGTAGACCTACATGTGTCTTCTAACCAGAAATAAAAAATCCAAGAATTGTATTGTTGTAATTTTTTTTTTTTTTTTGGGAAAAAATTACACTAATGTTATTTCTGTGTACGGTGAATTAGTGCAGAAAAAGTACACTTGAAACTATGAATGAAGGGGATGAGATGTATGTAGAGATTTGTGGTGTAGAAAATTCACTAGATCCAAATGCTCTGTTGTTGGCCATGTTTCAGCAGATGCAAAGAGATATGATGCAACTGAGAACCAGAAATTAAAGATTGTCACTAGCCAGCAAAGAGAAAGAAAGGTTAATCAGGGAATTAACCTCCAGGACCAGTCACGAAGGTGAAGGCTTTGGAAGAAAGAGAAAGGAAGCTGAAAAACCACTCAGAAGGATCTGAGGATGGTGAAGCCTTTGGACAACTGTCCAGATGGAAAAAGGAATTGCAAGGAGAATTTCGAAAAATAAAACCTCCCAATTATGAGGGTGAGAAGGAGGAAGATGCAGAAGCTTGGCTTCTAAATATGGTGAAATAATTCCAAGTTTATGAATATGGAAGTAACTTAAAAGCCAGATTGGCTATTTACCAACTAAAAGGTAAGGATACCTAGTGGTGGGAAGAAACCAAAATGGTACATGTACTAGATGAGAAAACTGTCACTTGGGAAGATTTCCAAACTAAATTTAAATCTAGATATCTGAATGAAAAATACTATGATGAAAAAGCCAAAGAGTTTCATGAGTTGAGATTGGGGCAACTTACAATAGATGAGTTTGTTACCAAATTTAAAAATCTGATTCGTTATGTACCTTATATTAGGGAAGAGAAGGATAAGTTATATTGATTTTAAAACTTTCCGCCTACTATATACAATGAGAGGATAGAATTTGATAATCCCAAGACAATGGATGAAGCTGTGTGCAAGGCAAGATTGTGTTATCAGAAGTTTAAAGGCAAAAATGATCAAGTGAAAAACACGCAGAACAAAGAAAAAGGAAAATGTGATTCTAGTGGAAAAAGAGTAAAACAAACATACCTAAAAAACTTTGGGAAAAATAATAAAAGGAAGAAGTTTAACAAAACTGGAGAAAATCAACCAGCCCAATCACAAACATAATCTAAACCGAAGGATGTAAATGGCAAGAGAGATGGAACGGTAAAAATGAGGGAACCATTAAAGTGCTGGGGTTGTGGAGAACCTCATCTATTACAAGATTTTCCTCACCAAACCATTCAAAACATTCAAGTGTTGAGAGAGGAAACTACTGTAAATGATGTAGCAAAAAACTTTCCAAGAATCAGTGTTGCACTAGAAGATCGCCAAGATGAACATTAATCAACCATGGTCGTAATAGAAGGTATGATTGTTGAACAAAATATTTATGTTTTGATAGATCCAAGTGCAAACTTAAGTTATATAAGTCCTCAGATGGTGGAAAAGTGCAAATTAAAATCATAAAAATTTCTGCAAGTATGGTTAGTTCAGTTAGCTACAAGAACAAAAAGAAAAGTGATCCATAAATTACCAAAGGTTGTTTTAAATTTAAATGGGTATGAAACTGAACCGAATTTAAATATTTTTCCTCTAGGTTTCTATGATGTATTAGTGGGAATGGGCTGGTTAGAAAACATAAAGCAATACTTAATTGATTAGATAAAACAATACATTGTATAGATGGTGAAGGAAAACTAGTGATAGTAAAAGGAAAACCCAAACCAATATCATTTAGACAGATTTCAACACTAAAGTTAAAAATGACAACAAGAAAAGGCTTTCAAGTGTATGCTGTACAAGTGGAAGAATTGGGACAACAAACTAAAAAAAAAAATGTAGAAAATTTACCAGTAATCAGAGAATTCAAGGATGTGTTTCTAGATGAAATTCCTCAATGTTAGGTCCCTATATTACTAGTATAGTCCCTTATTGTTGTTAGTGTAACCCCTTTATTGTTATTATTTTACCCTTGTAACCCCCATTTTGTTATTATTGTGCCCTTAAATTATTATTGTTAGGTCGGCTAGGATTACATTGTGGCCCACTAGGATTACATTATGGCCCCATGGACTCCTATATATAGAAAGGAGGTTTGTAAATTGTATCATCCAAGAATTGTTCATTTATGTAATGTATTGGAGGTTTCCCCCTCGAAGTGGCTTATTTCTAAGGCGTTGATATCTCTTTTCTTCTATTTTTGGAGCTGGTTACACAACATTTGGTATCAGAGCTTTGGATTCTAGGGTTTCGCTGCTCTAAACAGGTCATCGTGGCATTTTCGCTATAACTTTTTTTTCTACGAAGGTTCAGAATCTGAAATTTTGAGGGTGCGAAGCCAAAATCCTGAGGAAACTCCTCAAAAAATTTTAGACCTTGGTTTGCAATATTTTCAGAGATATGATCTGTGGAAGTTAGGTATTTTGTTCAAGCTCCTAAATAGGTCATCGTGGCTTTTGCGCTATAAATTTTTTTCTACGAAGGTTCAGAATATGAAATTTTTAGGGTGCGAAGAAGAAATCTTAAGGAAACACGTCAAATAATTTCAGAGCTTGGTTTGCAATATTTTTGGAGATATGATCTGTGGAAGGTAGTGCTTGTTCAGGCTCCCGAATTTCATCTCAAAGAGGTGATTGTGGGAAAAGATTCATAACTCTCTCTTTGAGCATCAGATTGGAGTGCCGTAAAAAGTGGTCACAAGTACACAGACTTTAGTTTCTTGGCTATAAAGTTCAGATCTGAAGGACGAAAGAGTGGCACGTGGCAAGTCATACAAGTTCACTCTACTGAACCTGTCCATAATTAGGTCATTGTGAGAGATTGGACACAACTTTGTCTTGGAGAATCCAAATCAGGTCAAAAATGTGGCATTAGAAAGATAATTCAGAGGGCTACGTCGGTACTGAAATTCAAGTATTGAAGTGCTTCAATAACAGAGATAATCCAATTTCAATATCGAGCTCCTCAAAAGCAATAAAAATGTGTGTATTTTTTTTTTTGAATTGCATAAGTCTTGTTTGAAGAATCAATTTGAATTGATTCCAAGGGCATATTGTAGAATAGATTTCAGTATTGGGTTCTAAAATATGCCCCATAAAAATAATTCAACACCCATTAAGCCTTCAGAAGGCTCTACTATGACTCATGAAGATGAAGAATTGCAACATGATCGATCAAAATTACAAGAGCAAGTGCACCAAATTTCGCTCTCGCAAAGAGCAACAAAAAATGAAGTGGAAGTTTTGAAGAAAGGCGTGGAAGCTAAGATGGATGGCATGGAAGCTGGCATGGAAGCTAAGATGGATGACATGAAAGACAACATGGAAAACATGAAGAATGATCTAAAAGAAGACATAGAAGGTTTGACAAAGTTGATACAAGAAATGTTTCCTAATGGTGAAAAGATAGTAGAAGAACCTCATGATGAGAACAAAATAAATTTTAATCGTGATTTCATAAACTCTAATGTTGGCGGGAAGAACCACAATATTCCAAAAATGGATATGAGGAAGTTTGATGGAAAGGATCCTGTAACATGGATACTACAAATGGAGCAATATTTTGATCTCCATAATGTGCAAAACACACAAAAGGTATGCATTGCAACTTTACATTTAGAACAAAATACATTTGTATGGTATCGATGGCTTTGCTCCCGTAAAAAAATTGTCACTTGGTCAATTTTTACGGAGGAAATGATAGCACATTATGAGGATACAAAGAGCAACACCTTCTTTAGCCAATTGATAAATCTCAAACAAAAGGGTTTAGTGGGGCAGCACATTGAGGACTTCCAAAAAATGAATATAAGGGTAACTGATATTCCAGAGGAACACAGGATTGATCTCTTCATAGGCACTCTAAAGGATAACATCCAACATGAAGTTCGTGTTTTGGAACCTGATTCATTGGAGAAGGCATTCAAGTTGGCAAGAAAATTTGAATGTAAAATTATGGCGACAAGGAAGCCTACCACTCAATTCTATAAAGAAGGAAGTGTTTCTACGCCTAGATTTCCACAACCTACAAGGTTGACACCACAACAATTGGAAGAAAAAAAGAGAAAAAGGGCTTTGCTACAGTTGTGATAGAAAATACACTAAAGGTCATAAGTGTGTTGAGAAGAAATTATTTTACATAGATTGTGAAGAGGAAGAAGAAAATGAACAAGAAGAGGATATACACTAGGAACCAGCCCTAGAAGAGGAAGAAATGTATCCGACCATATCGTGTAATGCACTGGCAGGAATTACCACTCCTCAAACTCTCAAGATAGAAGGACATATCAAGAAGAAAAAGATAATAGTGTTGATTGATTCAGGTAGCACCCATAATTTTATTCATTGTAAGGTAGCAAAGGAATTAATTTTTTTTCTATACCCAACACCAGGATGTCAAGTGATGGTTGCAAATGGAGGAACTATAAATTGCTCTGGAAAATGCCATAATATCAAGCTAACCATGGGGGAATATGTATTGACTAGTCCAATGCTTTCCATTCCTATGGGAGGTGCTGATGTTGTACTAGGAGTACAATGGTTACAATCTTTGGGGACGGTAGATTTTAATTTTCAAGAAATTTTCTTGAAATTTTTTTCAGAAGGAAAGGAAGTCGAATTACGGGGTATTGCGGGGAAGCCAGGAAGGATAATAAGCTCTAATGTCATGACAAAGCTTCTAAAGAAAGAACAACGAGGCGTAATTGCACAATTATGCTCACTAGAAATTCCAACATCAAAATCATCTATTTCTGCAGATCTCCAACAAGTCTTGGACAATCATTCCAAGGTGTTTGAAACTCCCAAAGGATTCCCACCTATTCGTGATCATGATCATGCTATTCATTTGATTCCAGGAAGTGTTCCTCCAAACATCAGGCCTTATAGATATCCTTATGTCCAAAAGAGCTAAATTGAACGTATGATTGCAGAAATGTTAGAGGCGGGTATAATTCAACCTAGTCAAAGTTCTTTCTCTGCTCCTGTAGTATTGGTACACAAGAAGGATGGATCATGGCAAATGTGTCCAGATTATAGGGATCTCAATAAGCTCACCATTAAAGATAAATTTCCCATTCCTGTGATTGATGAATTATTGGATGAATTACATGGAGCAATTTATTTTACCAAGTTGGATCATCGTTCAGGATATCATCAAATTAGAATGAAGACTGAAGATATTCCAAAAACAACATTTCGAACTCATGAGGGTCATTATGAATTTTTGGTCATGCCTTTTGGCCTTACCAATGCACCTTCTACATTTTAAGGGTTGATGAATTCCATTTTCAAAACCTTCCTTAGAAAATTTGTGCTAGTATTTTTGATGATATACTAATCTACAGCAGGTCTTGGAAGGATCATGTTGAACATGTTGACAGGGTGCTCAAACTATTGCAGGAGAAACAATTATATGCAAAAAAGTCCAAATGTTTCTTTGGAGTACAAGAGGTGGAATATCCGGGTCATATTGTATCTCACGAGGGTGTTAAAGTGGACCCTAACAAAATTAAAGCCATTAAGGAATGGAAAGTTCCCACAACCATAAAGCAGTTGCGAGGATTTCTCGGGTTAACAGGGTATTATCGCAAGTTTGTTAAGAATTATGGGAGAATAGCAGCTCCTCTAACAACATTATTGAAGAAAGATGCATTTTCATGGACTCCTGAAGCAACTAAGGCCTTTGAACATCTTAAAGAGGCAATGTGCCTAGCACCGGTCTTAGCTACGCCAGACTTCACAAAAACCTTTATCGTGGAATGTGATGCCTCAGGAAATGGAATTGGTGCAGTTTTAATGCAGGAAGGAAGACCCATTGCTTTTGAAAGTCGTCCAATCAAAGGAAAGTATTTACGGAAACCTATTTATGAGAAGGAAATGTTAGCAATACTACATGCACTAAAGAAATGGCGAACTTACCTAATGGGAAGACACTTCAAGGTAAAAACTGATCATGATAGTCTTAAACACTTTTTGGAACAAAGACTATCGTCAGAAGAACAGCAAAAATGGGTCACAAAAATGTTGGGTTATGACTTTGAAATAATCTACAAAAAAGGAAAGTTGAATGTTGTTGCAGATGCACTCTCAAGAAAGAATGAAGAGGTGGAAGCATTGCTTTGTGCCATTTCTATTATCCAACCAGATTGGATAACTGAAGCAAGAGATGAATGGAAGAAGGACAAAGATGTATGGACACTCATTCAAAAGTTGCAGCAAGATCCTAGTACATCCGATACATTTAGTTGGAAAAATGATTCCTTATGGTACAAAGATCGCTTATATCTTTGTAAGAATTCCCAACTAAAACAAAAGATTCTTCTCGAATTGCACACTTCTCCTTTAGGAGGACACTCAGGATTTTTAAAAACTTACCACAGGGTGAAGAAAGAATTTTTTTGGGATGGCCTTAAATCCGATATTCAAAAGTTTGTGGCGGAATGTTTGGTTTGCCAGCAGAATAAAGTGGAAACAATTAAGACCCCAGGACTTCTACAACCTTTATCCATTCCAAGTCAACGTTGTGAGGAGATTTCAATGGATTTTATCACAGGTTTACCTAAGTCCGAAGGAAAGAGTGTCATCATGGTGGTAGTTGATAGACTTACCAAGTATGCACACTTTTGTGCATTATCTCATCCATTTAAAGCAAGTACAGTTGCTACTACATTTATGGACAGAATTCAAAGCTACATGGAAGCCCAAGGGTTATTGTGAGCGACAGAGATCCCATTTTTACTGGAAATTTTTGGACGGAGTTATTTTCTTGTTTGGGTACTCAATTAGCTCATAGCTCATCTTATCATCCTCAATCTGATGGTCAAACTGAGATCGTAAATAAATGTTTGGAAGGATATCTTCGTTGTTTTGTATCTGATAAAAAAACACAATGGGTCAAGTGGTTACCTCTTGTTGAATGGTGGTATAACACTTCCTTCCATACTGCAGCAAAAATGACCCCATTTATGGCACTTTATGGATATCAACCACCATCCATCACATCATCTTTAAGGGAAAATTCGAAGGTTCAAGCAGTGGAAGATCACATCGAGCATCAGCAAGAAGTTATCCAACTCTTAAAGGATAACCTGAATTTGGCACAAAATCGAATGAAACAACAGGCAGATCAACATCGTAGCGAGAGAAGTTTTGATGTAGGAGATTGGGTATTTTTACGGCTACAACCATACAAACAAATGTCCCTCAAGCAAGCAAAGAAGGATAATAAATTATCGCCAAAGTACTATGCTCCTTACAAGGTGTTGCAAAAGATTGGTACTATGGCATACAAATTGGAGCTTCCTGCTTCTTCGCGAGTACATCCAGTTTTCCATGTTTCATGCTTAAAGAAGGTTATAGGTGAAAATCTTCAAGTTCAAACAGTATTGCCAGAACTTGATGGGGAAGGGAAGATCATATTGGAACCTGAAGCAGTCATAGAAAAAAGAACTCGACAACTACGGAATCGATCAATTTCAGAGTATCTCATCAAGTGGAAGAACTTACCCACCGAAGATTCTACATGGGAGGATGAGAATTTTATACAGAAGCACCCGGAGCTACTCAAGTGTTGAGGACAACACTTTTTTGAAGGAGAGGGGCATGTTAGGTCCCTATATCACTAGTATAGCCCCTTATTATTGTTAGTGTAAACCCCTTATTGTTATTATGGTACCCTTGTAACCCCCATTTTGTTATTATTGTGCCCTTAAATTATTATTGTTAGGTCGGCTAGGATTACATTGTGGCCCACTAGGATTACATTATGGCCCCAAGGACTCCTATATATAGAAAGGAGGTTTTGTAAATTGTATCATCCAGGAATTGTTCATTCATGTAATGTATTGGAGGTTTCCCTTTCGAAGTGGATTATTTCTAAGGCGTTGATATCTATTTTCTTCTATTTTTGGAGCTGGTTACACAACACTCAATTACCCCCTAAAATAGAAATTGATTTTTCAATTTAATTAATACTAGGAGCTACACTAGTCTCTAGAGCACTGACACTGTTTGTTAAAAAAAAATATGGTAAATTTAGAATGTGTATAGACTACAGAAAAATGAACAAAATGACCATAAAAAATAGATATCTTCTACCCAGAATATATGATTTATTTGATCAAGTGAGAGGGGCCACTGTCTTTTCAAAATTTGATTTAAGGACAAACTATCATCAACTGAGAATTAAAGATGAAGACATAAATAAAACTGCATTCAAAACTAGATATAGACACTATGAGTTTGTAGTTCTACCTTTTGGGTTGACTAATGCACTTGCTACTTTTATGTGTCTAATGAATAATGTCTTAAGTAAGTATCTAGACAAATTTGTTCTAATGTTTATTGATGACATTCTGGTGTATTCTAAGGATGAAGCTGAACATAAAGAATATCTCAGAATTTTCTTACAAATGCTTAGAGAACATAAGTTGTATGCAAAACTCAGCAAATGTGAATTTTATAAAGATATGATTCAGTACTTGGGTCATGTAATTTTAGAAAGAGGATTAGCAGTGGACCCAGAAAAGATACAAGCTATCATGGATTGGCCTGTGCCTACTGATATTTCCTCCATAAGATCATTCATGGGAATTTCAGGATACTATAGGAGATTTGTAGAAATATTTTCAGCTTTAGCATATCCTATTACCTCTCTACAGAAGAAAGGAGTGAATTTTGAGTGGACAGAAAAATGTCAACATAGTTTTGAACAGTTAGAACTTAAACTAACAACTGCTCCTATTTTGAAGATTGCTGATCCAAACCAAGAATTTGTAGTATGTACAAGAAAACTCAGTCATAACATATGAGTCAAGAAAATTAAAGAAACACGAACATAATTACACTTTGTATGACTTAGAGTTAGCTTCTGTAATACATGCTTTGAAGATGTGGAGACCTTATCTATTAGGGAAGCAGTTTCTATTAATGGCAGATCACATAAGTTTGAAATAAATTTTCACACAACCTGATTTAAATGCTAGACAAGCTAGATGGTTGTCCTTCCTTAGTGAGTTTGACATGGAGATCAAACATATCAAAGGAAAAGAAAATAATATTGCAGATGCTTTAAGTAGGAATTCTCATCAAAATTTGAATAGTGTTGGGAGTAGTGCAAATTTTGACATTGAAGGATTGGTCCAAGAAGTAATGAGTCAAGATCCAAACTATGAAAAAAATTTAAGGAAAATTGCATAATACTGAGATAATGGGATATACTCAAAACCATAAAGGATTGATTTGTTATGAAAACATATTGTACATTCCCAATGTGAGCTCACAAAAAAAGTGTAATTTTAGATGAGTATCATAAACGAACCTATGCAGGACATCCAGGGTATCAGAAATTGATTTTAGCCTTGAGAAAGAATATGTTTTGGCCTCATCAGAATACATCAGAATGTCAACAGGTAAAAGTAGAGCTTCAACATCCAGTAGGATTTTTGAATCCTTTACCTATCCCATAATGGAAGTGGGAAACAGTTTCCATAGATTTTATAACTGGATTGCCAAGAACTGAATACCAACATGATTCTATAATGGTAGTTGTAGACACATTGACTAAAACTGCACACTTCTTACCTGTATAATCTACTTTTGGTACAAATCAAGTAGCTAATGTTTTTATGAAAGAGATTGTAAAGTTACACGGTATTCCTAAAATGATTATATCAGACGGAGCTGCAAAGTTTACTTCAGCTTTTTGGAAGACTCTGTTTGGTGGAATGGGTACCAATTTGAACTTCAGTACCGCATACCATGCCCAAACAGATGGAAAAATTGAAACGACAAACCAGATTTTAGAAGACATGTTGAGAATGTATGTTATGGACAGACCTAGAAGGTGGGAAGACTTTCTACATCTGGCAGATTTTTATTACAATAAGAGTTATCAAGCCTCAATCAAGATGAGTCCCTTTGAAGCCTTGTATGGTAGAAAGTGCCACACACCTCTTAGTTGGAGCCAACCAGAGGATAAGTTAATACTTGGACCCGATGCATTGTAGGAAATGTAAAGAACTGTGAAGAAAATTCAACAAAATATTAAGACAACACATGACAGGAAAAATATCTATGAAGACAAAAAGAGAATTCATAAAGAATTCAAAGTAGGAGATCATGTTTACTTGAGGATTAAGCCCAAAAATATTACCTTGTAAATGGGCAGCTGTGCTAAATTATCACCACGCTTCTGTGGACCTTTTGAAGTGCTAGAAATAGTGGGACTAGTAGCATATAAGTTGGCTTTACCTAGTCACATTAAGGTTCACAATGTTTTTCATGTTTCATTATTAAAAAAGTATGTACATGATCCTACTCATGTCCTTGATTGGAATTTGATACAGGTGGAACCAGAAGGGGAATTTATTATAGAGACACTTCAAATCCTGACACGAGAAGAAATTGAACTCCGAAATAGGACAATAGCCAGGGTGAAAGTGCAGTGGAAGCACTTTGCACCCGAAGAAGCTACTTGGGAGCGAGAAGAAGATATGAAAGAAAAATATCCATCACTGTTTACAAAGTGAATTTATATTTTGCTACACCGAGGACTATGTTTTTTTTAGAGTTGGAATATGTAATATCTCTAGTTTTACTGCTTTTATTAGACAATTGAACAATCCTAAAGGGTCAAGTGGACCCAAGGGAAAACAATTATTGTGGACATGTTTTATTATTTAAATTGAATAAA
This sequence comes from Pinus albicaulis, assembly GCA_034641835.2. Lineage (NCBI taxonomy): Eukaryota > Viridiplantae > Streptophyta > Pinopsida > Pinales > Pinaceae > Pinus > Pinus albicaulis. The sequence goes on from CM076574.1 coordinate 1,083,549,705, forward strand.
AACGGAAATGGAATTAACTGTGCAAATACTAGAGTAAAATTAGAGATCATGAATCCAAGTCCATGAGGATGGATAAGGTTCCAAAGGTTTTCCCAGTCCTCCAAAAATTCTTGGAGAAAAAAAATAAAAAATTGATTATTAGATTGGAGATAAAAATCTAAAAAGATTCCCCAGTAAAGAGGAAAGTTACTGGGAAGAGGTGGAATAAAACTAGAAAGAGTAAAAAGCTAGTTTTAAAGTACTTTTGTGGAAAAAACAAAAGGAAAACCTAGGCAAAAAAGAAAACAACATCCTGATTAACTAGATGCAGTTATGGAAACATGTTGATGGGAAAGCAGGCTTAAATAAGAAACTTATAGGTAGACAAGAGGTTGTCTACTGCTGGAAGGAATTGATCTCTGCTCGCTGGGAGACGTGGAGATAGAGCTCAAAGGTTGGGTGGAAAATAGTCTACCAGAACTGGTATGCACAAGTTAATTAATTATGTCTTATTTTGGTGTTAGTATGTTGAAGTTTATAATTGTGATGAAGTATATAGCAAGATTAGTGAATAAGTATATTTGGTGTATTTAAGTGGTTGGACACTTTTCTGTTAATTCTAAATGATTCAGGTCTGTGCATTTAACAGAACATACTATACTAAATATATTGTAGTCCTGTATTATTGCATATATAATTTTAGGAATTTTACCAACTCTCAGAATGTCTAAATATTTAAAGTGGTTTTAAATCTGAGGTTATGTAGAAAATCTCAATTTATACATGCATAAAGTAAATACATGAGAAGTAGATATCATGAAATTATCCAACTAACTATGACAACATGTCAAGTAAAATTTTATAGAATGAGGGAACTCTATTATTTTATTAAACATGAATGTAGAAAACTCAAATGATATATTGGATATATAATTTTATACTTTATTAAATTTAATTTTAGCTATACTACTATTGTTACCTGCTTGTATCATTTCATGTTTGTATAATAACATGTTTATTAAAAGGTATCAGAGACCATTTTAAAACACTGGGCTTACATGTGTCCTCACATTTGAAATTAAAAATCCAAAAATTATATTGCTGTAATTTTTTTTTTTGTTTGGAAAAAAATTACACTAATGTTATTTCTGTGTACAGTGAATTAGTGCAGAAAAAGTACAAATGAAACTATGAATGAAGGGGATGAGTTGTATGTAGATATTGGTGGTGCAGAAAATCCACCAGATCCAAATGATCCGTTCCTGGCCATGTTTTAGCAGATGCAAAGAGAAATGATGCAGATGAGAACCAGTAATGAAAGATTGTCACTAGCCAACGAAAAGCAAGAGAGCTTAATCAGGGAATTAACCTCCAGGACCAATCACGAAGGTGAAGGTTTTGGAAGAAAGAGAAAGGAAGCTGAAAACCACTCAGAAGGATCTAAGGATGGTGAAGCCTTTGGACAACAGTCTAGAAGGAAAAAGGAATTGCAAGGATAATTTTGAAAAATAAAACCTCCCACTTATGATGGTGAAAAGGAGGAAGATGCAAAAGCTTGGCTTCTAAACTTGGTGAAATACTCCCAAGTTTATGAATATGGAAGTAACTTGAAAGCTATGTTGGCTATTTACCAACTACAAGGTAACGTTACCTTGTGGTGGGAAGAAACCAAAATGGTACATGTATTAGATGAGAAAACTATCACTTGGGAAGATTTCCAAACTAAATTTAAATCTAGATATCTGAATGAAAGATACTATGATGAAAAAGCCATAGAGTTTCACAAGCTGAGATTGGGAAAACTGACCATAGATGAGTTTGTTACCAAATTTACAAATCTGCTTCACTATGTACCTTATATTAGAGAGGAGAAAATGAACCAGTCCAATCACAAACATGATCCAAACTGATGGATGTAAACAAAAAGAGAGATGGAATGGTAAAAATGAGGGAACCACTAAAGTGCTGGGGTTGTGGAGAACCTCATCTGTTACGAGAATATCCTCATTGAACCATTCAAAATATTCAAGTGTTGAGAGAAGCAACTACTGTAAATGATGTGGCAAGAAACATTCCAAGAATCAGTGCTGCATTAGAATATCGGCAAGTTGAACACCAATCAACCATGGTCGAAATAGAAGGTATGATTGTTGAACAAAATGTTTCTGTTTTGATAAATCCAGGTGCAAAATTAAGTTATATAAGTCCTCAAATGGTGGAAAAGTGCAAATTAAAATCATAAATTTTTTAGCAAGCATGGTTAGTTCAGTTAGCTACAGGAATAAAAAGAAAAGTGACCCATAAATTACCAAAGATTGCTGTAAATTTAAATGTGTATGAAACTAAAATGAATTTAAATATTTTGCCTCTAGGTTCCAATGATGTATTATTAGGAATGGCCTGGTTAGAAAAATAGAAAGCAATACTTAATTTCTTAGATAAAATAATACACTATATAGATGGTGATGGAAAACCAGTGATAGTGAAAGGGAAACCCAGACCAATATCAGTTAGACAGATTTTAGCACTACAGTTAAAAAGGACAGCAAGAAAAGGTTACCAAGTGTATGCTATACAAGTGGAAGAATTGGGACAACAAACTGAAAAAGAAACTGTAGAAAATTTTCCAGTAATCAGAGAATTCAAGGACATGTTTCTAGATGAAATTCCTTAATTACCCCCTAAAAGAGAAATTGATTTTTCAATTGAATTAATACCAGGAGCTACACCAGTCTCTAGAGCACCATACAGAATGAGTACCCCATATTTGGTAGAATTAACAATGAAACTACAAGAGTTGTTAGACCGAGGCTATATTCGGCCAAGTGTATCCCCATGGGGAGCATTGGCACCATGTGTTAAAAATAAAGATGGTACATTCAGAATGTGTATAGACTATAGAGAACTGAACAAACTAACTATCAAGAATAGATATCCTCTATCTAGAATAGATGATTTATTTGATCAAGTGAGAGGAGCCACTGTCTTTTCAAAAATTGATTTAAGGACAGTCTATCATCAACTGAGAATTAAAGATGAAGACATAAATAAAACTGCATTCAGAACTAGATACAGATACTATGAGTTTGTAGTTCTACCTTTTGGGTTGACTAATGCACCTGCTACCTTTATGTGTCTAATGAACAACGTCTTAAGTAAGTATCTATACAAATTCGTTGTAGTGTTTATTGATGACATTCTGATGTATTCTAAGAATGAAGCTGAACATAAAGAACATCTCAGAATTGTCTTACAAACACTTAGAGAACATAAGTTGTATGCCAAACTCAGTAAATGTGAATTTTATAAAGATAAGATTCAATGCTTGGGTCATGTAATTTCAGAAAGAGGATTAGCAGTGGACCCAAAAAAGATACAAGCTATCATGGATTGGCCTGTGCCTACTGATGTTTCCTCCATAAGATCATTCATGGGAATTTCAGGATGCTATAGGAAATTTGTAGAAATATTTTCAGCCTTAGCATATCCTATTACCTCTCTTCAGAAGAAAGGAGTGAAGTTTGAGTGGACAGAAAAATGTCAACATAGTTTTGAAGAGTTAAAAATTAAACTAATAACTACTCCTATTTTGAAGATTACTGATCCAAATCAAGAATTTGTAGTATTTATAGATGCTTGTGCAAAATGATTAGGAGGGGTGTTATTGCAAGAAAACTCATCCATAGCATATGAGTCAAGAAAATTAAAGAAACATGAATAGAATACACTGTGTATGACTTACAGTTAGTTGTCGTAATACATGATTTGAAGATGTGGAGACATTATATTTTAGGGAAGAGGTTTGTATTGATTACAGACCACATTGTCTAAATAATAACTATTTACAACTGCATTAATGTGTTTCATCACTTTTCGACGAAATCGTCTAGTTGCTTTATGTTTGCTTTACTCTTGTCTAATTCTTGTCGAATTTATGTTCAACAATTTTCATCAATCAAATTTATTAGAAGTTTAATATTAGCGAAATTTCCTTACCACCTTACGTCACTATAATATGATCTAGGCTTCTTATACTGTTTCTAGCATAATTATATTATTATATTATGCTTTAACCATTTGAATCCCATTCTTGTGATAATTTCAACAGATATATTTCTGTTGGTTTCTATCTACCTTATCATTTTTATATTTCAAGTACTTGCCTTTATATTATCAACCTTCATCAATTGATAATTAAATCTTTGAATAAGGTTATAGTATTGACCTTCACCCCTTGATTACTTTTCGAATTTACTCACTTACCCATGTTCTAGCCATAAGTGGTCCATTAATCAATTAAAATAATTTCGGCCTTTTTACATATCTATTACACTTATTTATAACCTCCACGTTATACCATATGTAACTAAAGCCATTCTCCAACATACTTTGTATATGAATATTTTATTCAAGTTTCAAAACTCTTTTTATGTGAATACCTTATTTGAGTTTCAACCTTACACGTTAATTTCATTTGTCCTACGTGGACTGATATAATACTATTGAGGCACGTTACGTATACCTCCTTTTGGGGTTAACATAAATTTGCAGGCACTTCATAGTTTCAGCTGTACTTTTTCTTTTTTAGTTTGTTGTCCCAATTCTTCCACTTGTACAACATACACTTGACAACCTTTTCTTGCTGTTCTTTTTAACTGTAGTGCTGAAATATGTCTAACTGATATTGGTCTGGGTTTTCCTTTTACTATCACTGATTTTCCCTCACCATCTATACAATGTACTGTATTATCTAAGAAATTAAGTATTTATTTATGTTTTTCTAACCAATCCATTCCCACTAATACATAATAGGAACCTAGAGGCAAAATATTTAAATTTAGTTCAATTTCATACCCATTTAAATTTACAACAATATTTGGTAATTTATGGGTCACTTATATAACTTAAGTTTCCGCCTAGATGTATCAAAACAGAAACAGGTTGTTCAACAATCATACCTTCTATTTTGACCATGGTTGATTGGTGTTCAACTTGGCGATCTTCTAGTGCAACAATGATTATGAGAATGTTTCTTCCTACATCATTTATAGTAGTTGCCTCTCTCAACACTTGAATGTTCTGAATGGTTTGGTGAGGATAGTTTCATAATAGATGAGGTTCTCCACAACCCCAACACTTTAATGGTTCCATCATTTTTACCGTTCCATCTCTCTTGCTGTTTACATCCATCGGTTTAGATCCTGTTTGTGATTGGGCTGGTTGATTTTCTCCAATTTTGTTAAACTTTTTCCTTTGATGATTTTAACCTAAGTTTTTCAAGTATGATGGTTTTACTCTTTTTCCACGAGAGTCACCTTTAGCTTTTTCTTTGTTCTTCCAGTTTTTCACTTGATCATTTTTTACATTAAACCGCTGATAGCACAATCTTGCCTTGCACACAACTTCATCCATTGTCTTGGGATTATCAAATTCTATCCTCCCCTTGTAGATAATAGACAAGAAATTTAAAAATCGATGTACCTTAGCCTTCTCTTCCCTAATATAAGGTACATAACGAAGCAGATTTGTAAATTTGGTAAAAAACTCATCTATGGTAAGCTGCCTCAATCTTAGCTCATGAAACTCTTTGGCTTTGTCATCATAGTATCTTTCATTCAAATATCTAGATTTAAATTTTGTTTGGAAAAATTCCCAAGTGATAGTTTTCTCATCTAGTACATGTACCATTTTGGTTTCTTCCCACCACAAGGTAGCCTTACCTTGTAGTTGGTAAAATACCAACTTGGCTTTCAGGTTACTTCCATATTCATAAACTTGGAAGTATTTCACCATGTTTAGAAGCCAAGCTTATGCATCTTCCTCCTTCTCACCATCATAGGTGGGAGGTTTTATTTTTCAGAATTCTCCTTGCAATTCATTTTTCCTTTTGGACTGCTATCCAAAGGCTTCACCATACTTAGATCCTTCTGAGTGGTTTTCAGCTTCCTTTCTCTTTCTTCCAGAGCCTTCACCTTCGTGACTGGTCCTGGAGGTTAATTCCCTAATTAACCTTTCTTGCTTTTCGCTGGCTAGCGAAAATATTTCATTGTTGGTTTTCAACTGCATCATTTCTCTTTGCATCTACTGAAACATGGCCAACTTTTAGTCATCAGTAATTTTTTCTTTTTATGGATGACTAAATACTCATCCTATATTTCTAGAAACAAAATTCATGAGTATTGTGAGTTCTAGAAATTTCACTGCCTTCATTATCCTTAGGATAATTTTTTCACTATTCTACCACTCTATCATGTCATGGCCAACCTATTGCTCCCAGAAGACCCATCATGGGCTCATGCCACTCATTTTTACTATTTTTTACCACCTCTGACCCCAACACTCTGTTTTGGATTGTCTAATCCCTCCACTTGCCACCTAGGATCACCAACAAACCTACTCATTCTTGTGTTTCACGGATACATCAAGAATTGATGGTCTCAAAACTACCTTTGTAGACTCTTTATATAAATCAAGTACATTGGATTTTGGATCTTCAATACATCAAATTGTCAAAAACTCTATTTTTTATACTTGAGGACCCAAAACCAAGTTTCCAATCAAAGGCAAGTCCAAAGAACCTCCCACTAGGTCATCTAGGGTTTCATATGTTATAGGATTGTTTTGGTATCCTAAATCTCTATTTTTCATGTACCAAGAGGCTACAATCAAAGAGAAATAAGGTCAAGCAACTGTTTGTCCAAATTTGATAAAAAATCCTTCAAGGAAGGCCTCCATGGTCCAAGCACAAATTCTGCAAAAAGACAGCTGCCCATATTAAACATTTTTGTAGGAATGATTGAGATGGCTATCAGTAGAAATTGAGGTAAGGTAAGAGGCCAGCTCATCACTAAGGACAACCACAAAAAAGGAGAAGGAAACAAGCCTATGTTAAAAGAGAATCAGGTTTTTAGGATTGTTTGGATAAACAATGTTTCCAAGCAAGAAGCCAATGCAAAATCCACAAGGAAAGAAGGCACAACAACACAACCAAACACACATTGAAGATTTTTAGAAATTATAAATGAAAAAGGGAAAAAGGTGAGGTGAACTGAACAAAAATGAATGAACTTGAAAGGGCTATGGAGAAATTAGAAGACAACACTAATTATTTATCTTTAATTGAAGTTTGGGAAGGTAGGCAAAGCAGGGAAAATTAAGACTATGGGCCTCCTTCATGACAACAGAAGGTTGAAGAAGATATTAGAAGGTGACCTCCATGGTTTGCCAAGGTAAAATGGTTTCACTACATCAAAGGGAGAAAATGCAAAGAGTATCAGTGTGAGGGAGATCAAGCCTTTAAGTACAGTCAACTTCCCTCCAAATGATCAAAGGAAGAAAACCTAAGGTTAAGTGTCAAAACGGAAAATCAAGCTAATCATGAGTTTACTGTTGAGTAACTGAGATTGTCAAAATCCAAGAATGGAAAAGGGAACAAAAATAAATGTGTCATAGGCACCTACAAAGATCAAAAGTGGCCAATGGAAGACATAGCAGACATAATTTGTAGTCTTTGTCAAAGTGAGTGTATCACTGTTAAAAATTGTAAGGAGATAGGAAAACATATTTTTAGGTCACTAACACTCAGACATTTCAAAAGGGGATAAAAACAGATTTTTTAGTTTCCTAGTGCAAACAAGGAGAGGTTTAATAGTGCCAACACTCCCAAAGTTAAAGGGGACCTCTTCATCTCTTCAGCACACCCTCACCAAAAGAAGAAAAATCACTTTGAAAAGTTGCAAATCACCTACAAACGCGTCACAGGATATTAGTGAAAATCATAAAGTGACAAAAAAAAACTTAGAAAAAAGTGGGTTTTCTAAATTTGATTTATCTTTCAAAAGGTATAAAGGCACCTCAACTATCATTTCTAACTCACTTGTCACTTTGCAAAGAGAGAAAACCTTCAACAGAAAATTCAGGATTTGTTTGACTGTTTTTGGGCAAAGTTCCCTGGCGCTGCGTGAACAGGGTGGCGTTATGTTCACAGGCCTTAGCATTGCACTTATCAGGTCTTCCACCGTTCAAAATTACTTGATGCTGCACGAATAAGGAGTGGCGTTGCACGAATCGGGTGGTGCTACGCATAGACGAGCCCGACACACCCAGGACTCGACACCCTATTCCGAACAGTGGCACTGCATGCAGGGGCTGACCCGACAGTCCGTGTTCCCCTGCCGGTGCTCCGCACAGACTACACGACCCGCCCGACGCTGCGCCCAGAGGCCTGGTAGGCCTGCACGCGCCTGGCGCCGTGCTCAGACCAGAGGCACAACTTGTCGGCGCTGCGCCCACAGGCCGACCCGACTGTTCCGGCAGGGCACTGCGCTAATGCAGAAGGTCCTCAAACAAAGAAAAAACTTTCCCAAAATCTCAAGGTCATCACCAAATTTTCCTTCAAAGACCTGCAGGCAAGTGAAATTGGTAGGTTCCCCATTGTATCCTCTTCTCAAATATTTTTAGTCAATTTGGTGGCTAAGGAATGATTAAACCCTAGTTGTGCAAGCCCTATGTATTCGTGACAAGTGAAACTCTGTTTTTGACCTCCAAGCTAGTATTTTCCATTTGAAAGGGGGAGAAACTAGGAAAATCACATATCAGTTCAAGATAAACCCTTCTTCAAGATCAAGGCAAAACAATCCTAAACCTAACCTCCACATCACTCATTCACAGAAGCTTCCCTCACCACCATTTTCATTTTTCTCCTCCAAACCCTAGTTTGTCCACAAACAGCTCCCATCACCATGTTCGAAGCAGAATACAGTAGCAGCAGTGAAAGAGCCCAAGGGCCTATTACGCCAAACCACAAGGGAGGAAAAGTGAATAGATTTGAACCCCAGAGCACAATGGCTATCACCTCATCTCCCAGGATCCTCTAATCTTTCCAGAATGTAGGGTGCTTTTGATTTTGTGAAAGGGTCAAACAAGTGAAAAGCCACCCAGAGCTTACAAAACTTCTCATTCTTAACCTACATAACAAACAATCAAACCTTGCAGGGGTAGATTTTGAAATCTCAGCAGATACCATCTCTGATGCTACAGGTAGTCCTACTATTGGTGAAAAGTGGTTTAAAAAGGCCAAAGTGGACAAGAACTATTATGAGCCATTTGTCAAAACTAGGTACAGAGTGGGCTGTAGGGCTATCTTCCCTTTCTCACACCTAAAATAGAGGTTTTCACCCTTGATGATGGTTATCATGAAGTAATTCACCTATGAAGGGAGATACTCCAAGCTCTATTCCTACCATGTCAGACTCCTCATGAATTTCATAAGAGTTAAGATGCTCAACTTTCCCTACTACCTCTATAGGAGCATTGAGAAGATGTCTTCTATTGTGCGAAGGGGGAATCACTCCCAACAAATGCAAAGTTTGTTCCACCATTATTTGATCAAGATGGTGGTGCTATATCAGTTGGAACATAAGGGCATACCTTGGGATGTGTTCATAGCCCATGAAGTCTTCACAAGCCCACAACCTCCTCATTAACCAGACTTGCCCTCATCATCTATACAAGTGCCCTCGCCTCAGGAAAACCTCCCTTCTTCCCCTTCTCTTGATGCATAAAATTAAGAGGATGAGAGTGGAAATAATGAACAAAGTGATGATAGTGAGGGTAATGGTGCCAATGAGTCAGCCCAAGATGAAGATGAAGGAAATGATCAATTGAGCCCACAAGGGGTAGAAGATATGGAAATAGGGCAAAGTGATGATGATGAACAAGGTGGTGGTGAGTTAAATCAACAAGGGGAAGAAGACATAGAAATGGAGGAGGATGATAAAAATGAAACAAATGAAAAAGAGTAAAGAGGAGACAGTCTAAGAAATGATGGTGATTCAAGCTAGCATGAAGAAGAGGAAAATGATGAGGCAGAGACAGAGAATGAAGAGACAAAAAATGATGAAAAGGCAGAGGCAGAATTTGAAGAAGAGACAGAGGAAAAATTTGAAGAAGAGACAGAGGTAGACAATGAAGAAAGGGGAAGTGAGAATGAAAGTGATGAAGATGAAAATAGTGACAATATGGAAGAGGATGATGAAGAAGATGAGGAGGTTTACAGTCAAAATGAGTTGACAATTGATGATAAGAAGGGCAATAAAGAAGAAAATAGTCATGACAATCATGACAACTGTCATGATATTCATGAAAACAATCAACCCCTCAATGATAATGAAAATGATGATAGTGTAGAAAACAAAGATGAAAGCAGTCCTGGTGATGAAAAAAATGAAAGTGAGGAAAGTGCAGAGGGTGATAGTCCTAATAAGGACCACAGCCATGAAAAAGACACCAACAAGATCACAATCACACCTTTTTCACTCACATATCAAAGAGGGCCAAGGCTAGTGTTTGCTGCCTCCAAAAGGCAAGGGACCTTGCCATCTACCTCAACTCAAAAGCTTGACAAGGGCAAAAAAAAGATGAAAAAAGGTAAGAAAGGTAAGAGAGGTAGGAAAACTAAACAGACACCCCAATTCATTGACCTTGATAGTGATAATGAAGATGAGGAAATGGCCACTAGAATACTACTCCAAAGCAAAGATGCACAAATTAGGGAGCTGGAGAGAGATTTTTTCATGACACAGTGTATCATTCAGTATTATAAGAATGAACACAAGTATTTTAAGAAGGCAAAAAGGGGCCTTGATCTCCAGAAAAATATGACCAAGCACTATGCAATGAAAAACAAACTTGCTTGTGCCAAACTCAAAGAGGCCCTCATTGAAATTCAAGCACTAAAAGAAGAAAAAGGTCATGAAAAACTTGGATTTTTGACACAAGCTTCTCTACAAGTCTTTCAAACCCCATGAGGCACTTATCCACGAAATTTGAGGGAATTTTGATAATTTTTGGTTTTTTGAGAATTTGAAGGCCTATAAATGCAATGCCACTGGTGCTACACTTTTCCCTTAGGCATAATAAGAGGGATAAATATAAATTTTTGGATTTATCACCACTAGTACACTATTATCACAAAATTTCAGAGCAATTGGAGCATTTTTGACCCCTGAAAAGGTAAAAAACCCCTCATTTTTCACCTTTCTGCCTCCATTTCAGGCCTGGCACTGCGCTCAGAGAAATGTTGGGATTTTGACATTTTGGATAGGTTACAGGAGCTATATTAGGAACCAAGAGTATTTTTGGAAATTATACTCGTCAGGATTTCCAACGAGCCATCACGGAGCAAAATCCGACATCAGGAAGGTGTCCAAAACTTTGTTGCAACATGACTTGTTTTCTGCCTAAGGTGGCGCTGCGCTTATAGACTGTTTAGTGTGTTTTTGGCCAAAAGTCAACAAAACACACTCATTTATTGAAAAATCATATTTTAGTGTTTTTTGAGGCAAATCACTCTAAAATTATGTGCAAGAAGTTATTTTGGGATTTATTTCATGAGATATTTTGTGCCTTGGGCTTTGCATGGTCTCTTAGGCATAAATGACATTCATAAGTGATTTTGACTTTTTCCAACCCTATCTAGGGTTTTTTCCCTCCTTTGCTAAGATAAATAGAGCATGAGGTTTCATTGTAAATGTTTGCATTTGATTAACTTTGAGAGCAATACATGGTTTTTATGAGTTTGGAGAAGAAATTGGTGTTGTGGAGTTTCTGAATGGCTTGATTTGATTGATGATGAAGGAGGATAGCTTGCAGGATCCCTGAGCATGGTTAATGGTGATGTGCCTCTATTTATTCCTTGTTTACTTGTCTATCATTATGTTCATATTTCTATGTTGCTGTAGAACAGAAAAGGATAGGCTAAGAAATGTTGTTTGAAGCACCTTAATACTCCTGCTTTCTATTGCCTTGATGTTTTCCTCTGCTGGGTTTGTTTAAGGAATTCTTAGTTGCTCCTTAGATCTACCTATGCTTGTTTATTCCATAAATAGTTCAATATAGTTGTTTTGAAATATGTTTTATGGTTAGCCCTGCCTATTTGATGCTATTTAAACTCTGTTTTGGAATCTCTCTTTGAAGTATTACTTGTTAGGTTTTAGCCAAAGAGGCCATGTTCTGAACACGCCCTTTATCCATGCTTGAGAAGTTGCCTTAAAGTTATATGTAGCTTGATCTTAGATGTTTAGGAGTTTCCTCTTCTTGGATTAAAGTTATTTGTTATCTTGAACATTTTCTAACCTTGAAGGTGAAATCACTAGAAGTTAAATGAGTTTCTCGCCTTCTATTTTTCATTAGAATTGTTCATCTTGAATGCTTATTTGCTTAAAGTGTAATCTAAGAGCTATTGGTTTTCCTTGTCTTATGATTATGTCCTTATGTTGATTTAGTATTTGAGGTTATCTCATTTAAAATTATTTGTTTAAGGATTCTTCACTACCCTTACACACTTACTATGCTCACATACTTAATGTTCATTTCATTTCACACATACGTTTAAAGATCCATTTGAATATGCTAGATTTTACCTATTATGAATCCTATTTCATTGTTGAGATATCCATGACTTTCATTGACTCCATATCCCAATGATTTGAAGACCTCTCACTCCACCTATTCTACCTTTTCATCTTACCCAACCAAAACAAACAACAAACCTTACACTTAACAACTAGCCTAAAATCAACCATCTAAAGCAAACAAGTTCACATCCTTTGCATACAATAGAGAGAGCCCTCTCTGAGTCCAAGAAGGCTAGGTCCTAGGACTCCAAAGCCTGGTTTGATGTTACCTTGTGAATTTGGTCTACCAATATGCTAAATCATGGGACCCTAACACCAACAATGGAGCATTTGGATCTGGTGGATTTTCTGCACCACCAATCTCTACATACATCTCATCCCCTTCATTCATAGTTTTAGCTGTACTTTTTCTGCACTAATTCACTGTACACAGAAATAACATTAGTGTATTTTTTTCCAAACAAAAAAACAATTTATAGCAGTATAATTATTGGATTTTTAATTTCTGATGTGAGGACACATGTAGGCCTAGTGTTTTAACATGGGCTTTGATACCATTTGTGTTATTAATGGGAAATCTACAACCACTGTAGACTTTTATCAAATAGTGTGCAAACATGCAATATAAAACCAATTCAACATTCCAACAAATAGTTTTCAAGCATGCAATCTACATCCATTGAGGAATTTTAACAACAATTTGCAAGCATGCAATCTATGGTCAATGAGACATTCTACCAAATATTTGGCAAGCATACAAGCTATTGCCATTGAGGGACTAGTTAGCGCACATGAAATAAATTTTCATAAATATGTTTAAACTATCATAGAAATATTAAAACTAGAATTTACAGAATAGCATGAATCATATTAATATAATCAATGGTAAAATTTCTGCCAACAACACAACCAACAATCCCTACAGGAGTGTCTAATCTGAAAAGTCGACCAAATTATGGATCCAACTCTAAAAATAAATTTTTCTTGGAATCAACATGTCGGTTACATGATCTAAAGGTATGAATGCCCCTTAGTGTTAAGATGAATAACATCCAAACTTCCACGGATGCAATTATTTAATTAATATACCTGAAATAACATTATACCCGAAATAATATCACAAATAATATGGTAATGTATACTAATTAAACTGATATGTAATAACTAGACAACATAATAATAAACGTTACATAGGTACTAGTATGATTTGTACCTTGGCCATTAAAGCCATCACATGGCTCTGACCTGTCGACTTACTTCTCATCTAACCGGTTAATTTCATTCTTTTGATGCGTTATGTTAGGTCCCTGTAATTAGCAAGATTGGAAAAATTTCAACTGTAGGGGTAACATCAAACCAATTTGAGATTCAAGGATCTAGCCCTCCTGAATCTAGAGAGGGATCTCTCTATAAATAAGTTTAAAGATGTGATATTTAAAGCCTGAAATGTGATATTAGGCTAGTTATGAAGAGCATAAGTTTTGTTTTCTTTGTTTTGGTTGGGCAAAGACATGATGAAGGTGAAGGCAGGTCAAAGGGAAGGGTGAAGATGTCTGCAAGTGAAGGAATGATTTGGCTCATAGAAAAAGGCAATGATATTTTTAGCCCATTGGGCTATGGAGTCATAGGAGGATTTTAATTGGACAGCAAGGTTCAAGAAGGATCCATGGGGCAAGTCACTTATGTCAAAGGATCTCTTAAGGTGATTTATGAAGTGAAACAAATAGGAAGTGGAGAAAAAAACAAAATTGAGAACAGTGCACAGTCTAAGATCAAGTAAGTGCTTTTAAAGTATCTTGCTTTCAACATGTGCTTAGAGAGACAAAAAATAAAAGCATTCTGTGATCAGGTAAGTACTTTTAAACTAGCCTGAATTTAAGTAATTTCAGATAAAAAACATTCAAAAACAGTTAGAACAACTTAAGATCAGGTGAGTACTTCGAAACCAACCTGCTTTCAGCATATTCTAAAGGAAAACACTGATAATCATCATAATGAGCAATCTAGATCAGGCTAGTACTTTGAAACCAACCTGCTTTAATATACTCAGTATTAACAAAAGAAAAACATAGAAAATAAAGCTTTCAATAAGAGTAGGGTACTACTGAGAGTAAGTCCTAGCTCTATGTTTGTTGTTCCTTATCAGAGAAAATGAACAGAGTGAAAACAATAAAGAAAATAACAATTGACAGTGAGAAACACATCACCATTGACACAAATCAGGATCCCATAAATCGGCAGCTTGTATTTGATGTTCAAACCAGTTACAATCAGCAAGCCCGGAGGGTCTCTACAACTTCAAACTTCTCATATCAGCGTATTTTTCTTCAAATTGCACACAGTGCATCAATAGATTCAGAAAACTATTACATGCATTTAGATGTCCAGAGACCAACATTTGCTTATGTTCTAAAGAGGTATTTATAGAGAAATGAAGAAGTGGGAGGATTTCCCAAGGATCAAATATCATTAATTATGTAATCATTTCTGACTCTGCTCCATAACATCTGTTCCTACCTTTCGAGGCATAATGATCGAAAGATGTGCTTCTGGACTATTCTTAATCTTCTAAAATGGTTCTACCGATAATTAGAGATAAGATTCTTTGATTTGTATTAATTTTTCAGCTGTCTTCAGGTAAACACCTCTTGTTCAGGTAATGACTAAGCTTCCTTTGATTTCTGTGAGGCTGCAGGTGTCTTAAGGAGTTGGAGAGGGTTCAATTGGCCTCGGCTGATGGCGGTGGAAGCTTTCTTGGCTGGACAGATGTATTTGTATTTCCTTAAACACCTTTAGTTTACTTGAGAACTGTGTTTTAGGACTTCAATCTCCTTTTTCTGGTGTGTTCTGTCTTCGACACTGATACTCTTTGATCGGTGCTTGATTAACTGTGTTTTCTAGTGTGCAGGGCTGTATAAGGGTCGAATGGCATTAATGCCTCATGAATTCATTGATAAAATGCGAATTTAAAACCCTGCAAGTGATTTTGTGGTGAATCGCAGGCGGGAGGATCGTCACCCTTGGCCTGTGAATTTTTCTTCAACATGGCAGAAAAAACCATTTAAACCTTGCAAAAATACGAAAAAATATTAAAAATCCCCGCAGTTACATGGGGGCCGCATTGTCGAAGGCATGTGAGGAGCATGGCCCGTTGAAAATGCAGCAAGATGATGGAGCTTAGTGAAATGAAGTCGCCTTCACTAAGTGGGCCCGCAGGCAAATTCTAGCGCAAAAATCTATTTTTAGACTATGTCTATTTTTAGACATATGGAGCATGGTCCGGGGATTGCAGTATGTTATTCTTGGAGTATTGGTCATGTTGGTAAAAAATAGATGGACCTCTATTTTTTGGACCTATAGGTCGAAGTCTATTTTTAGACTGCCTATCCTAAAAATAGGGAAGTCAAATATTATTTACCCTTAATAATATTTGGACTATAAACTTCAGTTTACTCTCTTGGAGCACTTCAGTTCGAGCCTTGGAAGTGGCTCATGCATCTGACAGAGGAATTACACTATTCCTAAGGGTTTGGTGAGAACATGCATGGTTGACTTCAGTTAGGACTTCAGTGGCAGAATTTTGGTGGAGTTAATGAGACAGCTAGTGGAGTTGTGTTTGGTTTAACTTAGTTGAACTAGTTGAGATTAGTTTAACTAGCTAATCAACTAGTAATGAGTGGAGTGAATTAAATATTATTTAATTCATTAATTAGTAACTCATTATTCAACTCAAGAACACATCAGTTCACTACAGTGCATGGACAGTTCAGTGGAGACCAGTGAAAGAGGTAGATGAAAGGGTGGAGTTAGCTATCAGTGGCGACATCAGTTGTGCATGATATTTGCACCACACTTGGAGGAATTTCCCATGATGATTGCACTGTCAAGCCAAGGAGATTCGAACCTTGGATCTCTATATAGACAGGCCATGATTGCGCAATAGAGGCAAGGCAATTGGCGGTGAGTTTTGAACCAGTAACCTGTTCAAAACTGAGCTAGATTGTGTGTAACTTCATGAGAAAGTACCAAGTACTTGTGAGGAGTATTGTACTGAGTTTGTTACATGATTTTTCCATTATAATATACACAATAGCTGCGGGGTTTTCAGCTATAAGCTTTCCCCATACATACCGTGTTAATGTGTATGATGATTTGATGTGCTATCGCTTGTTTTATTTCCGCATGTGTGATGATCTGAGTGGAAGAGATTATGTGTTGCATATGAATTCGAATTGATATGTGATCAGGATAGTCTCGGTGGATAATTGATCATTATTCAGCAAATTTATACATGGTATCGGAGCTATTGAAGCAGAGATTGATCATCACAGTGATTACAAACTTATTTCGGTAGACAGAGTCTGCATGCGGGCCAGGTAGCCTCCGGATTCATCTTTCTTCGGAAAGTGAAAGGTCTGGTAAACGCCCCTTGCAGTCAATCTATGTGCTAGAAATAATTTGTTCTCACAGATCTAGAGCGGTTGAGCTTTGAAGTGGAATTCGAATTTTGCAGCCTGCTGAAGTCGATGCATGGAAAAAGAAGATGGCGAAGTGTCGAAGGATCCCGTTGGAGGGCGTCAAGGATCATATTGTATCCAGCCTGCATGGAAAGGCTACTCCATATTTAATGTGGAAAGCTTTGACAGATCTATTCCAGAGTAAGAGTGACCAAAGGAAGCTGGCGCTCAAAGATAAGCTCAGGAACATCAAGATGGAGAAAGGCGACAATATCGCCAAATACCTCACGAAGTTCACTCAGTGCAGAGATGAGCTGGGAAGTGTGGGGGTGACTGTCGAAGACGAGGACATGGTCGACCTGGCTCTCCTTGGTCTTCCGAAGGCTTGGCACTCATATCAAGATAGTGTCAATGGTGGGGAGAATTTGTCGGGATGGGAGCGCCTTTGGGCAGATCTCATGCAGGAGGAGATAAGGAGGACTACTCGGGATGGATCTTCATCAAAGGGAGCTGATGAAGAAAACTGCGCTTTGGTGGCCAAAGCAAAGAAGGGGAAGGGTAAGAAACCTTCTCATTCCGGTGCAAAGGGCAAGAAGCAGGATATGGCGAAAGTGAAGTGTTTTCACTGCCATGATCACGGACATTATGCTACCAATTGTCCAAAGAAGAAGAAGAATAAGAAAGCGGGAAGATCTGCAGATGGAGAAGCTTTGGCTTCACAGTTCGAGCTTGACTTTTCACTGATTGCATGCTTGGTTTCAAGTGTGATGGGATCGGTGTGGTTCTTGGATAGCGGTGCGTCATTTCATATGACGGGAGATCGGGAGTTGTTCTCAGATCTGGAGGACAAGGATTTGGGTATGCACATCGAGATGGGCGATGACGGTAGATACAGTGCGACTGGTATCGGTACCGTATCCTTTCAGAGGGAGTCCGGTAAACCCTTTGTCTTAAAGGATGTCATGCATGTACCTGGATTGAAGAAGAACCTGATTTCAGTAGCGATGTTGGAGGATAAGGGTTATGATGTGGTCTTCAGCGAAGGAAAAGCTTTCCTGCGCAGTAAGACTACAGGAGAGACCCGGAAGATAGGGGTTCGAACTCAGAACCTTTATCAGTTGCAGGTAGATGACTGCGCAGCTATGGCATGCAAGGCTGGAGATGTGGTGAGCCGGGATGATGAGGGCGAACCATGGCACAGGAGATTGGGCCATCTTCACCATGGAGCTTTGAAGATTCTGCAGCAGATTTCTACTGGACTTCCTAAGGGCACTCTTGCGCAGTCAGATCCGTGCAAGGGGTGTACTTTAGGGAAGTATGTGAAAGCCACCTTTCACGAGAAGGATAGTCGCGCCACGACGATCCTTGAGAGAGTTCACACAGACGTGTGTGGTCCTTTCTCAGTTGCTTCGACAGCAAAGCACAAGCATTATGTGATCTTTGTTGATGATTTCTCTCGAAAGTGCTGGATCTTCTTCATGCAGAAGAAGAGCGATACATTCGCGAAGTTCTGTGAGTTTAAAGCACTGGTCGAGAAGGAGTCGGGGAAGAAGGTGATCGCTCTAAGGAGTGATAACGGTGGTGAATTCATCTCGGCTGAATTCAAGGAGTTCTGCAGCGCAGAAGGGATTCGGAGAGAGCTCATCGCACCCCATAACCCACAGCAGAACGGGGTGGCTGAGCGGAAGAACAGAACGATCGTGGGTGCTGCACGAGCGATGTTGCATGATCGGGGCCTACCCCTTCACTTGTGGGCTGAGGCATGCAATACAGCAGTGTATGTGCAGAACCGTTGTCCTCACAAGGTTCTTGGCATGAGTACACCGGAGGAGGCTTATTCTGGCAAGAGGCCTGATATTTCCCATTTGCGGATTTTTGGTTCTCCCGTCTACATGCATGTGACGAAGGATGCGAGAAGGAAGCTGGATCCAACTGCTGAGGTTGGAATATTTGTGGGGTACACTGATACACCTCACAACTACTGGGTGTATTTTTCAGACAGTCGAAAGACTGTTGTGCGACGGGATATAAAATTTCAGGAGGAGAAAGCCATGCAGTGTTCGCTTGAGAGGGAGCTACACTTGCATGCAGATGAGGAGCCGTTAGTTCCTAAGGAGGAGCTTCCGGATGTGGATCAGCCACAAGAGGAGGTTCAGGAGGTGGAAGAAACCACCCATGCAGCGCCAACCATCAGAGGGCGCATGCGCACTACAGAAGCTGAGCGACTAGCTCGAGATGCAGAGAAGGTTGTAGGACCACCTACAGCACAGCGCAGACAGAGACAGTCACCGGATCGGTACACTGGATACATGGCTCTTATGAGTCAATGTGTCGTGACGGAGCCATCCTCTTTTGAGGAAGCTGTGGAGGAACCCGCATGGGTAGATGCCATGATCGAAGAATATGATTCAATCGTCAGAAACAGTGCATGGGAGATTGTCCCAAGACCGGAGGGGAAATCAGTGGTGGGTTCGCGATGGATCTACAAAGTGAAGCAGGCGGCTGACGGGAGTGTGGAGAAGTACAAGGCGAGATTTTTCGCCCGTGGCTTTTCACAGATCGAGGGGATTGACTATGAGGAGACCTTTGCACCTGTCGCGAGGTACTCTTCCATACGGACGATCCTTGCTCTCTCAGCGCAGATGGGGTGGCACATTCATCAGATGGATGTGAAGACTGTGTTCCTCAATGGATTTATTGAGGAGGAGGTGTACATAGAGCAGCCTGAAGGTTTTGAGATCTTCAGCAGTGAGTCGCATGTGTGCCGACTCAAGAGAGCACTGTACGGGCTGAAGCAAGCACCTCGTGCTTGGTACACTCCGATAGACAGCTACTTCACCGGGCTTGGATTCTCCAAGAGTGAGGCGGATCCAAACCTGTACCAGATTGTGGTGGAGGGGAAGCTGTTGATCATCGTACCGTATGTAGATGATCTGATTTTGACTGGCGATGAGCAGTTGATACTTTCATGCAAGGAGGATCTTGCACGAGAGTTTGAGATGAAGGACTTGGGCATCCTTCATTATTTCCTGGGATTGGAGATTTGGCAGCGCAGCGGAGGACTGTTTGTTTCTCAGGGCAAGTATGCCCGGGAGATTCTCGAGAGGTTCAACATGCAAGGCTGCAAGCCTGTTGACACTCCTCTTCCTGGTGGTTGGAGGAAGGAGGATGCTACTTCAGCGGAGGTAGTGGATGCCACTGTCTATCGACAGTTGGTGGGGTCGCTTATGTATCTGGTCAATACACGACCCGATATATGCTATGCAGTTAACCAGCTTTCGCAAGCTATGGTTAAGCCTACCAAGTTCTTTTGGAAGGTAGGCAAGCATGTATTGCGCTATATTAGAGGCACATCGGGATATGGTCTATGGTACAGACAGGAGGATGGAGCGAAGCTTTCTGGCTTCACTGATGGAGATTGGGCAGGGAGCCCAACGGACCGGAAGAGCACATCTGGAGGAGTTTTCAGCATTGGGTCGACAGCAGTTTCTTGGTACAGCAGGAAGCAGAGATCCGTGGCACTCAGTTCAGCAGAGGTCGAGTACATGGCAGCTAGCTTGGCTGCATGCGAGGCTATTTGGATGAGGAAGATCCTCGCAGGATTGTTCAGGTTGCATTTGGAACCTACAGTGATCTACTGTGATAACCAGAGTTGCATTAAACTCTCAGCTAATCCAGTATTTCATGATAGGTCCAAACACATCGACATCAGGTACCATCATATCAGAGATTGTGTTCAGCGGAGAATCATGATGCTTTCATATGTTCCCACGGAGGATTAGGATGCCGACATCCCGACGAAGGCGCTCACCAGGAGCAAGTTCGAATTCCACAGAGGCAGGATAGGGGTTGCAGATAATCCATATCTTGCTGAGAGGGAGTGTTGAAAATGCATCAAGATGATGGAGCTTAGTGAAATGAAGTCGCCTTCACTAAGTGGGCCCGCAGGCAAATTCTGGCGCAAAGTCTATTTTTAGACTATGTCTATTTTTAGACATATGGAGCATGGTCCGAGGATTGCAGTATGTTATTCTTGGAGTATTGGTCATGTTGGTAAATATAGATGGGACTCTATTTTTTGGACCTATAGGTCGAAGTATATTTTTAGACTGCCTCTCCTTAAAATAGGGAAGTCAAATATTATTTACCCTTAATAATATTTGGACTATAAACTTCAGTTTACTCTCTTGGAGTACTTCAGTTCGAGCCTTGGAAGTGGCTCATGCATCTGATAGAGGAATTACGCTATTCCTAGGGGTCTGGTGAGCTCATGCATGGTTGACTTCAGTTAGGACTTCAGTGGCAGAAGTTGGTGGAGTTAATGAGACAGCTAGTGGAGTTGTGTTCGGTTTAATTTAGTTGAATTGGTTGAGATTAGTTTAACTAGCTAATCAACTAGTTATGAGTGGAGTGAATTAAATATTATTTAATTCATTAATTAGTAACTCATTATTCAACTCAAGAACACATCAGTTCACTACAGTGCATGGACAGTTCAGTGGAGACCAGTGAAAGAGGCAGATGAAAGGGTGGAGTTAGCTATCAGTGGCGACATCAGTTGTGCATGAGATTTGCACCACACTTGGAGGAATTTCCCATGATGATTGCGCTGTCAAGCCAAGGAGATTCGAACCTTGGATCTATATATAGACAGGCCTGGATTGCGCAATAGAGGCAAGGCAATTGGCGGTGAGTTTTGAACCAGTAACCTGTTCAAAACTGAGCTAGATTGTGTGTAACTTCATGAGAAAGTACTGAGTACTTGTGAGGAGTATTGTACTGATTTTGTTACATGATTTCTCCATTATAATATACACAATAGCTGCGGGGTTTTCAGCTATAAGCTTTCCCCATACATACTGTGTTAATGTGTACGATGATTTGATGTGCTATCGCTTGTTTTATTTCCGCATGTGTGATGATCTGAGTGGAAGAGATTATGTGTTGCATATAAATTCGAATTGTATGTGATCAGGATAGTCTCGGTGGATAATTAATCATTATTCAACAAATTTCTACAGTTAGGGCTCGATTTGGTTGAACCTTTGCAAAATCAGCCTCGCAAACCCCGACGGCCGGCCATGGGGGATGAAAAGAAAGATGAGGGAGCAGGAGATCCTATCAAAATATTGCTCGAGGAGGCCCTCGAAAAAAAAAGGAACGCGATGATGGATAACTTTTCCTAGATCCTTCAACGACTACCCACTAGCGGCGCATCTGCATCCAACAGCCACTCTGGAGGCACAACTCCTTTTAAGGTACAATTAAACTTTGAAATTCCCATATTTGAGGGCCAAATAGATGCAGACGTCGTAGATAGATGGTTGAATCTATTAGAAGGATATTTCTCAATTCATGACTTTTCCGACCGGGAGAAGATTAGTTTTGCACTCCTCAAAGCTACCCCCCATGTCAAGGATTGGTGGAAAACCTACTATGAGAAAAAGGACGAGGGGGAACCCTCTCTGTTCTTGGCTGTACCCACTTGGAATTCTTTCTAAGATGCCATCAAGAAACAATATTATCATGTTGGGAGCTATGAGGATAAGTACATACAATGGACTACATTGCGGCAACAAAGGGATCAAGATGTGCATGAGCTGACAAATATGTTCCATACTCTGCGCACAAAGTTGGGTATCAAAGATTCAGAGAAACATTTGGTGTTGAAGTACCGCAATTGTCTGCAAAGATACATTCAAGAGGAAATGGAGTTCCTCGACATCTCCTCACTTGGTATGACATATCGATATGCTGCCAAGATTGAGCAGAAATTTAAACAGAAGAAGCGAGACTTTGGATCTGCGAATCAAAAGCAAGGGAAAAGTGCCCCCTGTTGTATGTCAAGAGACAATCCCTTGGTTTTGAAAGGAATTAGTGCTTAAGAAATTTAAAAAGTGTGGCACAAAAATGATTTTATCATGAGGTCTTTGTTCTATCCCTTTGGAGACTAGTTTTCTAAAACCCTTAATGATCATGAATAATGAAAGATTTCATAATGCCATTTACTGCTGATATCTGAATGACAAGAAGAAATGCAGGGGAAACCCAAAGAAATATGTTGAATACACAGAATCTACCACTTTTAAGTTTCAGAGGAAATTCATGGAGAGAGAGGAAAATCGAAATAATATGTTGTAAACACAGAATCTATTACTTCAAAGTTTCATCGGGAGTTTGTGAAGAGAGGGGAAACTCAAAGTAATATGTTGAATACACAGAATCTACCACTTTTAAGTTTGAGAAAGAATTTGTGAAGGGAGAAGAGATGGAGTGAAGGAGCACAAATTAAGGTTATTTAACTCTTACTCACATATGTAATTAAGAGACCGACTGCTACATTACTTCACTTCATTCAAAGAAGAAAAGACACAAAATGGCACAAAAAGCATGAATCACCATCAACAGTTGCAGGAAACTTACTTCTTATTTCATTTACCCATCAAAAAAAGAAGTACAAAATGTAATCCCCAAGAGGTCCCGAACTCGGAACCCCTCTTCACTCTTTCTTCCTTCCTTAAATACAAACAAAAGCAGTTTGTAATTGCTCGAGCTTCTTGAAACTCCTAAACTACCTAAGCTGTTAAACTACTTATTACATTGCAATCAAGGACACCATTGTAGCTTCAACCTTAACAAAGAAAACAAAATACACTTGGAATATAATCCCTTTGCTGAGTCTGATTTGTTGTTGATGTGTCTCCTTTCGTTTCGGCTGCGCTGTCTTAAGAGTCTACATAAACGCATCTCCAACTGACTCTGCCCATGCTTTTGTGTTTCAAACGCTGTCATCATGTCACCTGCTACCCGACTCTGCCTCTTCTACGCATGCCGGTTGTGTTCAGTCTTCTCTTCCCCTTTGCTCCGCATCGGGTCACTTACCCTAGTCTCTAAGCTCACGTTTAGACTTTCCTCCAATATCAAGGATTTTCACTGGCTTTACGTTATAATCCTCCTTCTTTCCTCTGATGCGATTTAACACATGAATTCCTTACCTCCAGATTTGAAGAACTTTGGAGTTCGCTTTTAAAACCACATCGCATATGCCCAACATCACACTTCGCATGCCATTGTTTTTAACTTTTCCTTAGCACTTATCTTTTAAGTCTTGCGTTGTGTGCTTATGCGATCGGGCCCCACCACATCACGAAACTGCATTTTAAAAATTACAGTGGACATTTACACAGAACAGTGGTTGAAGGGTCCCACAATATGGTGACCAATCACGGTGCATCGCATATTAGTGAACTTATCATATAACTTAAATGGTAAACAATACAAACGACGATGCGAAGTTGCAATGTAATCTCCATCGTAGATATTTGGGAGATCCAACGACCCTGTTGTACCATCTCACGCTGCCATATCCCATCGTTGTTGCATTGTAACCAAAATAATTTACTTTACGAAGTCTTAATGCTAAACTCTAAACCTGCCGATGTGCGATATGCGCTCGATCGATGTGCAACCACGTGGCTCCTCCCTTTATCGCATTGCAAGTTTCAATTCTTACCGCATCGCAAGTTTTTTTGTTTAACTTACGAAGTCCTTAACACATAAACTTAATAATCACCAATGTGAATTTGCGCTATGCCAAACATGGCCCTTCTCATCATCGCATCACAAGATATATTTTTTGACTTGCGATGTCATCTCAGTCATCGATCTCTTCCTCTTCAGATTTGCGATTTGATCCTCGTCATCCAATTTCCTCCTTTGGAAATATTCTAAGTGTTTCTGTCTTAGTCGATTTATTTTCTTTCTATCGTCGTCACTCTGCAACTCCGCTATCCTTCCTGAGCTTTATTCAATCTTTAAAAGTGATGATCTCTCCTGAGCTTGCGAATGAGCCTGACTCGACCTTGTCCGATGTGCAATGTTCTGAACATTCCCAGCAGTCTGGCTCTTGAACTGTTCTACACATGAATAAGCCCGACTAGAGCCCTCCTGCACGCTTTTCTCTCTTATGCTCCTCTGGCTTAGATTACACCTCCAATGTTGTTGCTTCCTTGATTTTGGTTCTGGTGCACCTGTGATGATGAATCCTCATTAAGCTTGTGGTTATCCTTTCGAGCATATTACAGGTCTTTTCGAAATGTTAACAATTGTTCCTCAATAACCTTGAACTGCTCAGAACCTCTCTTAACTTTTAGCTAAGTCAAATTAGGCTACAACATCTGGCTCCAATTGGGGACAACACTTTGATAACAAAGTGCTGAGAACTTATAGATTAGTAGCCTTTATTGGGCATGGAGTCAAATATCACTTGTAGAACAATAGCCTTCATTGGGCATGGAGTCAATCCCAAATGTGAGTTGATCCAGTATGAAATCTTGCCGAAACCTACTACACTTTGGACTTCTTCCTTTTTTCTTAAACTGAAAATACTACAACTAAAAATGCTCAACTTCTGAGCTTATTTATGCACAACTCCTACATGTGTATTCATGCCTAAACTCTATCAGGTGAAGCTAGCCTTCCAATGGCACCAATCCAACATCTTCATGTTAGACTTAAAGCCCCCATACTGTGGAAATTTTAAAATCAAAACAGGGATGTACAATGAAAATTTTGCAGATACAAAGCTTTACACATTCCCTTGCATAAATGCTTGTTGCTGATGAAGAAATTTTTCACATAGTCAGCCACCGGATCATAGAACTGATGAGACAAATTTTTGGCTGCCTCCTTTTATTGAACATCCTGCTGATATAGAATTCTTTGAACATGGCAACTTCCTTCATTGTTTGACTCCTCAATTTGAGGTTGTGTGTGAGAATATTGATTTTTGTTTTCTATTAATAACCATTTAGGTTGGAAAGATAAATCTAATGTTTGTTCCTCATAATGCTGATGTTCTTCATATAATTCCAATTCTTGACAAGAGTCGTCCCCCTCTTGCAAACACACCTGAGAAGCTCCACTAGTTTCTCCTTTATTCACAAAATCATTAAAATTATGAAAATTGTAATGATCTTCCAGGATTTCAGCGCGTAGTTCAGTTGAAATATCTTCCTCCTCTCCAGAAAAACTTAGCAAAAATGTGAATCCTTTTGAAGGGTATTGATGGAGGATTGTAGGCAGCACCAAGGGTTTGAAAATAACCTTGGTTCCAAGCTAGAGAGAAGCAAATTTCTTATGGGGTAGAATGTTATCACCCAAAGATGATGAGTCCTCACCTTTATGCCTAGACTGTGATAGATTACCTTCAGGAATAGTAATGCAACGGTCTTCTCTGCTTTCATATTTAGGAGATGAAGTTGTGCCATGATCAATAATACAATCGGAAGAAAAATCTTCGTTCTCCAATCAAGAATGTACATTTTGGGCCTTATAATCTTCTGAGAAAATAAAGCAGGAAACAATCTTCTTGATATGTAAGGGAAAATAGACCACCAAACTAATAGTGAAAAATAAAACTTCCTTTAAAAGATTCAAACTCTGGTATTTGCATTTTCCACGGTGCTTTCTCATTTTCTTGCCCGCAGAATTCCTCATCTAATGAAACCTTCATCAGTGGAGTCGCCAAGTGAATAATAAACAACCAAATTTGTATCTAAATCTTTTTCACCATCAAGAAATAGATTTCAATACCCAGGGAAAAATAACTTTGTGCCTTCGTCCCCGGAAACGATGCCAAAAAATGTTGTATATTAAGAGAAAAACCCTTGGTTGTGAAAGGAATCAATGCTTAAGACATTTAAAAAGTATGTCACAGAGATGATTTTATCATGAGGTCTTTGTTTTATCCCTCTAGAGACTAGTTTTCTAAAACCCTTAAGGATTAGGAATAATAAAAGATTTCATAATGCCATTTACTGCTGATATCTAAATGACAAGAAGAACTGCAGGGGAAACCCAAAGTAAAATGTTGAATACACAAAATCTACCACTTTTAAGTTTAAGAGGAAATTCATGGAGAGTGAGGAAACTCGAAATAATATGTTGTAAACACATAAAATATTACTTCAAAGTTTCATTAGGAGTTTGTGAAGAGAGGGGAAACTCAAAGTAATATGTTGAATACACAGAATCTACCACTTTTAAGTTTGAGAGAGAATTTGTGAAGGGAGAAGAGATGGAGTGAAGGAGCACAAATTAAGGTTATTTAACTCTTACTCACAGATGTAATTAAGAGACCGACTGCTACATTACTTCACTTCATTCAAAGAAGAAAAGACACAAAATGGCAAAGGAAACACGAATCACCATCAAAAGTTGCATGAAAATTATTGCTTCTTTCATTTACCCATCAGAAAAATAAGTAAAAAATGTAATCCCCAAGAGGTCCAGAACTCGGAACCCCTCTTCACTCTTTTTCCCTTCCTTAAATACAAACAAAAGCAGTTTTTAACTGCTCGAGCTTCTTGAAACTCCTAAACTGCGTAAATTGTTAAACTACGTATTACATTGCAATCGAGGACACCATTGTAGCTTTGATGTAAACAAAGAAAACAAAATACACTTGGAATAGAATCCCTTTGCTGAGTTTGATTTGTTGCTGATGTGTCTCCTTTTGTTTCAACTGCGTTGTCCTAACAGTTTGCATAAACACATCTCCACCCGACTTTGCCCATGCTTTTGTGTTTCGAACGCTATCATCATGTCACTTGCTACCGACTCTGCCTCTTCTGCGCATACCTGTTGTGTTTAGTCTTCTCTTCCCCTTTGCTTTGCATCAGGTCACTTACCTGAGTCTCTCTACCTGCGTTCAGACTTTCCTCCAATATCAAGGCATTTCACCGGCTTTACATTATAATCCTCCTTCTTTCCTCTGATGCGATTTAACACAAGAATGCCTTACCTCTAGATTTGAAGACCTTTGGAGTTTTCTTTTGAAACCACATCGCATCCACCCAACATCACACTTCGCATGCCATTGTTTTTAACTTTTCCTTAGCACTTATCTTTCAAATCTTGCGATGTGCGCTTATGCGATCGGGCCCCACGGCATCATGAAACTACATTTTAAACATTATCGTGGACATATACATGGAATAGTGGTTTTTGGGTCCCACAATATGGTGACCAATCACGGTGCATCACATATCGGTGAACTTAACATATAATTTAAATGGTAAACAATACAAATGCTGATGCAAAGTTGCGACGTAATCTCCATCGTAGATCTTCACCAAATCCAACGGCCCCGTTGTACCGTCTCACACTGGCATCTCCCATCATTGTTACATCGCAACCAAAATAATTTAACTTGCGAAGTCCTAATGCTAAACTCTAAACTCACCGATGTGCGATATGCGCTGGATCATTGTGCCAACACGTGGCTCCTCCCTTTATCGCATCGCAAGTTTCAATTCTTACAGCATCACAAGTTGTTTTGTTTAACTTGCGAAGTCCTTAACACATAAACTCAATAATCTCCGATGTGAATTTGTGTTGTGCTGAGACGTGGCCCTTCTCCTCATCGCATCACAAGATATATTGTTTGACTTGCGATGTCATCTCAGCTGTCGATCTCTTCCCCTTCAGATCTGCGATTCGATCCTTGCCATCTTATTTCCTCCTTTGGAAATCTTCTAAGTGTTTCTGTCTTAGTCAATTTATCTGCTTTCTACCGTCGCTGCTCTGCAACTCTGCTATCCTTCCTGAGCTTTATTCAATCTTTAAAAGTGTTGATCTCTCCTGAGCTTGCGAATGAGCCCTACTCGACCTTGTCCAGTGTGCAATGTTCTGAACGTGCCCATCGGTGTGGCTCTTGAAATGTTCTGCACGTGAATAAGCCCGACTAGAGCCCTCCTGCATGCTTTTCCCTTTGCTGCTCCTCTGGCTTAGATTACACCTCTAATGTTGTTGTCTCATTGATTTCGGTTCTGGTGCACTTGTGATGACGAATCCTCATTGAGCTTGTGGTTATCCTTTCGAGCATGTTACAGTTCTTTTTGAAATTTTAACAATTATTCCTCAATAACCTTGAAATGCTCAGAACCTCTCTTGACTTTTAGCTAAGTCAAATTAGGTTACAACACCCCCAAACCGCAAAACCAAGGACAAAGCCAAGGCATGGAGGCCAAATATAACCTACCGAAGATGCAAGCAAAGAACCACCCCACAAAGCCAAATAAGGACACGGGAAAGTGATGTGAGTTCCATAAGAGCTCCACTCACAACACAAGTGAGTGTCGGGCCAAGCAGTCACTGGTGGCCGAGATGAGAGACCATTGCTTCCTATGGGGGGAGGAATGAACCAGGTGGATATTGGTTGCCACTCGCCTATTCCACTTTGGGCCCCACCATTGTTTCTTTCATTTTTTCAGTTTCCTTAATTATAGCACAGTTTACTATTTTTAGCATTTTTCAGGTCATGAACTTCCGGAGTTGTTTTGAGGCCCTAAACGACATTTTTTGGGCATCAAACCTCTGTAAAAATTTAGTCTGTTTCAAAATGAACATTTGTAGTTAGTAGATGTAGTCCTCGGATATATATTTCTAACGATGTATCATGTGCGTCAAACGGAGATAGTATGCTAAAGTTATGACCCCAGGAAATTGATGTACCAATTTACCCCGACAGGGCCCATATTCTAGTGTTTCATCTCCTAGGGTTAGTTTTTTGGATGTTTACGATTTTCTATTGTTTCTCAATAATATATAGTCCTTCGATCCTCATTGTAACATAGATTTCAGAGGCCTGTAGCCACCACATCTCTTCTCAGAGATAAACTACAAATGCCCTAGCTAGTTTATTTCCATTCTGTTTGTAAACAAATTTCAGTTCTTTGATATTAATGAAATGAAGTGTTATTTCCACTGCATTTTTATATTTGTGGTTATATGTGTATTTTGTTGCGTTCCTGCATAAATCCGAATCAATGGCCTAATTCTATAAACATTTATCATAAAACATTTTTAATCAATATTGCTTTTTTTTCATAAATCATACCCAATAACCCCTTTTATAAAGAACTGTACATTATAGATGGTATATTTATTGAAATAAAAAATTATATTATGACCAAATTGTCAATCACAAACTAGATTATTACCTAATAGGATTTGGGATCTACAAAATAGATCATATGTGGTAATTCTAATCAACTCACACACCATGGAAAATATGGCTATTACACCAGCTAGATAAGAAATTTTCATGGATTGGGATTATTCCCATTTTAATATATTGGAATATCATTTCACATTGGATTGGGATTAATCCCATTTTAACATATTGGAATTGGATCATTTCACATTAAAGGGTTATATATCGAATACTACTTTCCAAAGAACTTCTACAATATCCATTCTATAGAAACACTCCCAATGCCTATGAAGGGGGTACCTGTGCCACTTTCGAAGACCTTACAAAACTAATTAGCACATGATTATAATGCTTTGTTTATATATTTATTTAACTGTAACTGGAAATTTTTGCATTAAAAATATGCATCAAGCATGCAATAATGCCTCATTTGTACATCAAAGAACATAATGAGTGATAGAGTTATAGAATTTGTGTCTGAAAAAAACCATAATAGTAAAACCTAGGAATGCTCTTCTCTATACAATTAAGTATTATCTACTGGTCTATAAACATAAACCCTATAGTAATATTGTAATAAAAAAAAAAATTGATATTTATGTGGGTACAAATTTATTTTTTGGGTTATGTTTCTAATAAGTCCCTTTTCTCCTCCTACCCCTTTTCCTCATCTGTTTTTATGTTATGGTTAAGGAGCTCCAAGAACCCTCCACGTAGCCAACCAGTTACTCCACTTATTTTCACATTTTGAAAGGCCCCTTGTGCTTTTTGGCATGATGATATTCCATGTAGAAAATCTAACCACAGGGATTTAATCTAATCTTATGATGTACTAAAACAAGCATTGAATCCCTTCTACAATTTGCGGAAAAAAAACATGATCGCACAATCACATAACAAGTAAGAGAAAGAAACAATCAATCGCACAACACAAGATGTATCTGGGGAAAGCACACTTCCTAAAACCCCACTATCTATTTATTGTATGAATTCAAGCATCATGAAAAATACAATAATTTCTCTCACAATAGAACTCCCGCACTCTGCCAACTGTCTCACACTGATCTAGGAAAAATCGGACAAATACTTAGCCAATTCTCTGCCTCTGCTCAGCCTGCCTTGATCACACATTCCTTGATAAATTAAGGCCCTATTAAATAGGAAAATCCCTTGGAATAATTTTTCAATCCTTCCTAGGCCTCCAACTGACTCTATAACTGACCTGTACAATTTTCTAATTATACAACTAATAGTTACCTTCCCTTTAACCTCTCTCTCAACTGGGTCTTCCTCAGAACTGACACAAAAAAACTATTTATAGTGAATCTTTAGTTAACTAATTGAACACTCATTGCGAATTAAATCAGATTTAATTCACTGGACCTCTCACTAGCTCATCACTTAGTTAGAACTAGTTAAATTGATTTTAACTCAATTTCTCGAGTTAACTAATTACAACTCATGCATAACTACAACTAGACCCCCTTAAATCATGGAATCACTCTACATGCATCCTATATGACCCTCAACTCGAATTTCCTAAGCTAACTTAGTCATTCTAACTTATTTAACTAATACAAGTTTTTATGAGATGAAATTACAATTTCTCTACCAATTTAATTAAGGGAAAAATAAATTAGAAGCCTCGCTTTGGGGTGGAATTTCCTGGTTCCATTTAACCACTCCTTCACAATAAGAAAGGGATTATATTCTACCCTAATCTCGTCTCTGTGGAATTCGAATTTTCTTCTTTCCAGCGCCTTCCTCAAGATGTTTGCATCCTGCTCCTCTGTGAGAATGTACTCTAATGAAATAATCCTCCTTTGAACACAATCTATGAGATGGTGATACCATATATCAATATGATTCAACCTATCATGGAATACTGGATTAACCGATAGTTTGATGCAACTCTAGTTATCCCAATGTATCACCGTCAGATCCATGTGCTGACCTAACAAACCAACAAGTATCTTCCTCATCCATATGGCCTCGCATGCAACTTTACTGGCTGCCATGTACTCTACCTCTGCTGAACTGAGTGAAACTGATCTTTGTTTCCTGATGTACCAATAAATTGCTCCTGATCTTATGCTAAAGATGCCTCCTAATTTTCTCTTCCAGTCAGATGGACTCCCTTCCCAATCTACACTGGTGAAGCCTTGAAGCTTCACTCCCTCTTTTCGTCTGTACCATAATCCATACTCTGTAGTGCCCCTGATATATCTCAACACATGTTTCTCTTCCTTTCAAAATATCTTAGTTGACTTAACCATAGCTTGGCTCAGCTCGTTAACTATGTAGCATATGTTGGGTCGTGTGTTCACCAAATACATGAGTGAACCAACCAATTGCATATAAACTACTGCATCCACTACTTCACCTGAAGTAGCATCCTCCTTCCTTCAGTTTCCTGCAAGAGGAGTCTCCATGGGTTTGTTTCCCTACATGTGGAACTTCCTCAAAATCTCCTTGGCATACTTTCCCTGAGATACAAATATCTCCCCATCTCTTTATCATATTTCCAATCCAAGGTAATAGTGCAAGAGCCCCATGTCCTTCATGTCAAATTCTCTTGAAAGATCATTTTTGCAATATTTTATGATCCGCTCATCACCTGTCAGTATCAGATCATCAACATGAAGTACAATAATCAAAATCGTACCGTCAACCACAATATGATATAGGTTTGCATCCACTTCACTCTTGGTGAAGCCTAACCCGATGAAATAGCTGTCAATCTTGGTGTACCAAGCACGAGGTGCTTGCTTTAGCCCATACAATGCTCTCTTGAGTTTGAACACATGTGACTCCCTATCTAAGGTCTCAAAACATTCCGGTTTATCAATGTACACTTCTTCCTCAATAAATCCATTGAGAAAGGTTGTCTTTACATCCATCTGGTGTATCTACCATCCCATCTGCGCAAAGAGTGCAATGATGGATCCAATGGATGAGTACCTTGCGACTGGTGTAAAATTCTCATCATAGTCAATTCTCATCACAAACTAGGAAACATTTAGTTGTAATCCATGACAACAATAAGTGTTCAACTTATTAGGAAAAATGGAGAATAATCATCATTTATATATAACAAGTGCTCATAAAGGATATCATAGCATGTTAAAATTATATGTGCATTCTGAAGGAGTTGGATTGGGGCTTCAATTATATATTTATGGGAGCCATGTTTCACTGGCATGAAGAAAAGGAGGAAATATTGTTAGAGATCATTTCTAGGAGAGGATGGAATATTTTTTGTACTCCTATAATTTGTCTGATCTAAAGTTTTCGAGAGCCGAGTTCACCTAGTCTAATCGTAGCTTTGGCCCAGGGCATATTATGGTGTGCCTTGACTACTTGGTACAAAAATTATTCATGGGGAAAAATGTGTGTCTCTATCCTTTCTTATGCTTTCTTGGAGTAGATATAATCACCATTCTATATCCCTCTCCATTGTTCCTAAATAAAATAATTTTCCTCTCCCTTTTTGTTTCAAATATTCTCTTGATTCAGGACCATGTGTTTAAGGGTATTGTTTCTTGAGCCTAACACCAATGGATTGAAGGGTCACCAGTCCACATTTGGGAAAAAAAAATTAAAAATTCTAAAATGGATCGTAAGGCCTAGGAAAAATATCACTTCCGAGGGTAAGACTCTATAGTCATTTCCCTCAAATTGGAACTAGGGTAAATACAAAGCTAGAGCCTAGAGCAAGATCCAGTTTCTCTACGATCGCTAATGGAGGAAAAAAAATTGTTCCTTATTTTGAAAACAACATTATGAGTAGAAGAGGAACTTTGTGTCTCAATCTAGGATCCTTTCACTATAATTGGGTGATAGAAATAACCATTACTTTCACAATCAAACTAAAATTATCCTTTGATGCAACAATGTTAAATCCATAATGACTACAAATGTGGATATTATCAATTCACATGATTAGATTAAGGAGGAAACTTAAACTCACTTTTCCTCCCTTAAACTCATACAACGAAAGATATTGGGATTGCAAAGGATGTCAAAGAAATGTTTGAACACATTCCCTCTTTGGTATAACAATTGGAGAATGGAAGTCTAATGCTTCAAATCTCAAAGGATGAATTATGGGAAGTCATCCAATATTTTGAACCTATAAGGCACTAGGCGCAAATGGATTCATTGCAATTTAACATGATATTTTGGCATATCATAAAGTTCAATTTGATAAGGATGATTAAATATGTCCACTATTCATCACACATTGGGGGAGAAATCAATTCTACTTTTCTTTCCATGGTCTCAAAAAAGGTGAATCCTTCTTATTTTATTAGATTTAGACCAATTTATTTATGTAAATGTCACATATAAAACTATATCCAAGATCATAAAAACCCATTATATCTAAGTTAATATTTGAAAGACGAGTGGGTTTGCCAGAAACAGATTAAAAAAGAAAAAGAAAAAAGTGAACAATATTGTCCTTGTCTAGAAATCCATTATTTCTAGTATATCCAAATGGGAAATAGGGACGACTTTTAAATTGGACATGACCAATGCATTTGATTGTGTTTGATGTAGCTTCCTCTTCTATGTTCTCTAAAGTTTTGGATTCAATCTCAAATTCATTGGGTGGATATCTACATGCAAAAGTAACTTGTGAATCTCCCCTCTAGTAAATGGTTGGATCATTAGTATCTTTTCAATCTACCAGAGGCCCCTGGCAAGGGTGCCCACTGTCCCCCCATTTTGAAAATGCTTATGGCTAATTCTCTAAGTAGGAAACCTAACCATGAAATATGTCTCGAGTTACTACCAAGCATCCACATTGTGATATGGGTCAAGGATTTAAGTCATGAATAATTTGTAGATGACATGTTATTGATGGGAGGGTATTTGGTCATTATTATGTCTAAAATTAAGATGGTTTTTGACCAATTCTTCTAAGCTTAAGGATTCCTTATCAACAACTATACAAATATAATCTATACTTGGAATGTGAACTATAATAGGAAATCATATCTCTTTTCAATTTTTCATTATCCTCTTCGAGATGGATGGTCATCTTGTAGATTTTTGGGCATTACTATTTTCCTAAACCCTTTCCCGCATCCATTATGAAATCCAATAATTACGAAACTCAAGTCTAAATTTTTTCATCATGGGCACCAATTGTAAACCTATGTAGGTTGCTTGACTCTATTGAAAATTTTATTTTAGCCTTGGCTCTTTTCAATTATGTACTATGTTAACTCGAGTTCATGTCAAATAGTCCGTAGCACAAGAAATTTGAAAATTACTATGGAAAGGAAATAAATTTAACTCCAAAAGGTTTCACCTTATGAATTGGAAAATTATAAGGATCCCTATGAGCCGTAGGGGTCTAGGAGTCAAGGATATTTCATTAATGAATCTGCTCCAAGCTTCTTTGTAGGCTTCTCACTAACCAATATGACTGGTAGAAATAGGTCATCCCTAAGAAATTTATGGTGGGTGTAAGATGGATATGCCTTGAACATGTCTCTTCTTTTGGAGGTGGATCAAAAATTTGGAAACTTATTTTTTTCTACCATTCCTCTCATCCAATCTCAACTTACTTGGGTTCTTGGAAATGTAAGGAAGAATAGAATTTGGGATGACAATTTTATGGGTAGACCTACTCTTGAGCATATTCAGGCCCTTCATCCTTTTTTTTTGTTTATCAAGATGCACACTCTCCATTTTGGAATTTATAGATATTCTCCTTATAGGAAGTAGGTGGGGTGGAACTTGGGCCCAATCCCTCCCCCTCTTAGGGATCTCCCTTGCCTTCTATTTTCTGGAATTTTTGGTTGCACTTAAAGCCACAAGAATGATGTTAACTCTAGAGTTTGGGGTGTTGTAGGCTACACAATTAAGTATAGATATTAAGCTCATTTGTTCCCAAACAAAATTCTTCCAAAATATGGCTTATGGGATCATGTTTGACACCCATATGGGCTTCCTAAAGTGAATATTTTCTTCTGGATCTCGGTTCATAAGAAGATGTCCACTATATAAAAAATTTCCA
This sequence comes from Pinus albicaulis, assembly GCA_034641835.2. NCBI lineage: Eukaryota > Viridiplantae > Streptophyta > Pinopsida > Pinales > Pinaceae > Pinus > Pinus albicaulis. The sequence continues at coordinate 1,083,585,582 of CM076574.1, forward strand.
AACAAGGAATCTAAGGACCATCTAGATGCATTTATGTTCCTCAAGTAGCGAATATATAACCTACCTTTTCCTTTATTGCAAGTTCTCTAGAAGAGAGTGGGAATATGTCTTACAAGATATGTCTCATTATGCACAATGTCCTAGTTCTCTTCTCCAACTGTTTGGTTCATGGTACAAGAATTACCTTAATCCTTTGCTTAAAATAATTTGGTTTGTGATCCTTAAATGCATTTGTATTTGTTAGAGGGTTTGGTTGGATCACAATAGGTTTATTTTTTAGGATATTCAGACCCGATTAGTAGTTTTTGTGGAGCGTTCCAAATATATTTTGGTTGAGCATATTTTCACATACCATCCCAATCTTTGCAGGGCTAAAGTATTGGATACACTTGACCAATGGTGTTTTTCTAAATTCAATAATTATCCTATACAATTTGGTTCCTCTTCGCACAAGAAGAGTTGGTATCTCTCCTTCTCTTAGATAGAGTTTCACCAATGGATACACTCATATGATTCATTTTTTCTATGTTTTCATGGTGTTTCCAAGCAAAATATAGGGGTTGTAGGTGTAGGGGGTTTCTCAATCATCTAGAAAGATAAAATTGAAATACTCCTAGAGCTTGGGCAAAGCCACCAACAACTGAGTAGAGATTTATGTTTTTCTCAAAGTGATTGACCTTACCACAATCTTGCATCTTTTCAAATTAATCATCATATGGGACTAAAGCAACACAATAAGGTTCACTCTATCTATTAACTAATTTGGGTTGGTTTCAATTAATTCCAAGAACTACATTTTTTCCATGTTCTACACATGAACAATGGCCTTGCACACTCTTTACCATCTCAAGAAATTGGAAAAACTCAAGGAACCCTGAAACTCAATGATAGTACAGAGTTACACCCTATCCTATAGTATGTATAATATGAAATTTGGTCTCATGATTGAGAACCAATCGGGTGAATTGGTTATCACCTCATGGATTCATATGACATGAGGTGTTGGACCAAAGCTCACACTAAGAGGGGGGGTGAATAATTGTGAGATAAATTTTACCATTTCATAACTTTTCATAATCAAACAACCTTGTAGCAATGAATCATAACCATAATAATCATATCATCATATATAAAAAATCATCATAATCTATCAAAAACACATCAAGAAGCCATCACATCACAAAGAGACATAAGCTTTTATGCGGAAAACTATACAAGAGAAAACCATAAATTATTCTGCTTCATATGCTTCAATTCATTACATATATTTGCAGGCTCTGAATTTTTAGAGGCAACCACCCCCAAGAAACGAAATTTTCCACTTGTGGTAAGCTACAACCTGATTGAGGCACCAACTTTGAAATAATTCAAGAAATTGCTCACTATAGACTAAAAAATGCTTGAGGATATGATGAAAAATATCCAACCTTCTCTAGGGTCCAACTTGATTGAGGCTCTAACCTCGATGATGAATGGGCTCTAACTAACTCTAGGCTCCAACCTGATTGAGGCTCCAACATCGATGATGAGTGAGCTCCACCCAGCTCTAGGCTCTGATGTGATTGAGGCTCTAACCTTGATGATGAGTGGGGTCCAGCCTGCTCTAGGCTCCAACCTCAATTGAGGCACCAACATTCTTCTTCAACTCCTTATGGAATTCTATTTCATATCATTTTCAAACTAGATCCATTTTCATCATAAATAGTTATATGTTTATAAAGAGAAATAATCACAACCTACAATCATTTTTACCATCGTCTCAACTTGCACATCTTGTCACTGTTAGAATTTCCACTGTAACCTACAAAATATTATCATGTAAATAATAACTATCACACCCTACAAATCTTAATATTATTGAAAATATATTCATATAAATATTTTTCACTAACTATTATATTGTTTTCCATAGTCTTCTACAACTCATTCATCAACCTAGTCACTCTAATTCGTTCTTGGAACCAATTCTAGTCTTATTTCCAAAACCACAACAATTTTATCATAAAACCTCAAATCATATAAAGGATATTCTAGACATCAAATAATTTTTAACAAGGCATTTCATAACATCCACCTCTAATCCTTGTATATCATGCTTCTTCCGGAATTAAATTTGGGCCAATAATTATTCCAAAAACGCAAAATAACCATCCAAAACCATATAATTAATTAATCATCCTACAAAATTCCCTTTTTGAGGCACATTAGAAAAAATGGTTAACTTTAAAAATCAATGCTATAATATTCTCACTTACAATCTGGTTAGTTATGTGACAGAATGAATCAAATTAAATTAAAATAATAAATTTAAACCTGATCACCGTTGGGATTCGAACTTACGACCTTAGTCTGTAAACAATAATTTCATACCAATCATGCTATCTGATAGGGATTGTTACATTGTGCCCTTGAATTTTTTTTGTTATATGTTTTGTTATATATATGTCCCATGGATAGGCTTGTGGGAAATATACCTCACTAGTGCATAATCCTCATTGGAAATGGTAGTCTAGCACTCATGCCAAGACTGGATATTTCTATACATATGCCATTCATGCCAAAACTATCTCCAATATTAAACTCTCTCTTCACAAAGTGACCGCCTTAATGATATCTCTATGGGGGCATCTCCAAAATATAACATTTTTCTCTACCAAAACTAGATCAACTATGTCAAAAAGCAATCAACCAACCATGTCGTGCTCAGAGCAATTTGACTTAGATAGTGTCGCCCTATGCAAACTTAACCAAAATAAAATTTGAATCATACTTCTCGGGATAGACTCAAAACTCAATTTGTTTCACACACTTTGATCATGATCGATTTATTACTTAACATTGCTCAACCCTCTGTATTTATATTGATGGAGAGGTCTGGGCCGACAATGGTCACATAAATGTTATGGAGATAGGCTCAATGTTCATATTCATATAACCTCACTCATGTACCCTCACCAAATCCCTAAGAGCTTGGATTGAGTCATTAAACTTAATTCCATGTGACTTTTTCACGTAATCATCCCTTGTATTACATCAATGTCGAAGCCCCAAGAGCTCATATTGGGTCATTAAACTTAGTGCCATGTGGTCATTTTATGTAATTGACCCTTATATTACGTTAGCATCTCTTGGTCTTAGCTCATGTGACCACACCCCAGGGGTAACTCCTTGCGCACATGATGGTGTCAACATGATATCATCATGTCACATCGCAGCCTGCAGTGGATGCCATGTGTCACCCAAATTTATGATTTTTACCAACCAAAATGCAACAATTTTCCGTGCCACATTTCATGCACTGGTGATGCCATGTCATATTGCTAACATCAACAAGTGATGTGTCATGCCATGTGTATAGGAAACCTATGTTTTTATGCTATGTGTCAAAGCTTCCAAGTCACCACATTAGGCCAATATGATCTTCTCAAGTTTGACTATGGAGGGGATACATCATGTCCTATGAAATGTTGCCACTTTTCATAGGCTTTGGTTGGGTTGATAGGTCAGGTTAACCATCATGCAACTCTTGACAACATCTACCATTTAATCATTTCACCCAGGAGTTGAATTCATCTGATCTGCGGAAGTTTCTAAACATTTAACAATGTTAAATGTAGTGCATTTTTGTTAGAAATTTATTGTTGACCAAAATATTGAATCGTGGATCCACCCGAAAGATGCAAACATTTTAACAAATTTGGTGTCAGGGGTATTTGCACTATAATTTAAGTCATCCACTTAGTACTAATCTTCAAATGGCCATAAATTTTTATGTGGGAGGAGTTTTATAGAGCATGATATATCGTTCGAAAGGTATCGATGAGGCCTACACATACATACTATTTATAAGATCATTAGGTCACCATAATTGTATCAAAAACTAAAATAAATTCAAGCACCTTTAACTTCACTTAATGATATCTTGTAAGAATCCTAGCCGCCATACTGCTTCATAGAGAGTATCGTTGCTTCCTTAGGAATAATTAATTATACTTATACTTTCTTGAACATCACCTTTGACATAAATGACACCTTGTTTTAATTAATGACAACACCATGTGCAACAATATCCCCCTTTTTTCATTCATGGAAACACTATCAGACATTGATGTTAATTGATGTCATTTCATCCTCAATACACACCAAAAATCCTCTTGACATGGTGCTGAGAACTACCCCTATCTAATTATGAAGATACCTCCCTTCTTGATTGATTTATCAATGTCTATAATATCTCCCCCTTTGACATCAATTGTAAAGGGTCAATAACTATCGTGCTGATGGATGAAACTAATATTGCAATTCATATGTTCCAAAGCTCCTCACAACTATTCTTGCATTGTCAATGTCTCCCCCTGAGACCATTATGCATGTCATATTTGTAATCTCTAATTTCTCCTATTATTATTCATATTTTTCCCTCAAAATTCTTATTCTGCCTCCATACAATTACTTCTTCAAATTTTTATTCAACAAATGACAATATTGAATAAGCTTTCACCAAGGGATTAGATCTAAGAAGTTAGATCTAATTGAGGTCCTCCTTGACATATTCTCCATCTTATAGAAATAATCCTTATATTGATAGGAATTCCCTTCCTGCCATACCATCTTGAGTTGATTATAAAATCTCGTGTTGTATGACCCTCATTGTGAGATATTTAACATTCGACATTGGACTTCAATATCTACATAAATGGTTGTGATATTATTTTAATTTGGTACACATCCCTCCATTTAAGACCCTGATCATATCCTCTATATCTGACCATATCGAAGTTCCAACAATGGTGTGCTTTTAGTCCAAATTTAGTACATTGAAAACAATAATAATAATAATAATAAACATGTTTTGATACCTGGATGTAGAAGGAGATCTTGACCTTCTGAATTTACTCCTTGGAGGATCCATATCCATTTACTGACTTCCAATACCTTCTTCATTGTTTCTAGTGGATGATTTGTGATGAACTATATTCATTTGTTGATTTTTAACACCTACTTCATTGTTTCTTTGTGGATGCTTTGTAAGGAGCCATATTCATTTGTTTATTTTTTCTACCATGCATATTTTCTACTTGTGGATCCTTTGTCTTCATTTTGTTCCTCATAATTGTCTTGAGAGTCATTCAAATGAACATGTTTAGCCTATTTTATCACTTTCTTTCGATCTTCAAGAATGCTACTGCTAAACGCTATGAAATTCTGATTGATCCCTTTGGAATGAAATTCATTAGATGAACTTGGGGGACCATTGTTCTTGGGTGCCTCACAATTTCCTTTATAACCCAGGTATGTCTTAATGATAGGGGATCTTTGTATGATGAGAATGTGATCTAGGGATTCAGTCCCTTTTTGAAACTTTAAAAAGAGCTACTCCAATTCTTCTCTCAAGAGGAGAACCTCCTCTTCTAGTATTTCACAAATTTTCTCCTTTGAATTTAGTTGTTCATAAATAAAGTCATTTACCATTTTTGCTTATTCTAGTTCAATTTTGAGAGAAAGAATGGTGTCTTCATTTAGTTTTTTGTCATGAAGCTATTGCATCAAGCTGACCTTCCTTCTTTATGAGGATATTTATTTATTTAACATACTTTTAAGTTCTCCCTCATTTTTAATCTATACTCCAGGTTCTCTAGCCTCATCAATGAATAATATTTTACCCCTTTCTTCATTGATCACACTTTTGTTGTTTTCACTATCACTTTGTTCCTTTGAGTAAATTTTTTTCTTATAGACTTGTTTCTTATTTTGATGAATGAATTTGAATCTTCGATCATCATCATTATCATTCATCTTGGCATAAGGACATTTAGAAGAATAATGACCTATCATTCCACATTCAAGCATTTTAAAGGAAGCTTGCCTATAAAGTTGTTGGTTCCTTTTTTAAGATTTTGGACAAACTTAAATTCTTCTTTGTTAGGATTTGTAGTGGAGTTAATGGCATTGTCTTCTTGACGGATATGAGATACAATTTTACTCTTTCTTCTCTCCAACACATATTTTCTCTATTTTTTATTCATCAAGTGTATATATATTATCATTGATATTGATAACTTTTGCTACCAATTTACCTTTGTCTAAATTTCAAACCGCACACCGTTTGGAGTTAAATATGAAATCAAAACCTTGATCACATATCTGACTAACACTCAAAATATCATGCTTTAATCCTTCTATAAACATGACATCTTAGGATTTGGTTCTACCATTATTAATGGTAACAATGCCTTTTCCAATGATTCTAGCATATATGTTGTTTCCAAAATTTACTTTTACTCCATCCATCTCTCTGATGTAAATAAAATTTCTTTCATCCCATGACATGTGTCTTGAGCAGCCACTGTCAACATACCACTTATCCTTTTGCTTTTGAGCATATAATATGAGGCCACAAGTTTCTTAGTTTTCCTTTCATACCTTAGGTGGACATTTTTCTTGAGTGACTTCACAATTTATGAACTTGTGTTCACAATAATGACATAGAGAATTATTACAAGTAATTTCCTTATGACCAAATGCATCACATAGAAAACAATAATCATGAAAGAATTTGTAGTACTTGAGGATTTCCTTTTGTTGCTTATTTGTTCTGAACACTTTCCTGAATTTCTTTATATGACTCCCTTGTTACATCTGCCTCTTCCTTGAGATGGGTAATTAGGCAATTCTTCTCGTTTATCTTCTTTTCTGTTTCTTTGAGTTGCTTCTTAACTTCATCAAGCTACTTTGTCAGGATTTCATTTTTTATTTTAATCTCTTCCAAATTAAATGCCAAGAGCATAACGAACGTTGTGTCCAAGTACTTGTTTCCATGATTCCTTGGATCCATCTTCCAGTAGTTAATTTTTCCTGGATATGACCTGCTCTTAAACCACTTATTGACCCAAAGGTGACATTGATAGGGAGGGGGGGTGAATCAATGTGAGAGAAATTTTCCATTTCATAACTTTTCATAATCAAATGACCTTATAACAATGAATCATAACCATAAAAATCATATCATCATAGAGAAAAAGGCATCATAAGCTATAAAAAACACATCAAGAAGCCATCACATAAAAAAGAAACACAAGATTTTATGTGTAAACCTGTATGACATAAAACCACAAATTATTCTTCATATGATTCAATTCATTACATAGATTTGAAATCTTCGACCTGCTGGTGGAAACCACCCCCAAGAAATGAAAGTTGTCACTTGCGGTAGGCTACAACCAAATTGAGGAACCAATCTCAAAAGAATGCAAACACCTACTCACTATAGACTACAACTTGATTGAGGATCCAACCTTGATGATGAGCAGGCTCCAACCTCACTAAAGAGTGGGATGCAACTTGATTGAGGCTCCAACCTTGATGATGATGGGGCTCCAACCTACTCTAGGATCTGACATCGAGGAAGGCACCCACCTTCTTCAACTCCTTGTGGAATTTTGTTTCATATCATTTTAAAATCGATCCATTGTCACCATAAACAATTATCTGTTTATAAAGATAAATAATCACAACATGAAATCATTGATACCATCATCACAAGTTGTACATGTTGTCACCATCATCTCAACCTGCACATATTGTCATTGTTATCACTGCCACTGTACCCTATAAAATGTTGTCACGACAACAATCACTGTCACACCCTGCAAATATTGTCACCACTACAAATATAGTTTTATCAAGCATTGCCACTAACTATCATGTTATTTTCCATACTCTGCTCCAACTCATCCATCAATCTGGTCCCTCTAATTCCTTCTTGTAACTAGTTCTATCCTTATCTCCAAAACCATTGTAATTTACTCATAAACCCTCAAATCGTGTAAATGAGATTCTAGACATCAAATATGTTTTAATAAGGGATTTCATACCTTTGAATGAATCCACATTTAAGCCCTAAATATCATGCTTATTTCAAAATTAAATTTAGACCAATAATGAGTCCAAAAACCCAAAATAACCATCCAAATATATATAATTAATTAACCATTCTACAAAATTCTCTTTTTCAGGCAACAATAGACAAAATGGTTAACTTCCAAGATCGGTGCTGCAATATGCTCATCAACGGTCTGGTTAATTACGTGATAGAATGAATCCAATTAAAATGAAATAAAAACGTTAAACGTGATCACCATTGGGACTCAAACCTGCAACCTCGACCTGCCAACAATAATCTCATACCAGTCACTCTATATGATGGGTTTGTTACACTATGCCCTCAAACTCATTTTCTATATGTCTTATAGTATATTTGGCTAGTGAGTAGGCTCGTGGGAAATACACTTCACCAATGCACAATATTCGTGCGAAACGATAGTCTAACACTCGCTCCAAGTCTTGAAGTTGTTATACATATTGCATTCATGCTAAAAATATCTTCGTTATCAATATCTCACTTCACTAAGTGACCATATCAATGATATATTTGTGGGGGCATCACCAAAGTTTGGTATTTTCCTTCGCCAAAACCAGATCAGCTATGCCAAAACATAATCAACCAACCATGTCATGCTCGAAGTAATTCAACTCAGCAAGTGTCGCCCTGTGCAAAATTAACAAAACTAAAATTCGAATACTACTTCTCACGCTCACCTCAGAACTCAATTGATTTCACACACTTTGATCACAATCGAAGTTGTTACTTAACATTTCCTGACCCTCTGTATTTATATTTATCATGAAGTGGTTTAGGGATGATAATGGTCACACAAATTTTATAGAGAGAGGGTCAACGTTCATAGTCATATAACGTCATTCATGTGCCATCGCATAAGCCTCAAACGATCAGATCATGTCATTAAACTTAGTGCCATGTCATTTTTTCACATAAATTTCCCTGGTATTATGTTAGCATCAAAGCCCCAAGAGCTCATATTGGGACATTAAAGTTAGCACCATGTGATTGTTTTATGTAATCATCCCTTGTATTGCGTTAACAACTCTTGGTCTCAGCTCATGTGACCATGTGGTTCCATGTGAATTTTTTTCAGCCAAAATGCACCAATTTTCCATGCCACATGTCACACCCTAGTGATTCCATGTCACCTTGATGACGTTAGAGATTGATGTGTCATGCCACATTTATAAGAAACCTATGTTTTTCTACCACATGTCCAATGTATCAAGTCAACACATCGAGCCAATCAGATTTTTCCAAGTGTCACTCTGGAGGCCCCCGCATCATGTCCTATGAAATGTTTCCATGTGTCATTCTTTGGTTGGGCCAATAGGTCGGGTTAAACATCATACAACTCTGGAAAGTATCTACCAATCAATCATTTCACCCAGTTATCAAATCTGTTTGATTTTCAAAATTAACAGAGTTAAGTGTCGTTTATGTTTGCTGGAAATTCGTCGTTGACCAAAAATACTGAACCGTGTATCCATCCAAAAGATGTGCACTTTTTAACAACTTTGGTGTTAGCGGTTTTTGCACTATAGTTTAGGTCCTCCACTTAGTATTGATATTCAAATGGCCATAACTTCTCATTCGGGAGGATTTTTACATAGAAGAATATATCATTGGAAAGGTATCAATGAGACCGACACAACCATACTATTTATAGGATAACTAGCACATCATAATTGACCCAAAAACTCAAATAAATTCAAGCACCTTTGACTTCACTTGATGAGATGTTGTAAGTCCTAGCTGTAATATTGTTTCATAGAGAGTATCACTGCTTCCTTAGGCATCATCAATGATATTGCTGCTACCTTGGAAATTCCATTTTACATTAATGACATACTATTATCTTCAATGAAAACAAAAAGTGCAACATGGGGCATGATAACTATATTTATGAAATTCATCATGGGAATTATTGGAGTGTCCTGCCTCTTTGGTGCATAGATATGGGGTTGTATATCAGTGTTAAATATTTTCCATGGGGATTGTTAATGGCTATACTTTCGGGGCCTCCTAATCTAATGTTTTTCATGGGATTCATTATTTACATGTGGTTCTTAGTTTGTGACATGTTTCTTGGACATCGTTTGGTGTGAGGGATATTCATCGTGAGGTATTGGAATGTCTTCCCATCGAAGTGATGGTTGTAATGGATTATTATCATGTTTCTTCCTAGTTTGGTATGATGGATATTGATTGTGAGGCATTGGAATATCTTCCCATTGAAGTGATGGTTGTAATGGATTATCGTCATGTCCGTAGCTATAAGGAGTCTTGGGCATCAACTCTAGAGGCTTTAGAGTAACAATAATGCTTCAATCTACTTCAAATTCGCTCAAGTCAAATGGTAGTGCAACATGGAAATATTTATTGAGCACATACCATTGATCCAATAAATGGATGATGAACAGGGAAATATTAGAGGACAAGTAGAGGATCATTAGCATGTTTGCATTAAGACAAATAAATTTCCTTTCTCCTCGATAAATTCATTCTACCATTCTAATTCTACTCTCTCATACTTGAATATGTTAGTTCTTCCAATATAATCTATAGTTCCTTCTAATATTAATCTAAACCCTTGTATTATTTCATTTTGAATGCCAACAAAATTTGATTTAATATTGAGGTTTTTTATTACAATGTTCACATTTAGAAACTCTGTAACAACCCCTTGTTGATTTCCTATGTAAATAAAAATAAGACCAAGGTCATGGGACATATATTCCAAGATGAATGTTGGGAAAAACATAGTGATGGGTATGACAGGTGCTTAATTAATGGCTATGGAAATTGGAAAACACATTAGCAAAGGCAAAGTGGAAATAATTGGAATTTTATTAATGAAATAAAGGAAAATAGGAGAAAAGGAAGGTGAAGGGTCACACATTTGCATGAGAGGGAAATTGAAGGAAAAATAGAGGAAAATGAGGAAAATAGAGGCCTCAATGATAAAAATACTTTTGAGGATTAGTTCAAAGCTTTTGTCGGTTGAGATTTTTCTGGTTTAGCTTTCGACAAAGTTTTGGAGCTCTCTTTTATTCTCTCACACTCTCATACTCTTGAACACTTAAAGTATTCTTGGAAAATTCTTGGAGCACTTTGGCATACATTGGATTTGGAGAAAGAATGCAAGGGAAAGCAAGAAATCGCAAGGGAAAGACTGGATCAACAACTATAGTAGGATTTCTTTGCAAGTAATAGGTTGCATGTGCGATTTACTTCATGATTTATGGAGGCATGGTATATGCATGTGGTTTTATGGTTATGTGTTGTCATTGGCATGAAGGATTTACTAGATTGACAATGGTTTTAGCCTTGCCTTGCCATTTCATGGATAGCCATGGTGTTGTGGGTTTTTCCATTTGATTTTTTTCCGATTGGTGCTCATAATTCCTTATGGTTTTGGGTTGGAACAAATGCTCTGGAAGCCTTGGAACAACTTGGGTTGAGTTACTAGTCCTAGAGCCTAGATTGGTACAAACGCTCTAGAGCCCTTGGTGGGTTGAGTAACTAGTCCTTGGAGCCAAGTTAGAAAAAATTTCTAGAGCCATAGAAGGTTGTGGGTTGAGTCACTAGTTCCTAGAGCCATGGAAAACTTGGGTAGAGACCGATCTGGTTGGTGATGGTTATGTCTAATTGTGAGGTGGAATCACTGGTTGAGGGTTTAGGTAGTTTGGCCTTTGGAAGACCTAGTTTGGTTTTTTTTGTTGTTCCATGAGATACCACATTCATACTTGGAATATGGCGCAGGGGTATTTAGCTGAAAGAGAGATTTGGTTCAGCCCAATCTATGGTTAGATGGTACATGGAAGTCCTTGACTTGGTTAGTATTTTCATATGTTAATAAGAGATATTATTATACTTTGATTCATGTATATTTGTGGTAATTATATCAATGATATTATGGTCGAGTTTCCATGGTTTCTATGTTGGTTATTTGTTGGTTATATGTTAGTTATGTGATGTATATTACTTATGGATATTGACATCTTTTGATAAATATATGAATGTTCGATGAATGCATGGACTAAAATATGTTATTGTAGCTATGTGGAGAGGGCATAAGGCACTCTCGGTGATTCTCAGATAAATCTCATACATTGATTATCATATATGCTTTCATGACATGTAGCTTACATGTTTTCCATGTGTTTGACGAAATGCCTAGTTTGTTCTGGTCAGTCTAGGTCAAGTTTATGACTCAAGTTTGTATGTTTAGCCTTGTTGTCATGTCACTTATGATTTTGAGAAGTTTTAGGAAGTTTTGGGTAGTGGTATGGAGGATGACTTGGAATTGTGGCTCAAATCTTGGGATCACACCCTCTGATTTGGAAAATTTCAGTCACAACCGCACTCAGGAAGTCTTGTGGTTGGAGGCCTTTCCATGCATGTGGTTGGGGGTTAAGTTGTGTGAAAAGGAGCCCTAACTCAGGGTTTGGTCGCCTAGGGTGGTTCTTTGGCCCTTAAGTGTCCTTTTAGCCATGAGGAATCCTATGAGTTGTCAACCAATGGTCAGTTGTAGGCCTCACTTCCTTAGCTGGAGCTAGGAGGTTGGGTCATGTCACAGTAACTGTCGTCTCATGTTTACCCTGTCAGGCCGGTGAAACTGGGTAAATGTGGGGAGGGGTGGTTACAACCTATTTTTTCTATGTAATATGGTTCAGTAATAACCTTAATGGCCTGATTATAGGTCAAATTGAAGTTGATATATAACTTATATTTATATTAAATCTATATATTTCTCTCTCTTTCTCTCTCTCTCTCTCTATATATATATATATCAAATGAATATTTTTAATATTAACATGAGTCTAGTTTGCAGGCCAAGACCTTTTACATCTGCAAGAAAATTTGGCTCTACTATGTTTAGATATGTAAAAAAAAAACAATATATTTCCTATTGCATTCGCTACATACAAAAGACTAAATTGAAATCTTCCATATATTTTCCAAAAAACTCCTAAAATTAACACAAATTTTCACTGCATATCTTATGTAGGGGTTATTCTATTGACCTCTCAAGCTACTAGATTTCATTCAACGATTCCCACCTCCTCCTCGCTTGACTAACCTAGAGCTAGTACCTAGGGCACTTATGTTAACTCTTTTTCCTTTTCCTTCTATTCCAGTTATGCTAGTTGATACACCTTGAGCTCTTCCTTTTATCCCTCACTTGGGATAATTTCCTTTGGGTTTGTACCTTCCACAGATTCGAGCCTTTCCATACGAAGTTCCAACATTTCAATGTGCAACTGAAGCTATTCCACTTTGGTTTGAAGGAAGCCAATGTTCTGGTTTAATAGATTTATCAGAGCCTTATCCTACCCTCTCGCATTTCCCCCCGCTGGTTTAGAAGGAAAAAAATACATTTTGTTATAGCTCTGAGGTAGTCCATGTGACTAGAGAATTCTTCCTTCTTCAACGTTGATGACGTTTCCATGGTGATAGCCCCACAATTAACCTTTCTCTCGAACATGCAAATAAATTAGAGTCGCTCTACATCTGAGGATATGATGCACCACCATTCCTTATAACCATGTTGGAATGTTGGCAATGAGCCATAATTCTTCCCGGAGTTGTCTTTAGTGCGACTTTTTGGAGTTTCAGGTGCCGAAATTTGGTGAAAAATTTTGAGGTAAAATCTTGGTTTTTGTTATTTAAACTGGTTTTTTTATTCTATATATGGATTCAACACCCTCAAAAACCCCTAGGGCACTTTGATTGTGCAAGATTAGCAATCAAACTTCTTTTTTCAATAAATTCCTACCGGATTTTAGAGAAATTATACCAGAAAAAGCCACTATAAAAGCCTTCAAAAAATTGCACTAAAGACTACTTGATTCTTCCCTCCATATTCAATGCGACCACCTGCAACGTACCTCCATCTGACCATACACTCAAATTTAGAGTTGGATTCACTGCTTGGCTCACTAAACTCCATTAGTTCATAGTACCATGAGTGTGATTGATTTTTTCGTATTGTCGAGGAATCATATCTCCTCGATGCATTTATTAACCAAGGAGCCTTTCCTACATTTTTCCTTGCCTACTCTTATTGTTATAAATTCTGACCAAGTGTATATATGATTCCAGATCCTGACAAGAAAGTGTAGCCAGTGTTTGAATATGAAATCATATTAATGGATAATATAATTCTTAAAGTAAACTACAATGTATTCCATCTGACCATACCCTTAAATTTGATATTGGATTCATTGATTGTGAGCTCCATGCGTAATTGAATTTTCTAGATTGTGGAGAAACCAAAGCATACCTCCTCCATGCATTTATTAACCAAGGAACCTTTCTTACCATTAATAAATATATAATTTTGCTAATAGACCTCTTTGTAAGAACCAATAACCTTAGATATATGCATCTTATATTACGATGTTCTTATTTGAAAACAACTCCCTAGCTGCAATAAAGATATATGCATCTTACATTAAGACGTTCTTATTTGAAAACAACTCCCCTAGCTGCCACTGTGTCCATGTTTGAGCCATTGGATCAAATGATAGACGATTGAAATGTTTTAGGCCATTAGATCCACAACTAAATAGTTTTATATATGTTTTTTATAATGTTAGTATTTTTTTCTTTTTAATAAGTTAGATTGAATTTAGGTTTTGGTGACTTTGAGTTAAAATATTGTTATTATTACACAAAAAAAGTAATTTAAATAAAAATATTGACATAATGTAATGAATATTTTAACTAGGTCAAAATACAATAAAGATAAAAATAATCAAATAAAATAATAATAAACTATAAAAACAACCCATGGTATTGACCCATTGTATTCATGTGGAATGTAGTTTATTTAAAGGGGAAATTAAGATGGCTAGATCAATCTTAACTTTGGATCTACCAAGAGCCAAGAGGGATTAAATGTCTTGATATGCAAACCTCTTTTAGATTGGAAAGAGAATTGATCCCTATGATAAATAATATAGATCTAAACTAATTATTTAATAAGATTATTTATAAATATTTATAACTATTATTCTTTTGAAATTTTACTTAATAAAATGTATCTAAATTTTCATACATCCAAATATACATAGTTTTTCTTGTTCTATATTATTTTTGTTACAACAATTTTATTATTCAAAAAATACATGGTTTTTTTTGTTATATATTATTTATGTTACAACTTTTTTATGACATGATTTATCTTGAGCAATAATGATGAATGGTCATAATTCTCATTTACCTTCACCTCTTTGGAATTTCTAATGCCCAATAATTGAACTATATTTCTTATATATTTGTGCTTTAAAAATATATTTAAGAATTAGGCTTGTGCTATGATAGAGATACTTTGAAAAAGATTTTTGACAAGTATGCAATTAGCGCTCAGATATGTAGATGAGCTTGGAGTAAACTCAATTTTTGTTAATAAAAATTCTCTTTATTTACATCTATGCTAGATAGATTTTACTTGAATGTACAAATATGTAGATGAACTTGGAGTAAACTCATTTTTTGTTAATAAAAATTCTCTTTATTTACATCTATGCTAGATATATTGTACTTGAATGTATTTAAAATATCTTATTTCACCCTCAAATCTATAACAAAAATTTTATATATGTGAACAGAGTATGTTGTTTTACATATATGTTTTCACCCCCAATTTCCTATTTTAATATCTATAACAAAATTTTTTGGTTGATAACTCTTATCATCAATATATTTAAAACCTCCATGGCCTCCTTCCTTACCTACAACATCTTATTTCTTCTAGACTACTCTTTCCTATACTATTGCCTTACCAGATTTCTTTTACAACATGTAGTGCAATAAATAGTTAAATAGATTTTCATGTCTTTTTACCATTTATCTTTTCTCGTAACATATTTGCAAATGGCAGTTATACATATATCACCCAAAAATGTTACAGCTAAAGTGCCACACTAACATGGTACTCATATATTTTTGAATTGGTGGCAACTAAATATATACAAATGAACCACTGATACATTGTTAATTGATTTTAGAATTTTCAATATTTATATATTATTTAAATCTTCAAATTTAAAATAATCTTGAAAATTAAAATTACATGGAAATGAATATGTGTATGGAAAATATTGTCATATATATTTTTAAATAAAATTAAAAAACATATTGATTTGTTGATTTATATACTTTTTAAAATTATTTATAATAAAAGTATTGAATTTAAATTCATGTTTATATATTTAAGTATTGAAGGATTTTCTCAGTGTATTATACTAGACATCATTTTTTTGAGATTTAATTGCGTAAAGTAAGTCATTCATTTATGAAAATTTCCATGAGAGGTAGCAATAAGTGACTGATTTCTCATGATTTTTGAATAGTCCACTTAGCACTCATTGCATCAGGTGATGCTCACACAGGTAATTTATATATATTTTAAAACTATTTATATTAAAATTATTGAATTTAAATTTATGTTTTTAATTATTAGATCTATTTAATTTGTATAATAAATTTTCAATCATTTTAGTTAAATTTAATTAAGGTTAGTGAGGAAGGAATTTAGCTTTTCTCTTAAGGTGAAGACTAGAATGAAGTAGCTGGTACCAAATTAGTCTATAGCCACACACTATTGATTTTTTTCAATCATTTTAGTTAAATTTAATTAAAGTTAATGGGAAAGGAAAGTAGCCTTCCTCTCATAATGAAGACTAGAGTAAAGTCATTGGTACCAAATTAATTTATAGCTGCACACAATAATTTACAATATTGTAAACCAATACAATAGTATTCATATGTAAAAAGCCATGTAAAAAGCCATTATAAATATTATAGTTCATTATGTTGTTAAAAACAATTTTAACTTAGATAAAGAATATAACAACCACTTTACTCAATGATAAAAGATTATTCTAACTAATTAATTAAAAAAATTATATATATATATATATAAACCTCACATCATTAGTCACATGTTTACGATTTTTTGGGGCATATTTACCAAGGAATGAGGATTGATACCAAATGAGATGACAAGTATACTCTTGCTTTGGTGAATAAAGGTCATTTTTCCATCCTAGGAATTTTGTAAAATTGAATGAATTTAATAACATACATATAAAAGTGAGAGGTGGTGCCAATGTTCAGTCGGCGGCTTAGGCTCCCATTTGTAAGCGGTAAGTATAGTCATTCATTTGAACCATGAGGGCAGAATCTCCAGGCTCACTAAAAATTAAATTAGAAAGCCCCCGCTCCGAACTCTTCCCTCGGCTGGAAGAGCAATCCATAGTCCTCCATAAACACACCTAGCGGAGGAAAATCCTCTAAACTAAGAGAGTCGTAACTGTCCAGATCTTCAAGAACTGAATCCCAAAATGTCGGACCCTGCTCCACTGAAATCTCTTGGCCTTCAAGCCCAGATTCAGCTATCGAACAGGAGCAAGAGGACGTCGCGTTATCTTCGGAAGGCAGCCAGAATTCTTCAGCGGCGGCGGCTTCAATTTGCTGTGGACATAAAGAAGAGGCGTAGGGAATATCCGTCGCATTATCTTCCCAAAGACAGCCAGGTTTCTTCTATGGCGAATTTGGCCGCGGCGGCTTGAATTTGCGGCGGAGGTGGAGAAGAGGGCTGGGGAATTTCCGCCGTGTTATCAGCGGCTTGAATTTGCGGCGGAGATAGAGAAGATGGGTAGGGAATTTCCGCCGTTTTACCTTCGAAAGGCCGCCACATTTCTTTTGCCGCGAATTTGGCTGCGGCGGCTTGAATTTGCTGTGGAGATAGAGAAGAAGCGTCAGGAATATCCTGGAGGGAGTAGGGAAAATTGAAGTTGGCCTTAGATCCTTTCAGACAATACACAGCAAAGTCGTAGGCACGGGCAGCCTTTTCCGGGGTGTCGTAGGAGCCCAGCCAAATTCTGTCCCTGGAATTGGGCATTCGAATTTCGGATACCCATTTCCCCCATTTTCTCATTCGAATTCCCTTGAATTGCCGTGACTTCAGTGAGCGGTTTTCGAGTCTGGTGTGGTCGCTCTGATTTGAAGAGGGTTTAACCATTGGGTGGTTGCGAAGGTTTGAGGAATCGAAGTGAGAGATTGGCCGTGAAGTTACAAAGGATTGTGATGGTAAGAGGATTTGAACTCGGGACGCATAGAGGTGCTACTACAGTAATTCACGTGGATTTCTGTTCACGGATAAGGCTGCGAGTGTTGTTTTTGGTTGTGGCAGATATTTATGAATAAAAATAATGCGCGTGAGGAATGTTGTTTTGTACAACTCGCCGATTAGCAAACGCGGGATGGAATTTTGAGTTTCGAATACGCGTAGTCTACCACAATCATTCCTCCCAACCACCACCCAATTAAGAATATTTGATTATTTAAATATTTTGTAATAAACAAATAATTTAATTAACCAAATTCATTCATGAATACACTTTTAATTATTATTTATTATTTTTTAAATAATAAATATATATATATATTTTAATCAATAATAATGATTAGTCACCCTGCATTCATGGATATTGGCCACACACGACTAGTTTAACAACTGAATTTAGATAGATTTTCCTACCTTAAAACTATCAAAATATCCTACAATAAACTATCAACTTCCATTCGAACCCACAAGCCAAATTACAATAAAATATAAATAAATAATTCCTCCCTCCATTTAATATCTCATACATGTAAAGAACAAGCCCGACTCTGACTCAATGTTTTCATATACAGGGAAAAGAAAAGAAGACTCAATGTTCAATGTTTCCATACAGGGAAAAGAAAAGAAAACAAGTCTCACTTTAGTTAGAGTAGTTAGGAAAGTTGTTTGTGATTATCTCCACACAAATTCTATTTTATTAAAGCGACATGCCAATTATGATAAAGCTATAATAGTAAATGTCCCAAAATGAGATGTCTCTTACTATGTTATAAATTTTCCATTAGGTATTAGTTTTAGTTTGTAGGTTTTTTTTTTTTTTTTCTAACTTTAACGGATATGTTTTTTTTTTTTTTTTTATGAGAAAAAGAGAGAGAAGGGCTTTGCCTTAGCAGCCCCAATTACATCATATTTGTTCAGCAGAAGCTGTTTTTAAAACTTGACTTTAGCATGGAATTTCTACAGTTCTGTTCTCGTTTATGAAGAGCATCCCTTTCTTCGTTGCGCTCCCCTTGTTGGCCATCAAGTTCGCTTCACTGTTTGAGCTTCTGAGGATATGATAAAATTTATAGGAAGCAAAGGCTAAAAGGACTCTTTTCAGTGTTTCCAATATTCTGTTGAGGCCTGCGTTTCTGAATTTCTCTTCCGTGTTCAGCTTTTTTATGAGAATCTCCGAGTCTCCAAATACTTGTATATCTTTGATCCCTTTCTCTCTAGCAATTTGACAGGCTTTGAGGAGACTAAGAAGCTCCGCTTGATTATTGGACTTCAGGCCAAGGCCCCAGTAGTAAGAGTCTCGGGAAACACCATTTGGGGAATAGATGATCCCTCCGGCACCAGAGGGACCGGGGTTCCCTTTGGACGCCCCATCGAAGAAGATTGTGTGTGTCTTTTGAGCTCTCCACCAGTGCTGAAATGATGCATCAGAGTCTCTCTTTTTCCAGATTGGATGCGCTGTTTGAGGAGAGAGGAGATACTTTCTGCTTTGAGGTTCAAGAGATCCGAGCCACCTCTTCTCAACCGGCTGAAGCGTTGTATCCTCTTTATAATACTACTGTTGGACCGCTTCTAGGAGAAATGTTCTGGCTTTTGCAGCAACTTGCAAGGGAGTGTGATTCAGATCGTTGAAAATCAACTGATTGCGAGCCAACCATATCTGCCAGCAAACGAACTTGGGAAGGGCATTCCAGACTTTGCGCCAGAAAGATTTGTGTGGGATTCGATATGGGTATAGGTGACTCCATTCAGCAAAAAGATCTGAAACAGAGGTCTGAGAGGGAGAGTTCATGTGGAATTCCTGAAGCATGAGAACCCAGACTTCCTTGGCAAAAAGACATTCAATGAATAAATGTTGAGCTGTCTCAGCATTGCACCTGCAAAGAGCGCACTTGTGTGGACCAGCAAATTTTCTTTTTGCCAGATTGTCACCGGTTAAAATCTTGTTATGTATCAACTTCCAGAAAAAAAAAATTGACTTTTGGGAGTGCTAGAGGCTCCCAGACGTTTCTCCAAAACGCTGCATTATACTTGCTGTTCCTTGTTGCCTGGAACGCTCTGTATCCTTCTGCTGTTGTGTACTCTCCAGATTGACCCCAACCCCATCGATCCTTCGTGGAGCAGTATATCGGTGCAGCATCATCCAACAATTCGAGCAGACTGTTTTGTTGTGATTGCAGTCGGACAGGGGAGTCGTGGATTGCCCAACCGACCCATTCGCCTCGTTGATCCCATGCCGAGATGTCAAAAACACTGAGCTTGCCTGCAGATACTAGCCAGCCTCTCAATTCGGAGATCTCCTCATTGTCGATTAGAGGATTTCGCCCCATTATACGATCATGTCAGAGACGGGTGTGCTTACCGTTCCTTGGTATCCTGTACACATTTCGTTTGAAGTATTTGCTGCTCTTGTAACAGAGTTTCCACAGCAGCGTGCTATTGGCAGTATATCCCAGCTGGAGATTTCTGAATGCAGCGTTGTTTGTGTATTTTCCACAAGATTTTGCCTCCAAGAGCTATATTGACAAGAGAGGGGTCTCGAATTTGCAGACCTCCCTCAGCTATAAGTTTTTTGACCAACTCCCAGTTTACCAAATGCATTTTCTTATCTTTGCCCCTCCCTCCTTGCCATAGGAAGTCTCTGAGTAGAGAAGAGATCTGATCCATAATGTTTCTTGGGGCGAGCAGGAATGCTGCTTGATAAATAGGTAAGGCAGACAGCTGAGACTTTATCAGTATGACTTTACCGCCTTTGGTTAACCAGTGCCCTCCCCATGCAGCTATTTTAGTTTTAATTTTGCTGGTAATATCGCTCCAAAGCGACCTCTTGTTCACTCCAGAAATGATGGGGAGTCCAAGGTATTTAATCCTGTCCCATTGGGCGTGCCCTTTGAATCCAAGAAGATTAGCTATATTTTTGAGCTCTTGTTGGTCAATATTCCAACTGAAAACTTCGCTTTTTCTTTCATTAACTAAGGCTCCTGATACTCTGCAATAGCTTCTGAGGAAAGATTCAAAGGCCTTCGCTATTCTGGTTGATGCTCCTCCCAATAGAAGGGAGTCATCAGCAAAGAGGGCATGATTCGGGGGATCAACACTGCTGGAGGGTTTGAGACCCGGGAGGGAGCCTGTCATTCTTTCTGCTTCCAGTTTTCGACTTAGAGATTCAGCCATTAAGATATAAAGAAAGGGGGAGAGAAGGCATCCCTGCCTGATGCCTCTCCTAGCTTGAAAGAAATTTGTTGGCCGGCCATTAATGAGAGGGGCTATCCACAGATTATCAGTGCAGGCTTTTATAAGATTGAAAAAGTGGGAAGAAAAACCAAAGGAGAACAAAACTTTGCTAAGAAATGATCGATTGACTCTGTCGAAAGCATTCGCCATATCTAATTTTATCAGCATACCTTTCTCTTTTCGCTTCTTGCTTGAATGGATAGTCTCCTGCACTTGAATGATGTTGTCCAGAATGTGCCTGCCTTCCACGAACCCTCCTTGAGAACTGGAGATCAGTCTTGAGAGCAAAGGCTTTAATCTGTTTGCTAAAAGTTTAGCCACGATCTTGTAAGAGGCATTACACAGCGGTATGGGCCTAAATCTTGCGAAAGTTTCCGGATTGGTGTCTTTGGGGATCAGAGCTAAATAGGTGGAGTTGGTTCCTCCCCCTATTTTAGCTTTTTTCAAGAATCCTCTTATCATTTTTTGAAGATCGTATTTGATGATGTCCCAGCAAGCCTTGAAGAAATGGATTGTAAATCCATTAGGCCCGGGAGCCTTGTCTGCATCCATGGACCAAATAACTTTGATAATTTCTTCCTCAGTTACCGGTTTGCAAAGATCAGCATTGTCCTCAAGGGAGATGAGGGAAGGGATATGAGTGAGAAATTCAGCGTCTTCCTCTTCTTCACCTTGGGTTTCCACGCTGAAAAGATTTTTGAAGTGTGATTCAGTAGCTTCTTTAACCTGTTTAAATCCTTTGCAGATTTGGCCCTCCAAAGTCTTGATTTCTGTTATATGATTCCTGGACAATCTAGCTCGATACTGTTGATGGAAAAAGAGGTGTTACGGTCACCAAATTTTAACCACAGGCTTCTGGATTTTAATCTCCAATACTCTTCTTCAGATCTGAAGTATTGAAATGCAGCACGTTGTGCCTTTGTTTCCTTATCCAACAGATCTACAGTGATATTTTTGCTTTCCATATCATTTTGAAGGGTCTGCAGAACCTGTACTACATCTTCTCTTTGACTGGTGGGGGTAGGGGCTGGTTTCTTAATCCAGTCCTTCAACGCTTTTTTGGTGGCTTTCAGCTTTTTCTCCCAGACGTAGCTTGAAGAACCTATGAAGGGAGTGTTCCAAGCTTCTTTCACGGTCTCTGAGAAGCCCTCTCTCTCAATCCATAGAGGGGAAAAACAGAAAGGTATGGGGCCCAGGTCCTCTTCATCTTCTAGAATGAGCTGGATTGGCTTGTGATCTGAGGTGAGCTTGGGCAGAATTTTAGTTACTATGATATTTTTGTTCATCATGAGAGAACTTTGCACTAGAAAGCGATCCAAGTGAGCAGAAATGTGATCAGCCCCAGTTCGATTGTTAGTCTAGGTGAAGAGGTCTCGAACTGGATTGAAATCTAGAAGATCCCATTGCTGGGAGAGCTCTTCCACTAAGGCCACCAAGGGATCTTTGGTGTTGGAGCCTCCCCTTTTCTCTTTGGCTTTCAAAACAATGTTAAGATCCCCAGCTAAGATGATATTGTTGGGGGAAGCCTACTCTAGAAATGCTGAAAGAGAGTTCCAGCAATCTCTTTTTTCAGTGTAATTGACAGGGACATAAAGATTAACGAGAGAGATAGTCAACTTACTTGCAAGTTGGGTTAATTCCGTGAAGATCCAATGTTGAGTCTCATGAAATTTTTTCAGCTGGTATTTTTCTTCGGTCCAGAGGGTTGCCAGCCCTCCAGAAGAGCCCCTAGCGCTGACCGCTTTTCCTGAGATTTTTTTCCATTTTGACTTGCTGATTTCTAGCAGAGCTTGTCCTGCTATCTTTGTCTCTTGGAGCAAGAGGATATCTGAGGGTTCTGATTTCAAGAGGTCCTTTACTGCTTCTATTTTTGAGTGGTTCCCCAGACCTCTGCAATTCCAAGAGACTAGCTTCATTATTTACCTGAGAGGGGGGTGGAACCACCCTTAGGTGGCCTTGGCCTAGTATTTCTTCCGATCAACATTTCTATTATGGACTGGCTTCCTTGTGTTTTAAGCCTTTCAGCTTCTTCTTCCCTTTTTTCTTTGCGGGATTTCCTTCCAACTCTTTTTGATGGTCGCTCATAGATTTCGTCCTCCGAGGACTCAGAGCTCTTTGGTGCCTTTTTCTTTGTGACTTCTGCGTCGGTGGGATTGGAGGGGCTGCCTTGTGTAGTTTCGATCTGAATGGCTGCCCCTCCCTCTTGCTTGGAGGAGTGGCTTCTACTTGTTCCTCGTTTTCCTGAGCGTTGTTTGCTGGATCAATATGTGCGCCTTCTGTTCCTTTTGGGGCTACTTCCGTTTCCTGATTAGGGTTGGGGATATTCCCTGCTCCTGCCGCATTACCTTTTCTTGCACCTTTTTTTGGGTGTGCTGATCTCTGGACTAGTGTCCATTGATCCCCGTTTTGTTTGTCTGTTTGCTCCTCTACTTTCTTCTTGCAGTGCTTTGCAAAGTGTCCGTGTCCATGGCAATGTCTACATTTAAAGGGGAGTTGTTCATAGTCCAGTTCTTGGACATGCGTCCATCCAGCAACCGTGAGCTTGATTGCTTCCGGCAAGCCCTCTTCAAGATCCACTTCTACGCAGATTCGTGCACATGAGTACTGGTCTTTTCTTACCGCTTGGTATATGTATTTTCCCAGCGCGTTCCCAATGATCTATAGAGATTTTTGGTTCCAGAAATGAAGAGGCAGGTGGGGGAGTCTCACCCAGACCGGCACAGCGGATGGGACATCTTGGGAGGGATCGAAGTATGGAGTCCATTTTTTTAGATACAGGCCCTGCAGCCCCATAAAATAGGGGCCATTTCTGAATATTAAGCTTCTATCTTCCGGGTTTTCAAACACAAATACGAAGTACCCTTTGCCCACGAAATAGCTCTTGACTCCTTCTTTTATCAGTGGTTTCCAGTTTCTTTGGGTCCATTCCTCCACAGATTTGGGTGAAGGCCATAGGCCCGTGAACTGGCCTATGAGGCCTCTCTCAGCCAGATTCAACGCCGATTTACAAGTATCCTCCTCAAGCAGGGCAACCGATGGGATTGAGTCCATTTTCCTGATGAATTTCTGCTGGGGCGCTGAGGGAGGGCATTTCGTGCCAGCTCCAATTAGGGATCGAAATGCTATGACTTCAGGGGGCGGATCAGGAGCGGGGACTTGGCCCCCGGAGACTCCATGAGCAAAGAAGGAGAGGATCGAGGCTGTGCGTAGGGGCGAAACAGCCAAGTCGGCGCAAATGAGCGCCCAGCCGCCCTAGGTTGCAGAGCGCAGAGCAGCGACAGTTGGGTGTTGAAGTATTTGGGTGTTTTTAGATCAGATTCTAACCATCCAAAGTTTGATTCATTTTTATAAAAATTAGAATAGTTAAAGAACACTTCCTTTTCTTCCTTATTTCAAAATTAGTTTTAACACTTAAACTTCATTAGATTCAGCTGATTCATTTCATAGTTCTCATTCCTTAAAATTAACCTTTATACATAAAGAACAAAACCCCCCAAACAAACATACAAACATACACAACGAAGTAAGAAGGTTAACTAAGCATGTATAGTGCACCACACTTCATCAGATTAAAAACCTCAGTTGATAATTTATGTTAATAAATTTAAGACATTAAATTGGCTAAAAATTTTGGCATCATTGTCGAAGAAGTGTAATTAGGTAATCTCATTTATTACATCTAAAAAAAATGATGTCCATAGAGAGAGATTGTAGGGGTATATTCATAGCTAGAGGCAGAAGTTTAATTCCAACAACACCACTCACTCCACCTAGACCATGTAGTGATACACCACCATCTCAAACTCATATTCCATACTTTACTAGACATAGGCTTCCTGAAGTCTTAAGGTCATAAATCCAATTAAGATGATCTCCTACTTCATCCACTAAGGCAGTATTAGAGGAAGAAAATCCTAGATATCCAACAAAAGGAGTAACCTTTTTCACCTTTGTTGTATCTTAAGAGATAATACCTCGATTGTGAAAGGAATCAATGCTTAAGAAATTTTAAAACTGTGTCACATAAACGATTTTATCATTATGTCTTTGTTCTATCCCTCCGTAGACTAGTTTTCTAAAACCCTTAATGATTTGGAATAATAAAATATTTCATAATTCCATTCACTGCTGATATCTGAATGAAAATAAGAACTACATGGGAAAGTCAAAGTAATATGCCGTAAACATAGAATCTACCACTTTTAAGTTTCAGAGGAAATTCATGGAGAGGGAGGAAACTCGAAATAATATGCTGTAAACACAAAATATATTACTTTAAAGTTTCATCCGGAGTTTGTGAAGAGAGGGGGAGCTCAAAATAATATGTTGTAAACACAGAATCTATTACTTTTAAGTTTCAAAGAGAATTTGTGAAGGGAGAAGAGATGGAGTGAAGGAGTGCAAATTAAGGTTATTTAACTCTTACTCATAGACGTAATTAAGAGAGCGGTTGCTACATTACTTCACTTCATTCAAAGAAGAAGGGATACAAAATGGCACAGGAAACATGAATCGCCATCAACAGTTGTAGGACACTTATTGCTTCTTTCATTTACCCATTAGAAAAAGAAGTAAAAAATTTAATACCCAAGAGGTCTAGATCTCGGAGCCTTGCTTCACTCTTTCTCTCTTCCGTAAATACAAACAAAAGAAGTTTATAACTTCTTGAGATTCTTGAAACTCCTAAATTGCCTAAATTGTTAAACTACTTATTACATCGCAATCGAGGACACCATTGTAGCTTCAATCTTAACAAAGAAAACAAAATACACTTGGAATATATTCCTTTTGTTGAGTCTTATTTTTTGCTGATGTGTCTCCTTCCATTTCGGCTGTGATATCCTAACAGTATGCATAAATTCATCTCCACTCTACTCTACCCATATGATTTTGAGTTTCGAACGTTGTCATCATGTCACCTGCTACCCGACTCTGCCTCTTCTGTGTGTGCCTGTTGTGTTTAGTCTTCTCTTCTCCTTTGCTCTGTGTCGGGTCACTTACCCGAGTCTCTCTGCCGTTTTTTTCCTATTTCTTCATAAAATGGCATACAAAAATCATAAGCCTGAACTTGAAATACTTTAGATTTCATCTTGGAACCACATTGTGTCTGTGCTGACATCGCACTTTGCATTTTTCTTTTTTTAACTTTTCCTTAGCACTTATCTTTTAAAACTTGCAATGTGCACTATGCTATCGGGTCCCACCTGGCATCGCACATCACACTTCAGTGACTTTATCACTTACCTCCCACAGTTATCCTTTAAAAATTGCAATTTGTGATTTGCGATCGGGCCCCAACACATTGCACATCGCACTTCGACGATTATAACACTTACCCTAAGCACTTAACTTTTAAAACTTACGATGTGCGGTATGCGGGCCAGGGCCATGTCATCTGCCACGTCACCTTGCCATTTTACTGCCACATCATCTTAAATCAACTTTAATTTGTGGGGTTGGGGCCACGTCATTTTCCACGTCAGCTTGCCATGTCACCTTGCCACGTCAATGCATATCGAACTTCGGCGATTTTAACATTTACGTCCCGCGCCTATCCTTTGAAACTTGTGATTTGTGATTCGCGATTTAATCTCCGCCGTCCATCTCTCCACTTCAATTCTGTGCTTTGATTCTGACCATCTATTTTCCCCTTTGCGCCTCCTGCAAAACTCTTAAATTTTTAAGGGAAATGCGCAATTTCTCTGCCTTCGGGAAATTAGTTTCTTTTCTCCATGATGTAACCCTCATGAGATTATCCTATGTTTTGTCACGCTAGTCCCTCCTAAGCTTGCGAATGATCTTGAAGCGACCTTGTCCGGTGTGCAATGTTCTAAACGTTCCCATCGGTCTGGTTCTTGAACTATTCTGTACGTGAATGAGCCTGACTTGACCCATTATGCAAGCTTTTCTCTTTGCTGCTCTTCTGGCTTAGATTACACCTTAAATGCTACTAATTCCTTGATTTTGGTTTTGGTGCACATGTGATGATGAATCCTCGTTGAGCTTGTGGTTATTCTTTCGAGCATATTACAAGTCTTTTTGAAATTTTAACAACTATTCCTCAAAAACCTTGAATTGCTCAGAACCTCTCTTGACTTTTAGCTGAGTTGAATTAGGCTACAACATTTGGCTCTAATTGGGGAAAAATTTTTGGTAGAAAAGTGCTGAGAACTCGTAGATTAGTAGCTTTATTGGGCATGGAGTCAAGGAGCACTTGTAGATCAGTAGCCTTTATTGGGCATGGAGTCAAAGAGCACTTGTAGATCAAAAGACCTTATTGGGCATGGAGTCAATCCCAAATGGGAGATGATCCAGTATGAAAAACTCCAGAAACCTGCTACACTTTGGACTCCTTCCTTTATTCTTAAACTGAAAATAATACAAATAAAAATTCTCAACTTCTAAGCTTATTTATGCACAAATCCTACATATGTATTCATGTCTGAACTTAATCAGGTGAAGTCATCCTTCCAATGGAACCAATCCAACATCTGCATGTTAGGCCTAATGCCTCCATACTATTGAAATTTGAAAATCATAATAGGGAGATACCATAAAATTTTTCGAGATACCAAGCTTTGCACGTACCTTTGCATAAATGCTTGGTGCTGACAAAAGAAAGTTTCCATATAGTCTGCTACTTAATCATAGAACTAATGAGACCAATTTTGTACTGCCTCCTTTTCTTGAACATTTTGCTGATGTAGACTTCTTTGAACGGGGCAACTTCCTTCACTGTTTGACTCATTGACTTGAGGTCATATATGACAATATTGATTGTTGTTTTATGCTGATAACCATTTAGGCTGGAAAGAGAAATCAAAGGTTTATTCCTCATCATGCTGATGTTCTTCATATAATTCCAACTCTTGAAAAAAATATTCCTCCTCCTGCAAACACACATGAGAAGCTTCACTAGTTTTTTCTCTACTCACAAAATCTTTAAAATTATGAAAATTATAATGATCTTCCAGGCTTTGAGCGCATATTTCAATTGTTGTAATGAATTTTCGACTAGAATATTCAGAATTCTTGAATTCTTTTGTTTCAACAATATAGGAATCTCCCTGACCCCTTTTGAAGATCCTTGTTCATCTCTAGATTTTCATTCTCATGTAAAGCAATTCCAATGTTTTCTTGACAGGCCCTCTTGTCTTCAACAAAACTTGTTCTTTCAACACGAAAGGAGAAATTTCTACAAGCCCACACATTATCTTAGATTTCCTATGCATAAAGAAAAATCATCTCTAGAGTGCAAGGCTTTCTCTCCTTGAGATAAAAAGCCAAAAAAACAGAAAGAGCCCTCAAATAGTAAACCATAGTTGCAGCTTCAGGAGGTCGAATCTCTTTTGGCATGCTGAAATAAAATTTTTGAAACCTCCTATTAAACTTAGTGATTGATTCATTTCCCTACTTCTGGATATAATATAATTCCAAAAGGTGTTTTTCATATGACTTACGCTCGCCCCAATATCCAAGAAATATATCTTGAAAACCTTGCCATGAAGTAATTGAACTTGCTTCCAAACACTAGAACCATTGATGAGCACCTTGATTTAATGAATGAAAAAAAATCTTTAAAGCCATGTCTTCATAAAAAATTTTAATTTTTTCCAGAAAGTACTCAAATTCCAAGATATGTTGTTCAGCTGAAATATCTTCCTCCTCTCCAAAAAAACTTGGCAAAAATTTGAATCCTTTCGAAGGATATTGATGGAGGATTGTGGACAGCACCAAGGGTTTGAAAATCACCTTGGTTCCAAGCTGGAAAGGAGCAGATTTCTTATGAGGTAGAATTTTATCACCCAAAGATAATGAATCCTCACCTTTATGCCTAGACTGTGACAAATTAATTTCAGGAATAGTAATGCAACAATCATCTCTCCTTTCATATTTAGGAGATAAATTTGCATCAAGAGCAATAATACAATCAGAAGAAAATCTTCTTTCTCCAATAAAGAATGTACATTTTGGGCCTTATAATATTCTGAGAAAATAAAGCAGGAAATAATCTTCTTGATATGTAAGGGAAAATAGACCACCAAACTGATAGTGAAAAATAAAACTTCCTTTAAAAGACTAAAAATCTGATATCTGTATTTTCCACAGTGGTTTCTCATTTTCTTGCTCGCAGAATTCCTCATCTAATGAAATATTCATCAGTGGAGTCACCAGGTGAATAATACACAACCACATTTGTATCTAAATCTTGTTCACCATCAAGAAATAGATTTCAATACCCAAGTAAAAATAACTTCATGCCTTCGTCCTCGACAACAACGCCAAAAAATGTTGTATCTTAAGAGAAAATCCCTCTGTTGTGAAAGGAATCAGTACTTAAGACATTTTAAAAGTGTGTAATAGAAATGATTTTAACATGAGGTATTTCTTCTATCCTTTCGGAGACTAGTTTTATAAAACCCTTAATGATTTGGAATAATAAAAGATGTCATAATGCCATTCATTGTTGATACCTTAATGAAAAGAATAACTACAGGGGAAATCAAAGTAATATGCTGTAAACACAGAATCTACCACTTTTAAGTTTCAGAGGAAATTCATGGAGAGGGAGGAAACTCAAAATAATATGCTGTAAACACAAAATCTATTACTTTAAAGTTTAATCTGGAGTTTGTGAAGAGAGGGGGAACTCAAAATAATATGTTGTAAACACATAATCTATTAATTTTAATTTTCAAAGAGAATTTGTAAGGGATAAGAGATGGAGTGAAGGAGCGCAAATTAAGGTTATTTAACTCTTACTCACAGATGTAATTAAGAGACTGGTTGCTACATTACTTCACTTCATTCAAAGAAGAAGGGATAAAAAATGGCACAGGAAACATGAATCACCATCAACAGTTGCAGGAAACTTACTGCTGCTTTCATTTACCCATCAGAAAAAGAAGTACAAAATGTAATACCCAAGAGGTCCAGAACTCAGAGCCTTGCTTCACTCTTTCTCTCTTCCTTAAATACAAAAAAAAACAGTTTGTAACTGCTCAAGCTTCTTGAAACTCCTAAACTACCTAAACTGTTAAACTACTTATTACATCACAATCGAGGACACCATTGTGACTTCGATCTTAAAAAAGAAAACAAAATACACTTGGAATATAATCCTTTTGCTGACTCTGATTTGTTGTGTCTCCTCTCGTTTCGATTGTGATGTCCTAACAGTCTGCATAAACGCATCTCCACCTGGCTTTGCCCCTGCTTTTTCATTTCAAATGCTGTCATCATGTCACTTGCTACCCGACTCTGCCTCTTCTGCACGTGCCTACTGTGTTTAGTATCCTCTTCTCCTTTTCTCTGCGTTGGGTCACTTACCCGAGTCTCTTTGCTGTGTTTTTCCTATTTCTTCATAAAACGACACACAAAACTCATAATCTCAGACTTGAAATCCTTTATATTTCATCTTAGAACCACATTGCGTTTGTGTCGACATCACATTTCACATTTTCCTATATTTAACTTTTCCTAAGCACTTATATTTTAAAACTTGGGATGTGCGCTATGCGATCGGGTCCCACCTGGCATCTCACATCACAGTTCGGCGACTTTATCACTTACCTCCCATGATTATCCTTTAAAACTTGTGATTTGCAATTTGTGATCAAGCCCCACTGCATTTCACATCACACTTCGACGATTATAACACTTACCCTTTGTATTTAACTTTTAAAACTTGCAATGTGCAGTATGCGGGCCAGGGCCACTTCATTTTCCACATCACCTTGCCACGTCACTACCACATCATCTTAAATAAATTGTGATCTATGGGGTCGGGACCACGTCATTTGCCATGTCAGCTTGCCGCGTCACCTTGTCACGTCAACGCATATCGCACTTCGGTGATTTTAACATTTACCTCCCTTGCTTATCCTTTGAAACTTGCGATTTGCGATTCATGATTTAATATCCACCATCCATCTCTCTACTTTAATTCTGCGCTTTGATACTGACCATCTATTTTCCCCTTTGCGCCTTGTTATGCAGATTAATCCCTCTTATAGACAAGAGCGATCTCCCTAGTATTATACGAATAGCTAGAAACAAACATCCATTTGTAAAAAATTTTCTCTAGATTATTTGCAATTCAGAATTATTACAAACAAAGAAATAGGACATGCCCCTACCTTGAAATCCAACGTTTGGTGCAGTATTTTATCCAGTCGCTCCAAAGAGGCTTCTTCAGTAAGTAGAACCTACAATCAAGACATAAAAAAGAATTAATAGCACCTGCAACATATAATAATTAAGAGCAACTAATCTAACTTAGTGATCAAGTAGTCTAAGTATTGAATTATTCAAATAAGCACAAGAAAAAATCAATGAGAAAAGGAGACCCATATGTATTATCTTGAATGAAAAGAGTAAATTTACAACCTGAAGCCTTGATGTCGTACAAGTTCCTCCCGAGGTCCTGAATAATCGTTCCTCCTTCAGTTTGACAAGCCTTCCTCTCTTTGAACTAGCATGGAGTTATGGACATAAGGGTGTGATCATTCTCATGCCAATAACAACTAGTGTAGAGAATATTCTCTCTTGAGAATTTCTTCAGCAACTAACATGTATGTCTACTATCTACCCTTGAGACTGAAACATGAGCTCATTTTATAGGGAAATGGAGGTAATTTTAGTTCCATGAAGAGGGGGATAGATTCCTCTCATGAAGGGATTTGAGATCCATAGAACAAGGGATAAGATACATGAGTGGAGGGATGAATCTCAAACTGATCGCGCTTATAGAAGCTTCCAGTTGGGAGAATATTCAGCCAACTGGACTTCTAGAACTTACTTTTTCCTTTATTTGACTGTTTACGGGGTCCACAGGTTTTATAAGAAGAGCGTGTGGGATCTGCCACGGGCTTTACAACAAATATCTGTGGATCCGCAAGAAAGAGCTAGGAAAAGTGCAGAGTTAGACTTTTAAGGGTTTTAATGAGCTTTTATCTAATTCCAAGACTTGTTTTAGGAACATTAGGGTTTTTGACTTCTAAGGGACCATAATATAGGTAGTGATGAACCTATATAGACATTCAAATGTCATGGTGATGAAATAACGTGTAATAGATTTCCCCCTCAAGTGAGAAGTTTGAGGTTATTCTGAAGAGTGAAGTACTTTATCATTCCAAGGATTGGATTGTGGAAATTCCCGTCGAAAACTTGTAAAAAACATTCAATGCAAGCATATATATATATATATATATATATATATATCATCGCTGAGTTAGGCATTCCCATACTCAAATCAAAACTAACTAAATTTTCTGGTACAGAAATGATTTTAAAATTAAATCAATACTAGACACAGTATGGGCGCAGCCATCTGTCATAAGTAGTCTACTGTATCATTAATAATAAAACTCATAGCAACCTAGATGGTGGAAACTAGATATAGGGTCTTCATTTCCGCTTCCTGAACTAGTACGATTCTATCCATGCGATTGATTGCATCGAAATCGAACATGGTTGAAACCAATTGATTAACAATCAATGATGTGAACTATTAACAAGTGTGAGAGAAACACCAATAATGAAAATGCTTCTCAAATTACTCAGTACAAACCATGAAGTGTGAATGAATGATTTGTAGTCGAACAATTCATGGAATCATTCGATCGAAGGTCAATGATGCAACCTGTCATCGAAGGTGAGAAACCTGCCATTAGAGCATGCAGATCCCAGGGTACTTATAGGATTCTAGATCAAATTTATAGATGATAAGCTGTTGTCGATAGAAAGTGACCTGTCATAGGAAAGCCCACAAAACGAAACCATTAGATCAAGTTTTGAAGAAATATTTGCAAGGGCTGACTCAGTGATGGTCAACACGAATGGAGACAAATGTTTGCAATGAATGGTTTATTTGATCTATCTCTTGAACACATAATGATACTGCAAATGGTTTGATAACAATTGTCCTAAAGCTAATACCTAGAAACTGGCTGAAGACTTTCAATATGGTTTGATTAACTGTTAGACAAAGGATTTTCCCAACCCAAGTACAAGTGTGACAAAAAGTGTCATGTTCAAGAGTGGTAAAATGCTTTCAAAACAAGGGTGACAACTGGATTCATTTTCTCTTTTCCCCCCCACCATTATTGGCAAGTACCTCTTTATTTTTGACAAGCTTGAGGAGGATAAAATTTGCTTGTTTGTGTAAGCTCATCCTTTAGATGAGTCCATCTTAGTATTAAAATTGAACCCTAAGAAGGAGTGGTTCAGTCCTATTTGTAATCGATAGGTACTTTACTATTAAGTTTTAACGAGTCCAATATAGGAGAAACTCGTTGTTTTTTAGTTTTAGGGAGTTAGAAGAAAAACATAAGTAATCTCTGTGGTTATAATTTTTTTTAAATTTAGTCTCTCAATCTGAAAAAGAATAAATTAATGCAGGAGAGAACTCTATTGACCATGATTAGTCAACGTATGCCTTTTTCGTAAATAGTCCATTTCAGTCCGGAAAAGGGGTAAACTTATACTGAAGGGACGACTACTAATTTCCTTTAATGAGTTCAAATATTCAAGTACTCGACGATATTTTCATGTTTAGAGAGTCTCAAAAGGGCTTAAAAGAGAACTCCAGGGTTTCGATTTTTCATAATTTTTAGGATCCTGAAAAAGTGATAAAAGTATACTCATCATCAAAATACTTCTTTTCACCAAAAAACCTGTCATCTGCACAAAAACTCAAAAAATTAAAAATACATGTTCTAAAGAAGTAAAAATATTGAAAAATATCCTTTTTAAAGTGAAAAATAAATAAAATATAACATTTTATTCATTCAAAAACTATAAAAAGGAGTTTAACAAAATCATTTTCTCCTTTTATCTTCAAAGCATTAATTTGAGAGCTTTTGGCAAAAACGTTCCGGAGCTAATATCGAGAGAATCGACTATTAATTCTGTGATTCGTTAGGACTAGGTAATCACATCATCTTTCTCTTCCTTTTTATCCATTTCAATTCTCTTTTTTGGTTTTAATTTCAATTTTTGAGAGGATTTTATGTTCAGAAATGTGCTCTCGGGGGTTCGCGGGTTATACGTGCGCTACCTGCGGACCTCGATAATTTTTTAAAAGGAAATTTATTGGGCTACTGCTGTTTTTGTGTGGAGCCCATGCGGACACCTGCACTGTCTCCGCACAAAAAATGTGGGGGCGCCATGAGAATTTTAAAATTTACAAATTATCTTAGAAATGATTAATTTTTTTCACTCCAATGGTTTCTAACTTTCAAATATGTTTATTTGTAGGCTATTTCACCATGCTGGAGTGGAGAGAACGTGAACATGCGGCTATAGACAATGAAGCCATGAATGATCCCCAAACAATGCGAGTGTTAAAAAATTGTGGTTTATATAAGTTTTGGGCAATTCAGGGTATGAAAGCACAAGTAGAGATAATGACATGGTTAGTGAACACATGGGATGTTCAAGATCAGTGCTTTATCATTGGTGACCATCGACTCGCAATCGAGCTTGAGGATATCTATTTCCTCACTGGATTGTCCCGAAGGGGAGAAAACATATCCTTTTTTGGGGCTAGACAGGGTGGCCTACCTATTGCTAGCTATAAACAACAGTTTTGTAGTGATGAGGCAGATCCAAAGGATAATCACATAGACATAAAAACTATATTGCGATTAGATCTCAAAGTGATTGCATTCACAGTAGCCAGGTTGTGTGGAAGTGCGGCTCCACATGTAGCCACTAAATCTCAAATGCAGACTGTGGTAGAGTGTTTCAGAGACACCATATTCAACTGGTGCAAAGGGGTATTGGACAACATGAAAGGCCAACTAACTAGAGCAAAGAATGCAAAGTTAAAAAACTTTGGTGATGGTTCCATTTTGATTTCCTTTGCTTCGGAGATAATCCCACTTATCATCCCTTAGCTTATTCCAGTGGATCATGGGGAACCTCAGGAACCTTGAATGGTACTTTGTGTTGCATTAATGGCCCACCATGGTGGCAATGGAAGTTTATTAGTTCAGTTCACTCCGACGTACTTTATGTGGCTAAAGAATCAAGTTTTCACCATCGAAGACTTCCCCTATGAAGGTATAGATTTCAGAGGTGATCTTGAGATGTCCTTGCCTCCAGGGGCACAGTAGGACGAATCAGGTAAGTGAACCATTTTGATGTTTTTAATCTAATTTTATTTGTTTTTTATCGTCCAATACTGATAACAAAATTTAAATGCAGACATTGTTGGTCCATGACAACTAGCTACATTCCATCGCTTTGATAGGCCGCAAGCAGAGCCTATAACACCACCACAGGATCAGGCAGCAGAGATCCTAATTGATATGGAACACAACTTGGAGAGGTTAACCATAAATATTCCCGAGACAGAGACAGATGACATTCCTCTCCGGCTTCAGAGACATGTTACAGGTGTACAAGGACAATTTAGGAGATTCCCGCGCAAGGTGGCACGTGCCATAGTCTACTATCATGATCATCATCATGTATAGTGGATGATCATTGTGGAATGACATATTTTGTTTTTTTGTATCATTATTTGTTAGATCATAAGGTGTATGAACCTATGATCATAAACGATCTAATATTTTTTGAAAACAAACCTATCTATGATATTACTACTTTCTCTAGGTATCTTGTTCAACATGTGTCGAATGTTGTTTTGGTTTATTATTTTAATGTTGCAAATGTATATTTAGAACACGATTAGATAATGCATCATCCATTGTGTTTAAATTTCATGAAATGTGTTGATATCGATGTAATCAAACTATCATTCCAAGAGACGAGCCTTCAAAAATAATCTGAATAACACTAGATTTTTAATTGCGTATACTATGTTTAAATGTAATACAATGACTCCTGAATATAACCTAATGATCAAATGTTGAATACCAAATGAAATGGCATCAGATAATAACTCAATGAATGCGCTATATTCTGCAATACTGTTTGTTGTTTGACCAAGGCTTACCCCCTGCATAGAAACTAACTCATTAGTGGCTGAATAGATAACCTAAGCTGTGGAAGAGATATTCCGTGTACTACGACAGGCACCATCAACAAAACCATTGTACGTTTGAAGGGATGTCAACATCTGCAATATCAAGAGTAATCAAGATAAGAAGTGATAGTAGTAACAACAAACTTAAACTAGGCACACTTATCTAATCTAATTCACACTCTAAAATAACGAATATACAAGTGAAATCCTCACACGAGAGTCAAGCATAATATCTCTTCAGATAAATACCATTTCTGGGCTTATCTAAAGAGACCCTGTCATAATCAGTCAATTCATAGGTCCCTTTGGCAAACACTCGCTTGAAAATGTAAGGACCATGCCACATTGGTTCGAATTTCCCAGCACCTAACTTATCATTAGCTTGATCATATACTAAGACTAGATCACCTTCTAAAAAAACACGAGGTGTAACAATTTGATCATACTAAGCTTTCACACGTTTCTTATGAGCTTCGGCAGCTAATGCAGTGGTGCGCCAAGTCTCATCTAAGAAAATCATTTTTCCTCTTCAAAGGTATATGGTAGTAACTCTATGGATAATTGGAGTGATGGTATTTCACATTCAATGGGGAACACAACTTCTAAACCGTAAAGTAGTTGAAAAGGAGTGAACCCTGTAGTAGTTTTTCCTCAGGTTCGGTATGCCCATAATGCCGAAAAAAGCATTGCATGCTAATTCGATTTGTGAGTTCTGATAATCTGTTTAATCATGGTGATTAAAAATTTATTAATGTCTTCAACCTAACCATTAGCCTACGGGTAATATGGAGTAGAGTTATGATGACGCAAGCCAAGTTGATCGGAAAGTTCGGTCATCATTATATTTCAAAAATGACTCCCATGGGCTGTGATAATAGCTTGGGGTACATCAAAATGAGCAATCACATGAGTGAATACAAACGTAGCTACATTTTTTCCATCTTGCGCGAATGTAGGCATTGCCTAGGCCTATTTGGTAAAATAATCTACAACGAGAATAATATACCCATGCCCCCCGGTCGAGTGAGGGTTACATGTAATGAAATCAATGCCCCATTTTGAAAAAGGACTGACAAAAATTATTGGGTGAAGAGGAGCTGGAGGCGCACACATATTTCGATCAAAAATTTGGTAGCTGTGGCATTTTTGGACTGCAATAATATAATCTTTGAACAATGATTGCCAAAAATAACTTGTGCGCAATATCGTTTGGGCTGTGGAAAACCCAGAAATATGACCACCACATGCTCTAGAGAGGTATTCATTCAAAACCATTTCAGCCTCTTCGTGAGTTATACAACATCGAAAAACAGAATCTGCACCATGACGATAAAGTGTGTCCCCAACAATATTGTATTGTTGAGATTGATACCGGATTCTCCGTCGATTTGAACATGAAATCTTTGGGCGAAAGGTTTGGGTTTGAAGATAAATGATGATATCTTCATACCATGGATCTAAGGTATTGATAAGAAACAAAGATTCATCTATGATGGGATTCTCTACCACGGTTTCTGTTTCAGTATTGGGAAAGTCACATATGAGTTCTGCAAACGCTAGTGATTTCTTTGATTTAGATTTCTCGAATTCCAAATCAAAATCTTGTAGGATGATAGTCCATTTAGAGTATTTTCCCCCGAGTAATTATTTTGTCAAAATATACATCATCGGGTTGCAATTATATATCACAGTTGTCTTTCGTAACAATATGTAGTGACGAAAACTTTGGACAGCTTGAATTGCCGCCAAGGCCAATTTCTCCACATGCGAATATTAAATTTCGGTCGGATTCAGATTCCAGCTTAAATAGTAAATCACATGCTCATTGTGAGATTCATCCTCTTGAACTAGAACCATTCCAATGGTGGAATCAAAGGCTACTAAATATAAAAAATAGTCCTGGTTGTAATTGAGTGGATTCAATTAAGGTGCATGGGTTAATACGTGTTTTAGAGCATCAAAATATCGATCAGCAATCTCATCCCAAATAAAAGGAACATTCTATTTCAACAACTGGGTAAAACCTTTTGTTAATTCAACATAGTTCGGGATAAATCTACGTAAAAAGTTTGCTTTCCCTTGCAAAATTTGGAGTTGGCGAAGGGTGGAAGGAGGAGGTAGATTTATGATAGCCTCAACCTTCGAGGGGTTGACACGAATGCCAACTTTCGAAATGAAGAATCCCAGTAATTGTCCTGATTGCACACAAAAAACATATTTGTGCGGATTCAAACGAATCTTGTAATGCCTACATCTCATGAAATTGCTCGTAAGTGAGTAGGATGATTGTCCATGTGTAATGAGTGAGCAGGTAAATCATCAAGATAAGGTTGTACAATATGTTTGATATCATGAAAAGCGTAAGACATTTTCGTTTGAAAATTTGCACCAAGATTTTTTAATCCGAAAGGTAGTTTGCAATAAGAAAAAGTTCCCCAAGGACATATAAATGTTGTTTTTGGTTGATCAGCAGGGAGTATGTTGATTTGATTATATCCAGAAAATCCATCCATAAATGAAAAAATTTCATTTCGGGCACAATCATCAATGATTTGGTCGATATAAGGGGTAGGATAATTGTCTTTTGGACATTCTTTATTAATATCCCTATAATGGACACATACTCGTATAGTCCCTTGTTTTTTGGTAACAGGAACTATATTAGATACCCAATCTGTCAATGGGATTGGATAAATAAATCCTGCTGGCAGTAGCTTTTCAAATTCAACTTTAATAGTAGCAGCTTTTCGCGGATGTATTGGACGTAATCTTTGTCTAATAGGCTTGGCATCTGGGTATGTCTTTATTTCATGAACGACAATCTTTGGATCGATTCCTGGAATCTCTTCGTAAGACCAGGCAAATATGTCTCAGAATTCTTGAAATAGGGCTTTATATGTATTAATTTCTTCAATAGTACAAGAAGCACCTATATGAATGTTTTCAAGAATTCTAGGCTTAACTGATATGTCAATAGGAACAGTTGTAGAAACGTTTCCCAAATTAATCTGAGAATCTGAATTTGTAATTGATATGGGATTCTGTGGTTCCTTGACATAATAAATCGTAAAAATAGATGAAAAATAATTTTCAAACCTATCAAGTTCAGGTAAAAATGAATATCTATGGTGTAGATCATCCCAGGGTGATTCATCCATAGACAAAAATTCTCGAATACTTTCATCAGTATGAAACACTTGTTGAAAAGGATCGGAAATTGATGTCAAGGCTGAGCTTGATAGTTAAGAAGATTCTTTGGTGATAACATTCATTGGATCAGGATTAGTTGAAAGTATGTTATAAAAAAACTATACTGCTTCATATTCCATCTCAAAAGGACTCAAAGACATCTCGCCATTGAAAGAATCCATTTCTAACTCTGAAGGCACTATCCAAGTGTCATCGAATGGTATAGTGCTTGATGAAATCATATTGATGTTGGCAATGGTACGCGGTACGTTGGGTGGAGGCATAGAGAAATTTCCCATCAAAGTGAAGTCCTTTACTAAACCTACACCAACATCTTCATATGGAATAGTCGATTTTCCAACATGTTGGATACTGTCTGTAGAAGCTAGGTCGGAAGAATAATATGACAACTAATCATTTTTCACAATATTTCCTTTATGAGGAAACATGATTGAATGAAATACAGATGAAACGAAAATAGTCATGGCATAAGACCAACTACGACCCAAAAGAAGGTTGTAATCCAGAGGGGCATCAACAACTTCCACATCTAGATTAACAGTTTTTCCTTCTACTTCTCAGTGATGCGAAATTTTACTCGAGGTGAATCATGACAACCAGGTGTTGGAGTGATTAACTTTGAAGCAGGCTTAGATGTATCAGGTTTAGTTTCTAACAATTCGGCCCCACCGCATTGCACATCACACTTCAATGATTATAACACTTAGCCTTTGCACTTAAATTTTAAAACTTGCGATGTGCATTATGCAGGCTAGGGCCACACCATTTTCCATGTCACCTTGCCACACCACTACCACGTCATCTTAAATAAACTGCGATCTGTGGGGTCGGGTCCATGTCATCTGCCATGTTAGCTTGCTGCGTCACCTTGCCACATCAACAAATATCACACTTTGGTGATTTTAACATTTACCTCCCTCGCCTATCCTTTGAAACATGTGATTTTCGATTCGTGATTTAATCTCTACCGTCCATCCCTCTACTTCAATTCTGTGCTTTGATACTAATCTTCTATTTTCCCTTTTGCGCCTCCTACAAAATTATTAAGTTTTTAAGGGAAATGGGCCATTTCTTTGTCTTCGGGAAATCAGTTTGTTTGCTCCACGATGTAAACCTTCTGAGCTTATCTAGTGTTCTACTACGCTAGTCCCTCTTGAGCTTGCGAATGATCCTGAATCGACCCTG
This sequence comes from Pinus albicaulis, assembly GCA_034641835.2. Lineage (NCBI taxonomy): Eukaryota > Viridiplantae > Streptophyta > Pinopsida > Pinales > Pinaceae > Pinus > Pinus albicaulis. The sequence continues at coordinate 1,083,626,244 of CM076574.1, forward strand.
TTCGGTGTGCAATGTTCTGAACGTGCCCATCGGTCTAGCTCTTGAAATTTTCTGCACGTGAATGAGCCGGACTAGAACCCTTCTACACGCTTTTCTCTTTGCTGCTCCTCTAGCTTAGATTACACCTCAAATTCTGCTGCTTCCTTGATTTTTTCTCTGGTGCACATGTGATGACGAATCCTCATTGAGCTTGTGGTTATCCTTTCGAGCATATTATAAGTCTTCTTGAAATTTTAACAACTGTTCCTCAATAACCTTGAATTAATCATAACCTCTCTTGAATTTTAGCCGAGTCAAATTAGGCTATAACAACTTCTAGAGGAGAAAACATTCTAGCTGAAGAGTTAGAAATTGCTAGTGGAGAAGAAGAAGAAGAACCTTTCTTCAATATCCCATTGATAGAAGAACCAAAGGAAGAACAATTAACTTTATAGTTAGAGCCTTATATTAGCTCTGAGAAATCTATAATGGTAGGAAGAGGAGAAGGAGGAGAAGGAGAAGGAGAAATTCTAAATAGAGAAAATTTACTGTTTGGAGGAGGAAGAGGTGGAGGACGAGGTAAAGGGAACAGAGGAGGAAGAGGAGGTGAAAAAAATAAAAGAAATATGGAAAATGATAATTCTTTTGGATTTCCTATAATTGATGGGGATATATTCCATAATGAAAAATATTTCACCCTCTGTTATTCCAAATTTCCATGGATTAAAGAGTGAAGATCCTGAAACCTTTTTGTTTGAATTTGAAGTTTTGTTTAGATCTTATGATTACTTACAAGACTCTCAAAAACTAAAACTATTTCTTGCAACACTGAAATGAGCAACTTTAAAATGGTTCATGGGTTTAGTCACATAGTCTATTAGGCCATGGAATGAAATGAAAAGAGTATTTTCAGAAAGATATTTGGATTATTGCATACCTATTAATCATAAGGATGAAGTATTCAAGATGATGCAAAAAGAGGATGAGCATTTGGAGGATCTAATTGAAAGATTCAATTATAACATAAAAAGAGCTAAATTGGATAACTTAGATCAAGATACCTTAAAATATCTTTTGTTAAAAGCCATTAGAGATGAGTGGATAGACCTTCTCAACATGATGGGAAAGGGAGATATCTCTCAACTCCCATTACTTGACATTGCTGAATTATGTATTCATCTTTCAAGGGGAAAATAAAAAACTGGGAAAAATCTAAGAGATCCTTCTCTTGCCAGAGTGAATAAATTTGCACCTGGAACAATAAGTAGGGCATAAATTGGGAATATGCTTGATGAATTTAAAACATATATTTTAGGGAGTATTAGTGAACAAATAGAAACCCTTAAACTCAAAAACAAGTAGAAAGCCGAAACTGATGCCTTAGCTATTTTCTGCCCTAAATGTATAAAGAAGCATGATTTAAGAGAATGCCCTCTTGATGTAAAAGTCATAGAGAATTGTGTGATTTTCTCAAAAAATCATGAAACTAAGAGTTTCCCTTGAATTCCAGGTCTTAAGGCTATTTTTCAAGAAGATGTGACTTCAAATCCAGAATCTCTTTTCTTTGTCTCTAGAAGACCATGGTAGGGGCCACAAAATCAAGGTTTTAACAACCAAATGTATACTTAGCCCCCACCAAATAAATGGAATTCTTGGCTACAACCTTGGTCCCAACCTCAACCTTGGGCACAAGGAATGAAAAATCCCTATGGTAGATATTCTCAATACTACCAATATCATCCATCTTATCCAAACTATCCTTCCCAACAAATTCCTCAACAAAATCAACAACCCCAACTCCAAAACCAAAATCCCCAACTTTCATTACCATTTCCATAAAGACCAAATCAATTACCTACCCAACCATTTCCAAACCCCAATAATAAAAATCCTCAAAATGCTTACATCATAGAAGGACAACAATTTCCAACTTACATTATTACTCCACTAGATCTTAATGATGTTCAACTTAGATCTGGTAGAATATTAGAGAGGAAAAAGCCTTCTGTTGTTATTCAAGAACAAGATAATTTTGAGGAAGACTCTCTATAGCCAAATAAAAGTTTTTAATAAGGAACATCTCTTCGAAACTATAATTCTGAAAATGAAAATAAAAAAGAACCAACAAACTCAACTCCTATCATAAAGCAACCATCAATATCTATTTCTAACCCTCATTTTCCTGAAAGATTACAAATTGATATAGGGGTAGAAAAACATATAATGTTTCCCAATTATGAATTCTAGATGAATGAAAAATGTCTGTATCAAAATTCCTTTGATACAGGCCATTAAAGAGATTCCAATTCTAGCCAAAATAATAAAAGAGTTGAGCATGAAGAAACTAGGAAGAAAAACAAAAGAAATAAAAAGGATTCAACTAGTAGGAAAAATTGCAGACATTATGATTGGAAAAATTTCCATGCAAAAATATTTAGATCCAGGAAGTCCAGTTGTAGAAACACATATCAATGGTATTGAAATTCCAAATACATTGATTGATTTAGGAGCAACTATAAAAAACATGAGAAAATAAACCATGGAACAACTCAAGCTTCCTAATCTTCAGTATACACCTACATTACTACAATTAGCGGATAGATCTGTAATCAAGATAGATGATGTATTAGAAGATATTTCATTATCCTTATATTCTTGGGAGTATCTGGTCGATTTTATGATTTTAACCCCCAAGAACAATCTAGGAGGACATCCACTAATATTAGGATGACCTTGGTTGGATACAACTTATGCTTTCATTAGTTGTAGATCTAGTGACATGTATATCTCTGATGGTAACTCAAAAAATAAATTCACTCTATATCCTCCAACAAAAACTATCACATAATTAGAAGATGAAGAATGGATTGATGATGACAATGATATACAACCTCTCTTTACTATTTCAAGAATTAGTGAAGACAGTCAAATCCTAAATTCAATAGAAAACTTTGAATCATATTCAGAATATGAACATGATCAATTTCAAGAAAAATGTAATATTGAATATTTTTCATCCAGGCAGAACCTCTACAGTTGAAATCTTTTTGGGAAAATCTTTAAACATAAACAAAAAAATGGAAAGATTACAACAGGAAAAGTTAATCAAAACATTACAACAACATTCTTCTGCATATGCATGGGAATACATTGACATGAAACAAATTAGTACTAAGACTTGTATACATCACATCTACATTGAGGAAAATTGTAAACCTACAGTTTAAATCTTTCTGGGAAAATCCTTAAACATAAACAAAACTTGCAAAGATTACAACAGGAAAAGTTAATCAAAACATTACAACAACATTCTTCTGCATATGCATAGGAATACATTGACACGAAAGGAATTAGTATTAAGACTTGTATACATCACATCTACATTGAGGAAAATTTTAAACCTATTAGACAACCTCAAAGAAGGATGAATCCAAATCTTAGGGAAATTGTGAAAGAATAATTGCGAAAATTGTTGAATGTGAACTTCATTTACCCAATTTCAGACAGTCAGTGGGTTTCTCCCTTAGTGATTGTACCTAAAAAGAATGGTAAGTGGAGAGTATGAATTGAATATTGAGATTTGAATAAAGCTACCCTAAAAGATCATTTTCCTTTACCTTTTATAGATCAAGTATTGGATACATTAGCAGGTAAGAAGTATTTCTCATTCTTGGATGGTTTTAGTGGTTATAATCAGATTCAGGTAGCACCTGAAGACCAAGATGAAACCACATTAACCTGTCAATGGGGAACTTATGTCTACCGAGTACTTCCTTTTGGTTTGTGCAATGCACTTGCAACATTCTAAAGGGCATTACTAGGAATTGTTTCTGATCCAATACATGATTGTGCGGAGGTATATATGGATGATTTTATAATTTATGAGAAATCATTTGAAGAAGATTTATAAAATTTGGAAAAGGTTTTTAAAATATGTAAAGAAGAAAATATTTGATTAAGTCATGAAAAATGTTTTATGATGTCTCCTAAAGGAATTGTTTTAGGACATCACATTTCAGGAGATGGAATTAAAGTTGATTCATCTAAAGTTGAAGTCATATCCAAATTATCAATTCCAAGTTGTCAAAAGGATGCTAGAATTTTTATAGGAGTCATAGGGTATTATAGAAGATTTATAGAAAACTTCACTAAAATAGAATCCTCACTCTTCAAATTACTTACCAAAGATTGTGAATTCAGTTGGAATCTTGATTTCCAATTGGCATTTGAAACTTTAAAAACAAAAATTTCTGAAGCACCCATCTTAAGAGGTCCAAAATGGAAACTACCTTTTCACATTTCAATGGATTCTTCAGATATAGCTTTGGGAGCTGTATTAGGAAAAAAATATTTAATCCCCTATGCCATTTATTACACAAGCAAAAATTTGACTGCTGCTGAGTTAAATTATAGTGTAACTAAAAAATAATTCCTAACTGTTGTTCATGCTATCAATAAATTTAGACATTATATCACATGCTATGAAACCTTTATTCATAGAGATCACTCTGCAATCAAATATTTAATGAAAAAATATATTACTAATGGCAGAGTCACAAGATGGTTATTACTACTATAAGAATTCAATATCACCATTCTAGACCGACCTGGAAAATAAAATACATTTGCTGATTTCTTGTCTAGAATTCTGACGCAACAACGCTGAAAGTCCGCCCCAAGGAGAGCTAGTCAACTGTGATGTGGCTCTGTCTTCTCTTCCCTTTACTCCACGTGGTCTATTTTTTTTGCTTAATTATCAAATTCATAGAATTTGATAAATAACACTATCCACAATGTTTGAACTTTATATTATATCCCCGACATATATCTATTATCTCCGCGCTTTATAACCAATGTTTAAACCTTCGCACTCAATATAAACCAACGCACTATTTGAATAAATGACTGTGTAATAATTTTAGTCCTGGACCCCACCTCTACGGTCAATGGACCAATCAAATGTATGCCCGTACCTTAGGTTAAATTCCATGCATCTTCATTGTGTGACCACCGTCCGATGACTTTGCACCAGATCGACGGCTCTTGACGATATCGCTCAGCGTCCTTGTACTGAATTTAACGTGTGATGAGAATACGAAAAGGTGGTTTTGCGCGGGTCCACTTCGCCACGTGTCGATTCATCTATGGAATCGCTCCCTCCTCAGGAAATACCGCTTCTTCAACAAAAATGGTGCGATATGGGCGACCCACTTCCGCAATTCCACTTGTGGATTTGGAACAACGCTTAATCAGGGTTACGATTTCAAAAATATCTATCCCATTGTAAAGCGGGAATTCTACCATTCAAACAACTTTCGCGACCATGGTTCCTCTGCACAGACCCCGCTTGTGGGTGGTGTTAATCCAACAGGGTTTATCCAATTAAATTTAAGAGAAATAATGGACCGAGGGATACAGAACCTATACGACAGGTTAATTCAACAAATATATATCTACAGAGTCCAATCACTTCACATTTAAGCCAATTTCTTCACAAATAACGGCACAAGACAGTTAGATACTCAACAGAGATTGAAATTCATTTAACTGGAAGCAATGCATAGATTTATTGCAGGAACCTCTCATCCTCTTTTTTTCCCCCTTCCTTAATACATCTGAGGGATTACAATTATATACATCAACATATGTCCTTTCGGTTCCTCCGTGAGGACCATTATGGTAATTCAAGAGCCTAATTACAATTATTCGGAAACTAAAACATGACAGATGGACTAACCATTCGACTTCTACAACTCTAACTGATCTAATAATACAATCAACTAAGGTATTGACACCTAGTTGTAACCATTCAAATGTTTTCAAACCCTCCTAGCCACAACATGTGGACAAAACTCCTACATTGCTAGCTAGTGTCTAATGCCCCTGCATCAAATTCAAAATGTCAAAAATGATACTCCAGTTGAGGATAATTTTCCTGACGAATATATTTTTGAAATAACTACTGAAACTCCTTGGTTTTTAGATATTGCTAATTACTTAGTCACAGGAAAGTTACCTGCACACTTTTTTCCTAGAGAGAAAAGAAGAATTATTCAAACAAGTGCACTTTACTGATGGATTAATGATGAATTGTATAAAATAGGTCTAGATCTCATTATCATAAGGTGTGTTCAAGAAGATGAAATGCCTGAGACTCTTAAGCCATGTCATGATGAACCCTGTGGTGGACACTTTGTTGATAAGAGGACGACGTATAAAATCCTTCATTTAGGATATTTTTGGCCATCCATCTTTAAATATACCAGGGAGTATGTCAAAAGGTGTGAAAACTATCAAAGAATGGGGAAACTTGTTCCTACATCTGAAATTCCATTACAACCTCGGGTACTCATCGAACCATTTGAAAAATGGGCCTTGGATTTTTTTGAACCAATTAGTCCACCATCTAATCAAAAGAAATATATTGTGGTATGTACTGATTATGTCACTAAATGGGTAGAGGCTAAAGAACTTTCTTTAGATAATGAAAATTTTGTAGCCAAATTTCTTTTTGAGTATATATTCACTCGTTTTGGTGTCCAAAGAGAAATTGTGACAGATCAGGGATCCCATTTTACATCTAAGTTGGTGAAAAATCTCGTGGAGAACTACAAAATCAAGTATAGAAAATCCACTCCTTATCATCCACAAGCAAATGATCAAGTGGATTCTACCAATAAATTGATGGAAGGAATTCTCACTAAGACTATACATCTACACAGGAGGGACTGGGCAGAGAGGCTTCCTAAGGCCTTATGGACCTACCAGACCACATGGTGGAATACAACATGACATACTCCCTATGAAATTTTTTATGGGAAACAAGTCCCATTTCCTATAGAATTTCAGATCCAAACCTTCAAGATGGCAGTCCAATTGGGACTTAACTTATCAGAAGCTCAGAAGCATATATTGGAACAACTTAATGAGCTTGATGAAATCAGGAAAGATGCAGTTCAAAGAACCAGTTTAGTCCATCAGCAAAGGTCCAAATGGCATGATAAATATATAAAGGAGAAAAAGTTTCAAGAAGGGGATTGGGCACTTTTGTTCGATTCAAATTTCAAAGACTTTCAAGGATGGGCCTTATGAGATTGAAAAATTATTTGACAATGGAACAGTCAGGATAAGGAAAATTGATGAAGAAAAGGTACCTCTTCTTGTGAATGGACATTGATTAAAAGTCTATCATAATCCAATTTCAAGAGAAGAGTTTATCAAAATTTTCCAAGATAATACTGATATGAAGTTAGTGAAGAAGAATCCTTCTTCTTCCCCAAGTTAGTCTTTTTATTTTTCCTATATATATATATTATTCAAAAAAAATTGTATAAGTGTGAAAACCAATCAATGATTGACATCCTTATACAGAAAATATAGGATGAAAATCAAAGTTCTGACATCTTATATTTTCCATTCCATTTCTAAAAAAATCCCAAAAATCTTTGTTCCCTTTATTTTCTAAAAAGCAATAAAAAGTAGCCCAGAACTACTTCCATTTTGCAGTTGTTATTCCATTCTGCAGCTGACATTCCATTCTGCAACTGATACCACATTCTGTAGCTCTATAACATTTTTTATAGCCTACTAAAGCAAGAATATTGAGCACAGGAAATTGAAGAACTCCATTGGAAGATCATCATGCTAAAGGACACCTGAAGAATCAACACCAAGGAAATAAAAACAAAATGTTAGTTCTAAAGGTAAGTTACATAAATTTATTTAAATAATGAGGTCAAAAACATTAGCATGTATAATGTAGATGATCACATGCTGCCTCAATATGTCATCATTTGATCTGATTTGGACTCATATCATATCCTATATTGGCCACATCATCTGCATCATGTTTCATAATGATCCATAACAGACTTCCCCATTTATTATTAAACATTCATTTCTTGTTGCCGTGACCTATTCATATCTGTTTCTTAAAAATCCCATCAAATATCCATCTCATTCATTCCTACAAACCCTCGACGACCTTCATCGGATCCGCAATTCACTTCATACAGAGAAGGATAATTTTGAAGGCTAGACTCTTCATGATAGGAGACATGGGTTTGATAGTCAAGACTGAACTAGTGGGAGCTAAATACATGGAGGGTTATCCTCAGATCAAAAAGATGCTGCAGAAAGCTAAGTGGCTCAAGTTTATAGAAAAATTTGATGTTTTCCACAAAGAGATCACCAAGTTTTTTGCGAGGCATTTTGATGGAATGAAAGTCGAAATAGGAGACATAAAATTTTGAGTGACGGAGGCATTCATGGCTAAATACACAGAGCTCCCAAGAGTTGGTGAAAGGTGGTTTAAAAAAAAATAATTTCACAGTGAAGCATGGAGAGTTGTCCTAAAAAATCCAGGTATGGATACTTCTGTTTACAAAAAGGGCATTCCTAGCTCAACATTCATGAACAAATGGAGGAACATGGTTTTTATTTTGCAAACTTTTATCACTTGTGAAGACAAATTTGGTTGCATGTTTGTGTATCACATTCGGTTGTTGATGAAATTTTTTGGAGGATAGTGAAATAAATCTTCCTTTATTTTTACTGAATAGCTTAAAATGAATATCTACAAATGTACATAAGAGAATTCAGTTTACAGAAAACACTATGCACCATCATGGGTTGGTAAAAATACTTCTTGAATTCCAATTGAAAAGTATAAGAGATTCTTGGGAGAATTTTCTTATCATAAAACATTTCCAAGATGAGCGAGAGCAGCGTAAGGAAGACAAGACTAGGAAAAGTAGAAAAAAGAATATTAATACAAGCATTGAAGAAAGACCTTCTCCTCCACTACAAAAAAGTGAAGAGGAACTCACCCTTGCAGAAATGACGAGGAACAAGAAGCAGGGCAGAGTTAAAACAGGAGGTAAAACAGAAAAGAAGAGAAAGGTTACAAGTGAAGAAAACTTAAACCCTCTACAACTGAGGAGAAGCTCTAGACTCCGAGGGTCAGTGAAGAGGACACCATCACAAGAAACAAAGTTTTTGAATATAGAGGAAGAACCTCTAGTGCCATCACCCATCAATATATCTCCTCCACGTAGTCCTATAAATTCTCCTATACATAATTTTGAAGGCAGTCCCAACAGAATATCTCCAGGCATAGACCCAGTTCAGCAAGAGATATATGACTACATAGAGTCATTGGAGAAAAGGAATGCAACAATGAATCCAGAACCTCCTATAAATCCATAAGAACCTCTGGTTTACACTCTCAAACAAGAAATCTATGAGCTAGAGTTAATGAATAGGCATATTTAACAGGAGAATGAACCTTTGAAGCAGCAGAACCAATTGGATAAAGTCTTTAGTGATAACACCATCCTGCATTTGGGATTGTGGTACAAAAATAACATAAATTTAAAAATAAAGAACAAATCACTGAACAATACGATCATCAATCTCAAATACAAACTCCTTATGAGGAAGCCTATGATGGTAGTCACTTCAATGAGAAGCAAGAAGAGAAAATTGGATGTATTAGTAGAAGTGTCTGAAAAAAAGCAATAGTAGAAGGAAGTTCACATTTTTGATAAATTGCATGAGGACATGCAATGAATTCTTAGTGGGGGTATGTTGAACCTCAAAATTTTCCTTTCTCTAACATCCTTTCTCATCACTTTTCCTTACCTTTTCATAAATCCATACACTCCAAACAATGATAAATGATATGTTTTATCTTAGACAATGCATTTGAATGATCTCTATGTTATATTTTGATTTTCTTGTTATTTGAATGGATTTTTGTAACTCAGCTACAAAACACAACCTATTTTTCAGCTAATTGTTGTTTCCACAACTAATTTTATGGTTTGATAGGTTCCAAGGAGCGAATAAAGGAATGAGCCACATGGGCATCTCCAGAATGATCCATATATGGATTTAGTCCTATCCAACTGGTCGAAATCAACAGAAAAAGGTGTATGTGATCGTGGTCAAAGTACGGTCAAAGGACGTGATCCAAGAGCGAAGAAATGTTGATTTTATCTGACGTAGAAAATTAAGAGTTAACCATTTAGAATTTGATTCTATATTTCGATTGTAATTTCCATCTGTAGGAGGAATTAGCTCCTCACAATTACATTTAATTTTGTTTAAATACTGGTTGTTTGAAGACCGAAGACAGTTTTAATTTTTGTAAATGTTGTGTATGCTCTGAGATTCTGTTATTTTTCATAATACGAAGACCGTGTTTGTGGTTCCAGTTTCTTCATTAATGCACGTATAGTCTACTAGGATCTCAACCTATTTCATCGTAGAGGGCCCATGCACAGGAGGAGGTTTTTTCATAAGTTGTTTTAGTTTAATTTCATTGGCTTTGTTTTGTCAATTCATAAGTAGATTCTTATTGCATTGCAGATTTTAGATTAATATCATAGATTAATTTTATGAATGATTTCTTAGTATTAGTTTTATAATAACAGTGTAATCTTTTTCTTTCCTAGAACATATCAAGAAAGTGGATTCTTACATTTTCCAATTGGATTATGTTTGAGGTATTAGAGCTCATAGTTGTTTAGTTTCTTTACATGCTTTTACACAACTTTCTTAGATCATATCCTCAATTATGTGTATAATTGGATGCTTGTAAATCATGCAAAGAAGATGGCTCTGTCATACTTCCAAATTATATGCTTGAGTATATAACCTATACAATAATTGAGTTTTCCTTTAAGTTCCTTTACACTACTTTCCTAGATTAGATCTTCAGTTAAATGTATAATTGGATGCTTGTAAATCATTCCAAGAAGGTGACTCTGTCATACTTCCAAATCGGATGCTTGAGTATTTAACTTATATAGTAATTGAGTTTTCCTTTACATGTTATTTAAATGCTTTATTAGATTAAATTTTTAAAACTAAAGTGTAATCAATTTCTTGTAAATCATGTCAAGAGGGTGACTCTATCATACTTCCATATTGAATGCTTGAGTGGTTGATCATGCAATAGTTTCTTTTCCTTTGAATCTTCTTCCACTTAAATTAGCATTTTTCTTTCAATTCTTAGTCATAAGATTCATATTTCAATCCATGGATTAGAACTAAATTAAGATAGATTAGAATTAGTTTTAATTTTCAAAAAATCTCAAATCATTAGAATAGATACTCTGTTTTTAGATCAGATTCTAACCATCCAAAGTTTGATTCATTTTTATACAAATTAGAATAGCTAAAGAACACTTCCTTTTCTTCCTTCTTTCAACATTAGTTTTAACACTTAAACTTCATTAGATTCATTTGATTCATTTCATAGTTCTCATTCCTTAAAATTAACCTTTAGAAATAAAGAACAAAACCCCCAAAACAGCATAAAAAGATACACAACAAAGTAAGAATAAGGTTAACTAAGAATATTATAGTGCACCACACTTCATCAGATTACAAACCTCGGTTGATAATTTATGTTAAGAAATTTAAGACATTAAATTGTCTAAAAAATTACTCACAACGAAAATCGACACGAGCGTGGACAAGTATTAAGGCAAGGTGGTGCCCTAAGTACAAGTGTTGCAAGTGAAGAAATTCGATTTGGAGAAGCGGTGAATTGATCCTTCATGGAAAAAATGTGTCTGAGTGAAGTATCAAATAAAAAAAATGAAAGGATCCTCATTTGAGAGCTCGGTGAGAGCTTTCCAACGGTGCTAACGGTTTGTCAAACTGAGCTACGGTTTGGTCGCAAATGGCAAAAGAAAAATCTAGGGTTTCTGTTTTAATAAGGCATTTTCCCTCCAATTTGATTCATTTTCAAGTGTAGCTGCGGTGAATGTAGAGAGTAGAAAAGGCCCTAAATTTTGCGGCGATCATAGCAGACAAACCAACCATTGGAATCGAGATCCGTCAGTTGCAGGTAAGAGGCCTAACCATATTATTTCAATTCAATGGACTAAAGTTTCAGATTAGGCACCCAGATCTTAGGAACAGACTGGGTCGCACTTTTTGGGGTCTGTTCTGTGACCTGGGTAGAAGGTACTAGGCAGAAAAATGTGAATTATACCAGGAAATGGCATGAAAAGTGTGACCTATCAGAGAAAGAGGGTTTTAGTGCTGTGTTTGGCTGAGAGCTAGGATTTTATGGTTATGATGCAGTCTTCCATTTCTGTATGTTGACAAATATGATGATTTTTTGTAGGTATGGAAGAGTTGAGTATCAACTAGAGATAGAGAGACCTAGATGCATTACATTTTGAGATCTGAGAGGATCATGTAGTTCGCACCGCATTGGCCAGGTTTAGGGTCCTCAAATTGTTGAGAATCCACTTATGAGGGTAGGAGATCCCTTTCTTTTCTAAGGATGGCCTTAATGATTATTGGAAGGATGGTCCTGATGAAGAATCAAGCTAAGAAAATAATATGAGAATGAACTAATAGAGAAGGTGTAGAATCATCCCGCCCACAAAGTCAAACATAGGGACCAAGTGGTAAACATGGTATCACCCAAATTAGAATATTTGAAGATAGGGTATCAAACATCTATGATATATGGCTCGTCGGAGAGGCCGGTAGGTGAAAAAATCCAAGGAATGGGAGGAAAATCAACGATACCTAGATTGATGGGGTCTAGGCCAAGACTTATGGTAATCATATGAGAAGATGGCCAGGGGTACCATCATGAACCCAAGCATGGGATACTACCCCCAAGCATATGTGATGGAGGGGACTGATCTGGTATGCAGAGGTGGGAATGATTCCCCTAGTTAGAGGAGTTTATGGAGCATCATATATGGTGTCACTATACCAAAGAGTGTCTTTAGAGATAATGAACTGGTGCTCACTGAGAAAATATAGAGGCTGGTAAAAAAAAATGTCTAAGGGACTGGGTTGTTGATGTAAGATGAAGGAATGATGAGGGGGATCATCCCTAGAGTGATATGAAGTGATATGGGACTCTAGAGGTTCTTCTAAATGGGGAAGAATAATGGTACTAGAGTCAACACGACCAGATGCACTAGGAGGGTTGTGGATAATTTATTCTCCTGGACTCTAAAATATGGGTGCACCCTTAACCAAACATTGGGTGTCAATGTAATGGCCACAAGGTGTATGTGGTTCGAATGCATGGGTTCAATGTAAGGGGGGATAGATAAAGTTAGGGGTGGTGATTGCTTCCATAATGTCGTCATCGCAATAGAATATGGGACGACTGGTGGAACACCACGTTGTGTAGCGAAGCTACCTTACTCATCATCATGAGAAGAAAGTTCACATGAACATCGTCATGGGGGGTGACCGAAAAACAAGTAAATGAAGGATCCACTGATGTTTAGCCCAAGGTGATTGCTGAAGGGAGGTTAGGCGAAATATAAGGGAAAGCCCTAGAGGGGTATTCCACCGTGGATCTCATAGATGATGACAGGTAGAGGATAGTGGCTGAAGGCTCCGTCATCTTGAAATTGGGAGGGAGAAAGTCAATGGGAGTGGATGTGTCCTCTAGTCTTTCCAAAGCATAACACACAAGTAAAGGAGAGCCAGACTCGTTGTGGTCGACCTCGTACTAGCTAATTATGTCCAAAGAGGTGCAGTAGTATGCAAGGAGGGGACAAAGGTGGGTATAGTGGCCATGGAGATATCAAAAATCATAGGGGTAGTTTGTGTGCACAATCTTGGGTTTCTTGGCTGCATTTGGTAAAGTAACAGGGACTTATGGGACCTTAGACTCAGGAAATGCTACGTTGACCATGGGCTTGATACGAGGCAATTTAGGACAATTATGGGTGGCATGACCGACAAAATCACACAAAGCACACAAAGGTGTATGCTTTGATGAGGAGGAGCAGGGGTTTTCTGGGCAACCTTGTCCTTAGGTGCCTTTTTACGGGATTCCACCCCCCCTCACCCGAGGCTTTCACCATAAGAGTAGGTTCCTGTTAAGGTGGCTGAGGTAGAGAAGCAAAGGGAGGGGTCATGGAGACCGGTTGGACCATGGTCAAAGCTGTATAAGGTTTGGGTTGACCAAGCGGGATATTGGCTAGGGGATCAATGTACCAGACTGAGATCCCCAGGGTCATGTTAGGAAGAGACAAGGTAGCCATAATAGGTACTGAAAATACTCCAAGAGGGGGAGCAAGAAACGATATCTGACCGGAGGGGTAATGGCCAGGCGAGACAACTCTAGGATGGTTAAGGCCAATGGGAACTGTTCTAGGAGAGTAGATAGGATCATGGACACCAACTATAGATGAGGGCCCTTGAGGAGGAGGTCCTCAAGGATGAGTCAAAGTACTAGGAGCAGGTTGTGGAGGGCAGGTCTGCTGACTAGTCGAACCGGATAGTTTGAGGTCAGACCGAGACGATTGCATCATGCAAACATTAAATGAGCTAGGGTCAGATATAGGAGGGGGACAACCAGGGAATGAACCAAGCAAAGAGGAATATTTATAGAATACGGGTGAGACACTGGTAAGAGGTTCAACTATTTGTTTATTGGCCACCGAAGAAATAATGGACTCTGGAGAGGTCTGAGACTTCGATTCGTAATATGTCAACTAATCGATGGTGACAATATTTCCATTGTGAGGAAATCACATATTACGGTGAACCGAAAATGGGACAACATACTTCGCATAAGTGTAGCTACAATCCAATAGAATGTTGTAGTCTAAGGGGACATCAATGACTTCAATGTTAACAAAAACAGTCTTGCCCGCCAGAGTAATAGGACAATTCCAGAACATTCCAGGGGGCTGAGAAGAGTGGCCATCCCATGCATGGAGGGTGATAGTGGAAGGGGATAACTCAGGGGATTCGAGCTACTTCCAAACAGAAGCGGAAATCACACAAGTGGATGCCCCCTCGTTAATGATACAATGAGAGACGTTGGCATTCCAAATCTTGACAGGTATTTGGAAGGCGACAGATGTAGGAAGGGGTGGATTCTATGACTTTTCAACATCAAAGACAATCAAACGATCATATAAAGGATCCAAAATTCCCATAGCCATTAGTAGAGCTTTTCGTTTTGAAGGGCATGCCATGGAGGACTTCCAGCATTTACATGGTGGCAAGCAATTGCGATAAGTCATCTACTATACTGTACGAGTGGGCATATTTACTAGAAGCAATGTTTCGGCATAATGGTCGCTTGGGGATCTTGGTATGAACCTATGCCTTAGGCTGAAGGATTAGTAAAGGACCATTGGGAGTTGAAAGAGGTTCTGTGGGGCCTGAAGATGGGGGCTCAGTGGCAGACATAACGGGGGGATTTTTGTACTGGCGAGATCGAGTCTGAAGGTTGAGGTCAGTGGTATTGGGCTGGTCAGAGTTAATCATGAGGATCTGGTAATCAGAGGTACCATATGGAGGAGTTTGAGTGGCCGCCTGACTTTCAAGGGGTTGGGAAACCACATATCCTTGCTGGGGGAAAGGATTGGTAAACACAACTGGTTGAGTAGGGGCAACATTAGGAGGAACCGAAGGGGAGGCTTGCTGTCCTCGGGATGCTGCTTGAGCTTCCCATATTTGATGCATCTGAGGTAAAAGGGGAAAATCATGGGTATAGTGAACATAGACACCGCAACACGAAAAATACTTAGTCGTGCGAATAGGCCTATACTGCTTGGGCTGAGTGCCCTGTTGCAGTGTTAGATGTATTCCCTTGGGGATTATTTCCGGTATTACCTGGAGCTGGTTGGTTTTGGTTTCCTTTCCTCTTATTTTTGGAAGTGGGAGGATTAGTTTCACTCTGCTGTGCATACACCTAACCCTGAGGGGGGGGGGGGGGTGGATGCTTTTGCAGAGCTTGAGAAGGAAAGGGAGGCTGAGGTGCCTGTGCTAGAGGAGCTGGAGTACCAGGATACAAATAAGAATAATGAGGTTGGGTGACATTGGGGTAAATACGTTGGGCAAAAGCAGGAGGCATGCCGTATCCTGGACACATGCCACCGGGAGGGGGAAAGGTGCTGGAGGAGCTGGCCCCTCCCTGAGGGAAACCATAACCCATGGGAGGATGAGTGTAAGGATGTGAAAGGGATCCAACGATACCGTTGGTGGCATGAGATGCCCCTGGTGTGTTGGCACCACCGGGTCCAGGGAGATCAGGTAAGACAGTATAAACATCATCAGATTGCACGTATATCAAGTCATATTTCAATGCAATCTGGAGGTTAGATTCCTCGGTCTGAGGGAATAAAGATGTGACATATTTCCCAATAACAGGAAAAAGGGATCCGAGAAACCAATCCATGTAGACACAGTCTTTGAAAATAGGGGCTCAAGATAGGCTCTTCCTTCTGCGCCATTCTTGAATATGGTTAGATAGGTGGGTGGCAGAAGTTTGACGGAAAGAGGTTAAGAGTTCGGTACCGGTGTCATAATGAAGGGGAAGCTAGAAGTAAGACAAAAAATCCTTGGCAAGGGTCGCAAAATTAGTATGAGAGGAGGAGGCCTAGTCGACATACCACTTGGAAGCTTCTCCAGTAAGCGTACACTGGAATAACCAAATATGGATAGAGTCATCGGTGATGGAGTTAGACGAATACCACATGTGGAAAGAACGAACATGGTTGGTAGGATCCTCTCCAGCATTTCCTTCAAACTTGGGGATGTCTAAAGGAAGCTTGGTTGGCATAGCAGGCCAACCAGGGTCATGGTGTATGGGGTCATTAATCAACTGGCTAAAATAAAGAAGGCTTAGGCCTGCCATATAAGGAAGAAAAGGGGCGGCCAGAATAGTTCCAGTTGTGGCACCACTAGTAGCATTTCTAGCATTAGGGCCAGGGCTGCCACCAGTGTAAGGTCTTGAACCAGACATGATGAAGGTGAAAGGTGGAGGAGAGCCAAGGATAGAACCAAAAGGGGAACTCGATGAACTAGAATGAGAGTCAGAATGGGGACTCGGCAGAGGATGAACTCAGATCCTACGCAGCGGATTAATTCTTCCCAATGGAAACTAAGGATGAAGGCCTTGGAGTCTCCAGGATAAATTCCTTGGGTGCGCAATGATGGTAATGAGACACGAAACCCAATAAGGAAGAGAGGTAGACAAGGGTAGGGAGGTGCAGATAAATTAATTACAATGTTTAAGTCTTGGCCTGGTGGTGTAAACTAGGCACTCTTTGCTTTAGGTGTGCGTGTATGTGATAAGTGTGTTAATTTTAATCAAGCCCATACATGTGTAGAGAAAAAATAATATGCTGTATAACTGTAAAATAAAAATAAAAATGACAGTAAAGGAAACTGAATGCAACAGTAAAATAAACAACTAAAGATGCATCAATTTAAACCCAAGGAGGAGGGCTTCCCAACAACTATTATATGGGTGGGAAAAATATATTCAAAACACACAAAGTGGCCAATGAATCCAAGGTTGAGAGGGATAAGGATCTAAAGGTCATATCTGTTGGAAAGAGGGGCATAAAACAACAAAAAACCAGAGGGAAAAATGCTGCAAAATAGGTGGCGAAAGGCTACAACCTAAAGGGAAACAGAGGGAACCCTAAAGGAGGATCAAACAAAATTGAAAAGAGGTGTTTTGGATGGTTAAACAACCGATCTGAAAGTACAGGTTCAGATCTGAAAAATGGATGAAAAACACTGAAATCTCAGAGGACCTACTTCAGCTAAACTCCTCCTAAAAAGGTGGAGGCGTACTGAAGCCCTAAGGGGCTTGGCTCCTACTTAGACGAATAAAAATAATCAATTAAAGGTAAAATATGGGTGAATATGAAGGTTAGAGAACCCTGAACAATGCCCAAGACAAACCCATAAACATCACAGAAAAAATGCTGCAAAAAGTACAGGTCGCAGGTTCTGACCTGTTTTCCACTGAGGTCGCAGTTTTCAGGCTATTATCCGCTACCTGAGAGCTAAGGTCATAGGTTTTGGGCCAAAATGTGCGACCTACACTTCTGGCTATGTCGGACTTGTTGAATTTTGCGATTTTTGCCATTGTTAAGCATTTTGACCGGAACTAGCTGCAAAATGCAGACATTCCGTAGCTAACTGGTGATTCTGTAGCTGCCTTCATGTTTGAGTATGTTCCAGGTGGCCTCTTGAGAAAAACCGCATATGGGCATGATCCACGTCATGTCTACATGGTTCGTTGCTCATCATGGAGGAAGAAATGAATTCTGGGTATGGTTTTGAACGTGGGGAACACATTTATGAAGGAAGACTTCTATTAGGACTATCTCAGTCCAGATGTCTTTTCTTCTTCACGCAGCCACCTCAAAGAGTCCTAACGTGATTCGGATAAGGAAAGACATTGTTCCTAAATTGTTGTAATTATTGTTACGTGCATTTGCTTTATAAACTCTTGGGAGACCGAGAGCTATGTTAGAGATTTTTTATGTTAGATTTGCTGCTAGATTTTGTTTAAACTCTGTGTTACGTTCTTGAAGACGCAGAGTGTTATGTTCAAAATATTTCATCTTTAATGGAGCAGACAAAGTTATTTTGAAGGCGTGATTTAATTTGGTGTTGAATGCCGTCAAGTGGTAGAGGGTCCCTGCCTCTTGCACGGATTTATTTTGCGTAAATTAGATAAGTTTTTTTCTAGCTGCCTTTACACTTTGCATTTGAATTAATAGTTGTTTTTGTTAGCTACTGTAGTCGTACTCATTCTAACTCTTCCACCAGAAGATACTCTTCCAAAAGACTATAATGATGAATGTTGAATGACTATAGTATTGTAGGATTAGGAGTTGAATTTGTAGTTGTTTTAACTAGCTACTGTAGTTATATTCATTCTAGCTCTTCCACAAGAAGACACTCTTCCAACAGATTATAATGATGAATGATGAATAGCTATAGTACCGTAGGAATTAGTTGTAGTTTTTGCTATTCACTATCACAGTTACACTTGTTCTAATCACTCTTCCACAAGAAGAAACTCTTCCAAGACATCCTTAAGAAGTTCAAGACATGACCGTGATAATGAATGGTTTAGTTGTGTGTTTGTACTAAGTATCATCTCTGTTCTTGCTCTTAAACGCTTTCCCAAGACATCATAATGACGAGTAGGGTATGGATATGATATCTTAGTTTTTCATTTGATTTCAGTCTATTTGCTTACAATTGCACCCAATTACACAGTTAGAATTGTTCTATCTCTTCCAAAAGAAGGAACTCTTCCAAAATATCACTAATGATGAACAAACAGATTGTGTAACTTCATAGAATAATGCATGTTAGCATAGTTAGAACACTCCGGAGTTTCATTGCATTTAATTCATGTTCAATTACTTTGTTTCAAGTTTGATGATGACTTATAGTTCAACATTGTTCTAGTTTAGTGGCATCTTAGGTTCATTCTTAGATTAACTCATTGCACTTGCATCTCATATTCAAATTGTCATCCATTGCACAATAGATTACTTTATTTGTTAGGATTAACAAGACAACCTTCATTATTCACAAACATTTTCTTGTTCTAAAATCTACAAATGATCTATAGCCATAGGAACAGAAGACAACATCACTATAAGGTCTGAAATATCTCTGCAATTTCCTCATCATTTTATAAACAGAGCTCTTCCTCAAAAGAACTACTTTGAAAAAGAAACCAATAACTCTTTGAGTATAGGTTCTGTGACATTCGATTAAATTGCAGAATAGAACTAGGAATTATTCATAGAATAGAAGAGCTTAGAACAGAGTATTGCATCATTGTAAGTTAGTTGTTTCACTGTCTATGTAGAGAATTTGCATACTTAGTGATCATTTCTCAAGTTTAGTTTGTGTCATTTGCCTAAAAGTCATTATCAAGCTTTTGCTTTTATTTAGTCATAGTTTAGATTCTGCTTCAGTGTTTCCAATTGCATTTGCCATTCCATACATTAGGCTTAACTCTGTTTTGACCACCAACCCTTTCCATTAGTTTTCTAGACATTTCCATTGTGAACATAAAAATCACCAAAAAACCAAAAACATCATAAATCATCACAAAAGACCAAAAACATCACAAAACACCACATACAATGCATTAGGAAACAAGCACCTAGGTACATATGGTACACTTCACTTCAGCAGTTTACAAATCCTGGTTGACAATTAAATGAGCTCAGTTTAGGAGACTAGATTGAGACCCAACATTTTGGCGCCGTTGCCGGGGAAGTGAAAACTAGGTAACCTTTGTTTCTTAACATCCAAAAACAATTTTATGCGTAGGGAGAGAGATTCAAGGGGAAGATTTATAAGCAGCAGAGGCAGAAGTTTGATTTCTAGAACACCACTTGTTTCATCTAGACCGAGAACTAGTACACCTTCAACTCAAACCCATCTTCCATCCTTTACTGATCCTGGACCTCTAGAAGATCTAAGGTCACCTATTCCATTAGAGAAACCTTCCACTTCATCCACTGAACCTGCCATAGAAGAAGATCCAAAAACTCTTGTTGGGGATACAAACCTTTCTACTTCCACATGAGAGTCAACCATGGCAGAAGAAGGAGGAGGAGGAGTTGTTAATGGAGAACACACATTATTTGGAGGAGGTAGAGGTAGAGGTAGAGGAGAAGGAGGAAGAGGAGAAGGAGGTAGAGGTGCAGATGGAGGAAGAGGTAGAATAGAAAGCTCTTTTGGGTTCCCTATACTTGATGAAGAAACCAATACAACCATGAAAAACATTTCACCTTCTGTCCTTCCGAACTTCTATGGACTTAAAACTGAGGATCCTGAAACTTTCTTATTCGAATTTGAAGTGTTGTGTAGAACTTATGACTATCTACAAGATGCTCAAAAACTGAAATTATTTCCCTCAACTTTGAAGGGAACAACATTGAAGTGGTTTATGAGTTTAAACAGTAGTTCTATTAGAACATGGGAAGACATGAAACAAGCATTTCTAGAGAGATACTTGGATTATTGTATGTCGGTTAATCATAAGGAAGAAGTGTTCAAGATGTTACAAAAAGAAGATGAAAACTTAGAAGATTTTTTGGAAAGATTTAAATACAACATAAAAAGGGCACAAATGGAAAACCTAGATCAAGACACTTTAAAAGCTCTTTTGTTGAAAACAATTAGGGATGAATGGTTGGATATCCTTAACATGATGGGAAAGGGGGATATATCACAACTCACATTACCTGAAATATCTGAGTTATGTATCAACCTTTCTAGAGGGAAATCTAAAACTGTCAAAGGTCCAAGAGATCCTGCTCTTGCAAGGGCAAGTAAATCTGCTTCTGGGACAGTAAGTAGATCAGAAATAGGACACATGCTTGATGATTTTAAATCTGACATCTTAGGGAGTCTTAGTGAACAAATAGACACCCTCAAGATACAAAACAAACAAAAGGCTGAATCTGATGCCTTGGCAATCTTTTGTCCCAAATGTAGGAAGAAACATGCCTTGAGAGAGTGTCCTCTAGATGTAAAAGTTGTAGAAACCTGTGCTATTTGTTCTGAGAAACATGAGACCAAGATTTGTCCTTCTCTTCCTGTTCTCAAGGTTGTTTTTCAAGAAGAAACTCCTACAGACTCCACAGAATCTCTTAACTTTGTATCTAGAAGACCTTGGCAGGGATCTCAGACACAAGGATTCTATGATCAAATGTATAATCAACCTCCACCTTGGAATTCTTGGCAGCAACCCTGGCCCCAATTTCAAAATCAATCTCAAGCTTGGGCACAAGGATCACAAGGTCACTATGGAAGATACTCTCCATATTATCAGTATCCACCATCCTATCCACCATATCCACATTTTTATCCTCAAAATTCCCAACAAAATTTTCCTCAAAATCTTCAACAAAATTTTCAACAAAATCCTCAACAACATCATCCGAACCAACCTCATCAAAATCAACCACTTCCATTACCATTCTCTCAAAAATCCAATCAATTGCCAGCTCAGCCCATACCAAACCCCAATAATAAGAACCCTCAGAATACATACATGATAGAAGGACAACAATTTCCAACTTATTTAATTACTCCTCTAGACCTTAGTGATGTTCAACTTAGGTCTGGAAGGATACTTGAGAAGAGGAAACCTTCTGTGATCATACAAGAACTATATAATTCTGAGGAAGACTCCCTACGGGTTAATAAAAGTCTTGAGGAACATACATCCTTTCAAGATCGAAACATTGAAAAACTGAAACAAAAAGATCCAATAAATCCAACTCCAGTATTAGAGCAACCATCCACATCTACTTCTATACCTCCCTTTCCGGAAAGACTAAAAATTGATAAAGGTGTAGAAAAACAAATCATGGTGCCTAATTATGATTTCTTAGATGAATTGAGAAATGTTTGCATTAAAATTCCATTATTGCAAGCCATCAAGGAAATCCCGATTTTAGCCAAAACAATAAAGGAGTTGAGTATGAAGACAACAAGAAAAAGAATAAGAGAAACCAAGAAAATTCAACTGGTAGGACAAATAGCAGACATTATGATGGGCAAGATTACTATTCCAAAGTACCTTGACCCAGGGAATCCAGTTGTCAAAATTCACATCAATGGCATTGAAATTCAAAACACACTCATTGACTTAGGAGCAGCAATAAATATCATGAGTAGACAAATCATGGACAAACTGAAACTTCCTAATCTTCTCTTTACACCCACACTATTACAATTAGAAGATAGATATGTGATCAGACCAGATGGGGTAATAGAAGACATTCCAGTGTCCCTAGACTCTTGGGAGTACCCTGTGGATTTCATGATCCTAACACCCAAAAATAATCTAGGAGGCCATCCTGTCATACTAGGAAGACCTTGGTTGGCTACAGCTGATGCTTTTATTAGTTGTAGGTCCGGTGATATGTATATTTATGATGGAAGTTCAACAAAGAAATTCACTTTATATCCTCCAGCTAGGACAATTACAGATCTAGATGACACTCAATGGATAGAGGATGAAGAATATTTACAACCACTCTTCACAATCTCAGAAATTAGTGAAGATAATCAAATTCTGAATACTCTAGAAAGCTTTGAATCTTCTCCAGAACACAAACAAGAATCATTTCAAGAGAGATCCAATATTGATTTTTTGTCATCTAGGCAGATGTCTCTTCATTCCATGGACAAATTTGGCAGCTCTACGAGTGAAATTTTTCCAGGCAAAACCTTGAACATAAACAAAAACCTAGAAAAATCTCAGCAAGAAGAGTTAGTCAAAGTATTACAGAGACATTCTTCTGCATATGCATGGGAATACACTGACATGAAAGGGATAAGTCCCAAGACTTGTACTCATCACATCTATATAGAGGCAAATTGCAAACCAATCAGACAGCCTCAAAGACGGATGAATCCAAATCTTAGGGAAATTGTCAAGGAAGAACTGCAAAAATTATTAAATGTTAATTTCATCTATCCTATTTCAGATAGTTAGTGGGTTTCTCCTTTGGTGATTGTGCCTAATAAAAATGGAAAGTGGAGGGTGTGTGTTGACTACCAAGAACTGAATAAAGCTACTCTTAAAGACCATTTTCCCTTACCTTTCATAGATCAAGTATTAGATACATTAGCAGGTAAAAAGTACTTTTCATTCCTAGATGGGTTTAGTGGTTACAATCAAATCCAAGTAGCACTTGAAGACCAAGATAAAACCACATTTACTTGTCCTTGGGTACCTATGCCTACCGAGTATTGCCATTTGGGTTATGCAATGCACCTGCAACATTCCAAAGGGCAGTATTAGGAATTTTTTCTGATCTGATACATGACTGTGTAGAGGTGTACATGGATGATTTTACAGTTTATGGTGATACATTTGAAGAGGCTTTAGAAAACTTGGAAAAGGTCTTAAAAAGATGTCAAGAAGCAAACCTTTCTCTTAGTCATGAAAAATGTTTTATGATGTTCACTGAAGGTATTGTTTTAGGGCACCACATTTCGGGGGATGGGATTAGAGTTGATGAAGCGAAAGTTGAAGTTATTTCTAACCTATCCATTCCAAGTTGTCAAAGAGATGTAAGAAGTTTTCTAGGATTTACGGGGTACTATCGGAGATTTATAGAAAACTTCACAAAAATAGCATCTCCTCTCTTCAAATTACTCACCAAAGATTGTGAATTTAAGTGGACTTCTGATTGCCAGTTAGCTTTTGAAACCCTGAAAACCAAAATTTCTGAAACACCTATATTAAGGGGACCTAACTGGAAGTTACCTTTTCATATCTCGACAGATGCTTCCGATACAGCTCTGGGAGCAGTATTGGGACAGAAAGATTTAATTCCCTATGCCATATATTATATCAGTAAAAATTTGACTCCTGCAGAGTTAAACTATACTGTAACTGAAAAAGAGTTTTTAGTTGTTGTTCATGCCATAAACAAATTTAGACACTATATAACAGGCTATGAAACTTTTATTCACACTGATCATTCTGCAATTAGATACTTAATGAATAAATCAATCACTAATGGCAGAGTTATAAGATGGTTGTTATTATTGCAATAATTCAACATTACTATTCTAGATAGGCCTGGAAAACAAAACACTGTGGCTGACTTCCTGTCTAGAATTCCAAATATCAAAGATGACACTCCGGTTGAAGATCAATTTCCTGATGAATATCTTTTTGCAATCTCTACTCAAACTCCATGGTTTGCTGATATTGCCAATTATTTAGTTTCAGGAAAATTTCCTTCAATTATGAATGCAAGGGATAAAAGAAAAATCTTTAATGATAGTGCACGATATTCATGGGTCGCTAATGAGTTGTACAAGACAGGTTCAGATTTGATCATTAGAAGGTGTGTTCGTGAAGATGAGATGCCTGAAATTCTCAAGGCATGTCATGATGAACCTTGTGGCGGACACTTTGCAGATAAGAGGACAGCCTATAAGATCCTTAATTTGGGATATTATTGGCCATCTTTGTTTAAAGATGCAAGGGAGTATGTCAAAAGGTGTGACAGTTGCCAAAGGGTAGGGAAACCTTCTCCTTCAGGTGAGATGCCATTACAACCTCAGGTACACATTGAACCTTTTGAAAAATGGGCTTTGGATTTTGTAGGACCTATTAGCCCTCCATCAAGACAAAAGAAATACATATTAGTTTGCACTGATTATGTTACTAAGTGGGTAGAAGCTAAACCATTACTTGTTGCTAATGAATCATCTGTAGTTACTTTTCTTTTTGAGGATATTTTTACTCGTTTTGGTGTCCCAAGGGAAATTGTTACAGATCAAGGAGCTCAATTTACATCAAGGCTAGTGGAGCAAATGATGGAGAAGTACAAAATCAGACATAGAACATCTACTCCTTATCATCCACAAGAAAATGGTCAAGTGGAATCCACTAATAAAGTCATTGAAGGAATCCTAACAAAGATTTTTCATCTACATAGAAGAGATTGGGTAGATAGGCTTCCTGAAGCCTTGTGGGCCTATAGAACTACATGGAGAAACACAACAGGCCATACTCCTTATGAGCTTGTTTATGGGAAGCAAGTTTTGTTTCCTATAGAGTTCCAAATTCAAACATTCAAGATGGCGGTTCAGCTAGGACTTGATCTAACGGAGGCACAAAAGCATAGACTGGAGCAAATTAATGAATTGGATGAGATCAGACAAGATGCAGTTCAGAAAACAAGTCTAGTCCAACAGCAAAGAGCTAGATGGCATGACAAGTACATCAAAGAGAAGAAATTTAAAGAGGGTGATTGGGCTCTCTTGTTTGATTCAAAATTCAAGGATTTTCAAGGGAAATTTGAGACACATTGGCTTGGGCCATATGAAATTGTTCGAATTTTTGATAATGGGGCAGTAAAAATCAGAACTATAGATGAAGAAGAGGTCACTTTTCTTGTGGATGGTCATAGACTGAAGCTATACCACAAGCCACTCTCAAGAGAAGAGTTTATTAAGAAGTTCCAAGAAGACAATGATGTGAAGTTAATGAAGAAGAGTCTCTCTTCTTCATCAACTTGATTAAATTTTCTGAAGCATTTCTCTTTTGAAAAAAAAAAAAAAAATAATAATAAAAAATAAAAATAAAAAAAAAAGGTATAAGCATGAAAACCAATCATTGATTGGCATGTTTATACAGAAAAGATAGGGTGAAAATCAGAGTCTCTCTGACACTCTAACTTTTCCCATTTTTTTTTTATAAGCAGCTGTTATAAAAATCATAAGTTCAGTTCCATAGTGCTTATGATTCATTTCATCTCACTCCATTCACTTATTCATCCATACTCCATCTCATCCATCATTCATATTTCACTCCATTCCACATTTCATTCATCTCATTCCATCTTCCATTCATCTCATTTTCATGTCAAAATACAAAATTTGATATCTTGCTGTAAGTGAATAAAATATGTCATGAATTGCAGTACAACCCTTATGTTCCTTCATTCCATTTCATGAACTGAATCCATTCTATTCCATTATCCACTTCATACATATCATAATCCATCATCCATTTTCATTCATACCACATAACATTTCACCCATACTCCAAAAACATTCCATTTTCATGATTAAAGTGCTCTACAGGAACATTCTGCAGCTCAGTGGACATTCTGCAGCTGATCAGCCTTTCTGCAGCCCGACAGTCTTTCCGCAGCTATAAACCCTGAAGGCATCAACCAGCAAACATCAGAATTACAACAAAGTGACCCAGTGTATTCATGAATCAAAAGCATCAAGAAAATTATGAAGACTCCTCCAAAGATGAGCAGAGAAGACAAAGGCTACAAAAATCAAATAAAGGGCAGAGGTAACAAGTTTAAAATTATAATGGCATTTCATAAAAGTTTAGCATAGTTTAGTTATGGATTATTCGAAAAGGTTGTTTTAATTGCTTTTATTGATCAATACCAACAAACCCTCTACAGACTTTGGATTAAAATCTTCCATTTCAAATTTCATATCCGATAGCATTTAAGCGGTTAAATTGGCCGAGGTGTTTGAATTCTCCACGTCTCTTAACCAAATCATTCAATGATGATTCCCTCTGCCGTCGTAAAATCCTCCGCCGTCTCTTCAATCATTAATACAATCCCTCCACCTCACTCCACTACTCCATTCCGTGACCATTGCCATAACTTCATTCCGTAGCCGGCATTCCATTCCGAAGACAGAGATATTATTATCACCAGGAGCAGAGCTAAAGGATATCAGTTTGAATAGCATTGAGCATTGTAAATGCAGAGCAGAGAAGAAGGGTAAATTTGGAAGTATAACAGTGTGAGGACTTGAAGCCACTTGATCCCGTGGGCAGATAAAATATCACTGTGGACGGAGTTTGAAGCATTTTCACTATCAACACAGAATTGTAGCAGTGTGGAGTTTGAAGTCTTTTGTTACCAAAAGACAGAGGTTTTAAAATTGAAACCATTTGCTACCAGAGACAGAGGTGTTGCAGTGATTGAGTTTGAAGTCTTTTGTTACCAAAGACAGAGGTGTTGCAGTGTTGAGTTTGAAGTCTTTTGTTACCAAAAGACAGAGGTGTTAAAATTGAAGTCTTTTGTTACCAGAGACAGAGGTGTTGCAGTGTTAAAACCGAAACCATTTGCTACCGAGAGCCAGAGGTATTGCACAAAAAGAAAATTTGAAGCCATCTGCCACTGTCTATCAGAGACATATCAGCTCGAAATTTGAAACTTCTTTCATTATCAAACAGAGGCATATCAGCCAGAGGTTTTGAAGCTGTTGCCACTATAAATCAGAGGTATGTCATTCCAAAATTGAAGCCATTTTCATTTAGAGCTTGAAGCCATTTCAATCCGAAAGTGAAAGTCATTGTTTTGTGGGTAGAAGAGTGTTAATTTGATATTGAAAAAAATCATGGGTTTCATCGTAAGAACTGAACCTGTGGGTTCAAAATATTTAGAAGGTTACCCACAATGCAAAGAAATGTTACAACAAATAGGATGGCTTCAATTTTTGGAAAAATTTAAAATATGGATGTTAGTGTATTCAAGAAAGGAATTCCCAGTTCTGCATTGAAAAACAAATGGAGAAACATACTACTTCTTTTGCAAAAATTTGTTACATGTGAGGGTAGATATGGGACATTTTATGTCTACCACATCAGACTAATGATGCATTTTTTGGGAGAAGACTTAAACCTACCATATTTCTTTCTTCAAAGTCTGAAGAAGATGGCTTCCTGTGTTCAGAGAAGAGTTCAATTTTTAGAGACAACCCTGTATCATCATGGTTTGGTCAAAATTTTGATTGAGCATCATCTAGCTAAAACAAATGATACATGGGATGATTTCTTAATAAGAAATCATTTTGAAGAAGAAAAAGAACCATCACCTGAACCACAGCCTACAAAGAGAAGTAGGAAATGGAGGACTTCAAAAGTTGAAATTGACAAACCAGTCCAAGAGAGCAGTGAGGAAATCATTTTAGAGAAGTTGACTCGAATCAAGAGGAAACTTAAGGAAGAGAAGATAATCAAGGAATCTGCCACAGAGAAAGGAGAGGGATCCTCTCAGCCTAGGAGAAGCCACAGATTAAAGGGAAAACTGAAGAAAACACTAATCAAACAAACAGGGGTAATCGATATAGAAGATGAAGAAACACCCATTGAAGAGGATGATGAAGAGGATTTTTATGAAGGAACCCCTGAAATTGATCCTGCTCAACAGGAAATTTATGACTATGTGGAAACTTTAGAGAGGACAGCTTCAGAAAGCAGAGAGAGAACCCCCAGTCCTCCACTGTCTGAAATTGATATATTAAGAAGGGATAGGTATGAGTTGGAATTATTGAATAGACACATAAAAAATGAGAATGAAATTCTCAAAGATCAAATCAAGCTCAAAAATGATATGAACTCAACCTTATCCCTGCATATAGACAAAGTGGAGAGGACCAATGAGAAGTTGAAGACAAGAAATAAAAAGCTAATCAGGGCACTCACCAACCTCAGGTTCAAACTTGTTATCAGGAAACCCAGAAGACCTCTAGCTTCCAGACAAAGGAAAAGAAGGGGATTAGATGTCCTTGCAGAAGCCTCTGAATTCATAGGATAATTTGCATGAGGACATGCAAAGAGACAGCAGTGGGGGTATGTTGAGCCTCAAAATTGTGCTTTCCTTCGCCTCATTTTACCTCATTTTCCCTTGTCCATTTCTATCTTAAACCCAATTGATCAATAAATATAGTTAAAATTACTTCTAGAATGATTTACATGACTGACTTGTTAAATTTTGTGATTTTTGCCATTGTTAAGCATTTTGACCGGAACTAGCTGCAGAATGCAGACATTCCGTAGCTAACCGGCGATTTTGCAGCTGCCTTCATGTTTGAGTATGTTTCAGGTGGCCTCTTGAGAAAAACCGCATATGGGCATGATCCACGTCATGTCTACATGGTTCGTTGCTCATCATGGAGGAAGAAACGAATTCTGGGTATGGTTTTGAACGTGGGGAACACATTTAGGAAGGAAGACTTCTATTAGGACTGTCTCAGTCCAGATGTCTTTTCCTCTTCACGCAGCCACTTCAAAGAGTCCTAACGTGATTCCAATAAGGAAAGACAGTGTTCCTAAATTGTTGTAATTATTGTTACGTGCATTTTCTTTATAAACTCTTGGGAGACCGAGAGCTAGGGTGTTAGAGATTTTATGTTAGATTTGCTGCTAGATTTTATTTAAACTCTGTGTTACATTCCTGAAGACGCAGAGTGTTATGTTCAAACTATTTCATCTTTAATGGAGCAGACAAAGTTATTTTGAAGGCGTGATTTAATTTGAAGTTGAATGTCGTCAAGTGGTAGAGGGCCCCTGCCTCTTGCACGGATTTATTTTGTGTAAATTAGATAAGTTTTTCTAGCTGCCTTTACACTTTGCATTTGAATTAATAGTTGTTTTTTGTTAGCTACTATAGTCGTACTCATTCTAACTCTTCCACCAGAAGATACTCTTCCAAAAGACTATAATGATGAATGTTGAATGACTATAGTATTGTAGGATTAGGAGTTGAATTTGTAGTTGTTTTAACTAGCTACTGTAGTTATATTCATTCTAGCTCTTCCACAAGAAGACACTCTTCCAACAGATTATAATGATGAATGATGAATAGCTATAGTATTGTAGGAATTATTTGTAGTTTTTGCTATTCACTATCACAGTTACACTTGTTCTAATCACTCTTCCACAAGAAGAAACTCTTCCAAGACATCCTTAAGAAGTTCAAGACATGACCGTGATAATGAATGATTTAGTTGTGTGTTTGTACTAAGTATCATCTCTTTTTTTGCTCTTAAACGCTTGCCCAAGACATCATAATGACGAGTAGAGTATGGATGTGATAACTTAGTTTTTCATTTGCTTTCAGTTCATTTGCTTACAATTGCACTCAATTACACAGTTAGAATTGTTCTATCCCTTCCAAAAGAAGGAACTCTTCCAAAATATCACTAATGATGAACAAACAGATTGTGTAACTTCATAGAATAATGCATGTTAGCATAGTTAGAACACTCTGGAGTTTCATTGCATTTAATTCATGTTCAGTTACTTTGTTTCAAGTTTGATGATGACTTATAGTTCAACATTGTTCTAGTTTAGTGGCATCTTAGGTTCATTCTTAGATTAACTCATTGCACTTGCATCTCATATTCAAATTGTCATCCATTTCACAATAGATTACTTTAGTTGTTAGGATTAACAAGACAACCTTCATTATTCACAAACATCTTCTTGTTCTAAAATCTACAAATGATCTATAGCCATAGGAACAGAAGACAACATCACTATAAGGTCTGAAATATCTCTGCAATTTCCTCATCATTTTATAAACAGAGCTCTTCCTCAAAAGAACTACTTTGAAAAAGAAACCAATAACTCTTTGATTATAGGTTCTGTGACATTCAATTAAATTTCAGAATAGAACTAGGAATTAGTCATAGAATAGAAGAGCTTAGAACAGAGTATTGCATCATTGTAAGTTAGTTGTTTCACTGTCTATGTAGAGAATTTGCATACTTAGTGATCATTTCTCAAGTTTAGTTTGTGTCATTTTCCTAAAAGTCATTATCAAGCTTTTGCTTTTATTTAGTTATAGCTTAGATTCTGCTTCAGTGTTTCCAATTGCATTTTCCATCCCATACATTAGGCTTAACTCTGTTTTTGATCACCAACTCCTTTCCATTAGTTTTCTAGACATTTCCATTGTGAACATAAAAATCACCAAAAGACCAAAAACATCACAAATCATCACAAAAGACCAAAAACATCACAAAACACCACATACAACGCATTAGGAAACAAGCACCTAGGTACATATGGTACACTTCACTTCAGCAGTTTACAAATCCTGGTTGACAATTAAATGAGCTAAGTTTAGGAGACTAGATTGAGACCAAACAGGGAGCAGGTTTCAGAAAAAAGTGTCATCTCTGTTGTGGCTGATACCTGTTACCTGCGCAAAGGGCCCAGAAACACACGAGAGTTAGAATTTTTACTGTTTTAGGGTTTTAAAGGTTAAAAACAACATCAAGAAATGAAAAATAAGAAGCTGAAGAAAAACCCTAGGGGTTGAAGCAACTGGTCATGCAGGGATCGAAAAAATGACAATGGTCATAATTATAAACCCTTGTGGAGTCACCAGTTGTTAGTGTGAATTCTATTCGCAAGCGTACGAAAAAAGCTCACTTTAGTTGTGCATAACAGACAACCCTAACATCAAAGATGGCTGTCAATATACTTAGATCTGAATTTAGTGATCAGAATAAATGCTACAAAAGTCCAGATCTATACAGTTAAAGACATTAAAAAACAAAAATAAGCAAGAGTTGCTCCATGCATCCAATGGACACAAATTTTTTTAAATAATGTTTTGTATTATGACATATGGGAAGGGAACTTAGAAAGATGTTACTAGTACCCCTCAATGGGATGGGTTCTTGTATGTCCTCAGTGCTTTAGATCTAAGATATCTCTCTCTTGATGGTGCGGAATACCCAGACAAAATGGAACTCAAAGGGAGCTCACAAGCAAAAAGCAGAAAAATATGACAATGATGGAGGATCAAAGTTAGACCAAAAGTATACATCAAAAGGTGATCTCAAGGTAAAAAAAGGTAGTAAATGAATGGAAAACCCTTCCATTTATAAAAAAAATATTGAGTTAGTCTAGATATTGGTGCATAATTAAAATATTATTAACCAAATATAGATCAAAATTTTATGTAATATTTTATTATTTTTGTTGGAGGGAAAAGGAATTTGAGTTTGGTCAAATCCCTTTATTTAGAAATAATAAATAAATAAATGATTTATTTATTATTTTAAGAATATGGTTAAAGAATAATTAAATAAATAATGATTTATTTAATTATTTGTAAATGATTTAGTCAAATTTAACAAGGAATATTATTAAATAATGTTTTAAATAACTATTCCTAGAAAATAATAAGATAAATAATGATTTATCTAATTAATTTTCCTTTTTTGGGTTAAATATGACCAGGAATATTAATTAAACAATGGTTTAATTAATTATCCCTTGAGGAAAATCAAACAAATAAGGATTTATTTAATTATTCCTCATGTGGCTTCCTGTTTAGACCAGAAATAACTTAATAAAATATGGGTTATTAAATTATTTTTCATAGTGAGAGAAATTTTACTATGGTAAAATTGGTCTTACATGGTGTACTTTAGTCCATCTAATAGTAATAGGTTAGATGACCAAAAATTGGTGTAACATATGAAATGAAGGTTCATTTACGAGATCAAGTGAAAGACTCGACTAGGAATTTACAAAATCTAATCAAAGACTCGAATTGAATGGGGATTTGTTTATTTTTTTAATGAGGTTAACACAGTAAGAGAACTATCCTCATGAAACTTTGTTTCATTTTTTAATGAGCTTGACACAAGACAAGGAAATTTTCTCTAAAGAGATTGATTCATTTTTTAAGGAGCTTGACGCAAGAAAAGGAACTATGCTCTGATATTTGATCATGGCCCATAAAAGGTCATGGCATCCAAGAGGTTCTCATCAGATGGGAGAACAATTCTATAGAAATCATGATCTAATACCCCTAGTATGTGGTGCACTATATCACTGAATTACCATCAGTAGACATGTGCATGGAATAGGTTGCCACATAATTAACCCGTGGCGGGGAAGATACCACAGGCATGTAAGGACCATGTAGGGATGATGGTTGAATGGGAGCCAAATTAATACGAATGAATGAAATTTGATCAATGTTCAGAATTCTTCCTTCATGTGGGAAACACACCACATGAAAGAGAGAAGAGACAAGAGCTCCCATGACATAAGTATAGTCATGCCCAAGGAGTAAGTTAATGTCTGTTGTCAAGATAAATTGTTAGGTCCCTATATTACTAGTGTAGTCCCTTATTGTTGTTATTGTCACCCCCTTATTGTTATTTTTGCACCCCTGTAGTCCCCATATTGTTATTATTGTGCCCCATAAAAGCCCAATATATATATTTTTGTGCCCTAACATTATTATTGTTAGGCCGGCTAGGATTTTATTGTGACCCCATGGACTCCTATATATAGAAAGGAGGTTTTGTCATTTGAATCATCCAAGAATTATTCATTTATGTAATGTAAAGGAGGTTTCCCCCTTGAAGTGCCTGATTTCTAGGGCGTTAATCTCTCTTTTCTTCTATTTTGGGAGTTGGTTTCATAACATTTGGTATCAAAGCTTTGGATTTTAGGGTTTTTCTGCTTCAAATAGGTCAATGTGGAATTTTCGATCTAAATTTTTTTCTACGAAGCTTCAGACGCTTAAAAAAACCCATTTGTGAAGAAATATTGAGGAATTTCATGTAAGAATTTCAGATATTGGTTCGCAATATTTTTAGAGATATGATTTGTGGAAGTTATTGTTTTTGCAGGCTCCCGAATTTCATCTCAAAGAGGTGACCTTAGGAAACTCATCATAAATCTCTCTCTGAGAATTAGATTAGAATTCTATAAAAAGTGGTCGCAATTACAGGGATTGTAGTTTTCAGTTTTCTGGGTATAAATTTCAGAGCTGAACGAGGAAAAAAACGACATGTGGAATGTGGTACAAGTTCGCTCTACTGAACTAGTCCATAATTAGGTCATTGTGGGAGATTGGGCATAAATTTGTCTTGAAGAATCCAAATCAGGTCAGACCCATGGCATTGGAAAGAATACTTAGAGGGTTATTACAAGACTGAATATTAAATATCGAGGATCTGCAATTACAGAGAATTTTCCATTTCAATATTGAGCTCCTAAAAAGCAAGAAAAATGTGTGTATTTTGCTTTTTTTCAAATTGCATAGTTCTTGTTTGAAAAAGCAGTTTGAAGTGATTCCAAGGGCATATTAAAGAATATATATCAGTATTGGGTTCTAAAATTCCCCATAAAAAGAATTCAACACCTATTGATTGCTCAGAAGGCTCTACTATGACTCATGAAGAGGAAGAAATGCAACATGATATATCAAAATTATAAGACCAAGTGCACCAAATTTCACTCTCACAAAAAGCAACCAAAAATGAAATAGAAATTTTGAAGAAAGGCGTGGAAGCTAAGATGGATGATTTGAAGAAAGGAGTGGAAGTTTTGAATAATGGAATGGAAGCTAAGATGGATGACATGGAAGATAAGATAGATGGAAAAATGAAAGACAACATGGAAGACATGAAGAATGATTTAAAAGCAGACATGGAAGGTTTGAAGGAAGGTTTGACAAAATTGATACAAGAGATGATTCCTAATGGCTAAAAGGTAGTACAGGAAACTCATGATGAGAAAAAAATAAATTTTAATCATGATTTCATAAAATCTAATGTTGTATTGAAGACCCACCATATTCCAAAGCTCGATATGAGGAAGTTTGATGGCAAGGATCCCGTAACATGGATACTATAGATGGAGCAATATTTTGATCTCCATAATGTGCAAAACACACAAAAGGTATGCATTGCAACTTTACATTTAGAACAAAATAAATTTGTATGGTATCTATGGCTTTTCTCTCGTAAAAAAATTGTCACTTGGTCAATTTTTATGGAGGAAATGATAGCACATTATGAGGATACAAAGAGAAACACCTTATTTATCCAATTGATAAATCTCAAACAAAAAGGGTTCAATGGTGAAGCACATTGAGGACTTCCAAAATTTTAATATAAGGGTAATTGATATTCTAGAGGAACACAGGATTGATGTCTTCATAGGGACTTTAAAGGATAACATCCAACATGAGGTCCTCCTTTGGGAACTTGATTCATTGGAGAAGGCATTCAGGTTGGATATAAAAATTGAAAGTAAAAATATGGCGACAAGGAAGCCTACCCCTCAAATCTATAAATATGGAAGTGTTTCTACTCCTATATTTCTACAACCTACAAGGTTGAAAACACAATAATTGGAAGATAAAAGAGCAAAAGAGCTTTGCTACATTTGTGATAGCAAATACACTAAAGGTCATAAGTGTGTTGAGAAGAAATTATTTTACATAGATTGTGAAGAGGAGGAATAAAAATAACAAGAAAATTCAAAAGAAGAGAATATACACCAAGAACCAACCCTAGAGAAAGAATAAATGAGTCAAACCATATCCTGTAATGCATTGACAGAAATTACCACTCCTCAAACTCTCAAGATAGAAGGACATATCAAGAATAAAAAAGTAATAGTGTTGATTGATTCATGTATTACCCATAATTTTATTCATTGTAAGGTAGCCAAGTGTTGGACAGAATTGTGAATTACAAATAAAACACGCTTCCCTAGATAGATGCTAATCTATAACAGCAGGTTAAAGACTATACGACTACTTTTCCTAACTAAGAACAGACACACAAAATGGATTAGATGCTTACTTGGAATCCAAGCGCTTCCAAATGATTCCTTCTGTTGCTTCCGTTGTAGCTTCAAATTCCAGCCGGTTGTGCAAAATATTTCCTGCAAGAATGAACACTAAACAACAGAAGATAGCAATAATACATATGTCTATTCAAGTTAGTTTTCTAAATCAGTAAATCATAAACCATATACATCAACTAAGATCTTGAAATATGGAAAATAAAAGCTAATACAGATGCATATAGGGAAAAGCAAGTTGTATTCTTTATTAATGATAGAAGGGGATGTTACAACCAAATGATTGATTTAGTGTCACCATCTCCAGTAGCATCCCAAACTCTTCACAATGCATATATCTCCAGAAAACTGTCACTCAAATCAATATCCTCAATGAAAAATCCACCAACATCTCTCTACACAAATTTTTCCTGATCAAACACTAAGATCTATGCTCAATTTATAGAATAGCTGAGGTAGTTTTACAATCAATGACTTTCCAATAATAGGCAAGAAATGTTCCCAATCTTGTAGGTGTCAAAAGGACACATGGATTCGAAGTTTGACACATGTGAACTCTTCTAGAAGGCATTGGCCAAATGGAGATTCTGGAACAATGAGAATTTTGCTCCCAATGTGACCAACACACCCTTATATGTCAGGAAGTGCTTTGCAGAGCAACCTTGCATAGGGATACCTACATATGCAATGCACTTAGTCCCTTTAGAGGCAGCGTTGGTGAGCTCTCATATGATATATTATAAACATCAAACTTTGGAAACCTTTGCAGATGAAAGTCTTTGATTGATCTGTCTTGTTATTTGTCTTAGGGCATATAGCAATTCAAATATTAGGGGCTGATAGACCCTATACATTGGTCCTGGAGACGATGCCCAGTTAACCAGGTCATTGGGAATGATGCCCAAATTTACCTATAAAAATTTCCCCCTAAAGCATGAAGTCAAAATAATAATAACAACATTTTCATTGATATGATTTACACTGTGATGAGTTGGAGATGAAGCGAAGTGGCGAATTGCATCAATCTTACAATAAATTACATCATGATATATCCTCTGGATCATAATTGTTGAGGGTAGGCATTCCCATGTTTAGCACATAAACAATCTAATAACATGTACATAATTCAGAAAGTTGTTGACATTGGAATGTTGCCCAATGCAGACATGCCTACAAATATAGGCCCATGTTCGGATGACGATCTGTATGTAAGGTCACCGTACAGATGATGTGTACAACAATCCTGAAATTGTAGCCTGGATGGCTGAAACTAGATCTGGGGTCTTCTTATCTCGTTCACTCAATCATTCGTGTACAAGTCTAGCCATGCGAATATATTATTTGTCGTCAAATATGGAAATACATTGTTTGATTACCAGCTAATGATGTGAGCTTTTAACAAACGTGAGAGAATCACCATTAATGTCAATGGCCCTCAAGGTACTACAATACATTTTTTAAGGCGTGAATAGATGATTTTATGTCGAACGCCAAACAAAATCTTTCGGTCAAAATTCCAGAAGCGAGCATCTTTTCGATGCTGTAACAAGCCTCATGGTACTAGAATCTGATGTTTCTAAGTGAACTTCCTAGATAATGATTTGTCGTCGACAGGAAACCACCTTATTGTGAAATGGGAGTTACTGATTTCGGAGACAAGGGTATGACATGATATGGTAATTTTCAGGGATGACGGTCATGAGAATGAAGGTTTACGAGTATTGCAGAAGGATGAGTTTATTCACTGGATGACTTCTCTTGAACATATCGGTGACACTGTGATGAGTTGGCAGCATTGAACCAAAACCGAAGTGAAGGTATGATGAACCATAGGTATGAATGCACCATCAAGATTATTACCCAACCCAAACAGTCACGGATATGGAGTGAAGGAAGTGTCATGTTCAAGAGCGACTTGCTACCATAAATAATTCTGCTCACTTTTCCCAAATTTTCCCTGGTCATTTGTCGACCAGTACCTCTTTATTTTTTAACAAGCTTGAGGAGGATAAAATTTGCTTGATCTATAATTCAACCCTTTAGGCGAATAAAGTATCACTATTTAATAATTTAACGAGTCTAGTGATGAATGAAACTCGATTCTTACCATGATCGACAAGCCTGTCACTATTTTATGTTCTAATGAGCTTAATGACAGTGATAGCCTGATCCTTTTTCATATTTAGAGAGTTTGAAAAAGTGGACGAAAGAAAACTCCATAAGTACTTTTTTGTAAATTTGTCACTCAGATCCGAAAAAGTGTAAAATAATATCTAAGAGAACCTCTTTGGTCATGTTTAACCAAGGTATTCCTTTTTCGTAAATAATATATCTCAGTCCGGAAAAGGGTTAAACTTATACTGAGTAGATATTGATTCATTGACTTTTATGAGCTCAAAAAGACAAGTGCTCGGAAATATTTTCATATTATCGGAGTCTGAAAAGAGCTGAAAGAAGACTCCAGGGGTTCCTTTTTTGCTGTTATAGAAGCTCTAAAAAGAGATAAAG
The DNA here is from genome assembly GCA_034641835.2 of Pinus albicaulis. Lineage (NCBI taxonomy): Eukaryota > Viridiplantae > Streptophyta > Pinopsida > Pinales > Pinaceae > Pinus > Pinus albicaulis. The sequence continues at coordinate 1,083,664,450 of CM076574.1, forward strand.
TGCACTTCAAATCCTTTTTTCGTTTTTAACAAAGATTGAAAAATAAGGAGAAAAAGTATGCTTTGTGGTCAAGTCATTCTTTGAAATAAATCCGCACGAATAATCTGTTCATCAGTTGTATATCCTGTTCAGAACAACATCAAATGGATTAAAAATACTTGTTTCATGAAAAAAACATAATAAAACTATAGTCATAGCAACAAATTCAATTTGCAAATAATTAAATGACTATTAAAAGTAGTTTTACTATTCATTTTTACCATTCCATAGTTACCATTTGCATTTTGGAGCTCTGAACCTGATTTTTCCCCCGAACTTTAGCTGCTGATTGTAATCATTTCTGTAGACGATTTTCATTTCCGTTTGATCCAGGTTAGTGATATGAACCTCCTCTTTCCTTTAACATTCATTTCATTTCTAATTTCTAAAAAATTTTAGGGTTTTAAGGTCCCTAGGGTAAATTCTGCCCAAAAAGAGGGCAACACACCCCTAAATGTTGAAACTTGTGTTGCATAGCAGGTACAGTGAAGGGTACTTGCATATGCAAAGCACTGTCTCTTGTTAGGGAGTGCATTGGGCGCAATCTAAGTTTTTGATTTTCTCATTATGCCAAACATTTTCCTAGTTTTTTGCAATGAATGGAATCTAATGGATCTTATGGTTGTATTTCAGGTTTTCATTGGATTACAATGACGATCACATGGAGGGAAATAGAACATGAAGAATAGGATATGATTGCCTTAAATGATCCGAGTACAGTAAGAGCCCTAAGAGATTGTAGACTGCTTAAGTACTTCAAATTATCTGGGATGAGGAAACAAATAGAAATATTGGAGTTCTTAGTTCAAGCATGGGATCCATCTATCGAGGCATTTCATATTAAGAACCAAGTGGTTCCTATAACAGTCGAGGATGTGTACTTTCTCACAGGTTTGTCGAGGAGAGGCTTGCCCATTTCGCTTCAGGGTCTACTGTTGGAGGAGAGACAATGAGAGATTATGTTTTGCAAAATTGTTATCCAGGGTCAGAGCCAAGAAAATATGGAAAGATAAACATTCAAGATGTTAGAGATTTTCCCTTGAGAACTATCCTTTTCACGATCGCAAAACTTGCTGGCACCGTTGCACTACATGTAGCGAATAGATCGTATATGCAGTATACGCTAGAGTGTATGGAGCCAACAGTCTTCAACTGGTCTGAAGTTGTTCTATCTCAGATAAAGGAACAACTGAATAAAGCAAAGGGAGGAAGGAAGGAAGAAGAATTTCAGTTATGGTTCTATCCTTATATCCTTCGCCTTGGAATGGATTCCACTGATGCAGCCACAACATGTGACATTGGATATAGATAGTCCTAGAGATCCTCAGATGCAGAGATGGGTAGAGCTCATGAGTCGACATGTAGGCCAATCTACTGTTGTGTTCTCTACTGCATTCTTTGCCCGGTTCCGGCTATATATCGTCGCCATTGACGATTATGCATACGCAGGTGTCGATTTCCGAGGGGATCCAGATTTAGCATTACTAGAAGGCGCTCAATGGGGTGAAATAGGTAAGAATGTTTTGACCATGTTTTTGATTTTCCTAAGGTTTATACAATGCTTTTGTATTTTGATGTTTTCCCAAGAATAAACTAAATTTTTGATGTAATGTAGATGTTGGTTGTGTTCAACCAGTAGTGGAACCGGAGCGCGAAGCAGATGTGCCAGTAGAGAGGGATGTCAGGAGAGCAGTCCTTCAGGATCTTGATATGGCTAAGACTCTGACTGAGCTTCAGAAGCACATAGAGGGTTTGACCTTCGGAATTCCGGATTTCTGGATCGAAGGGCTTCATATGCAACTGCATCGACACACTATTGGGGTTCCTAACTACTGATGCAGTTACTTCGTAGGATAGCTAGATCTATAACATGTTACCACAAGCACCACTAGTTTACTTCTGAAATTTTGCATACATTTTGAGGTCAGATGACCAATGTGTCTTGGCCACAAATTTTGTAAAAACCTATAACTATCTATCTATATGATTTTAGTGTTTTCCTATGTTTATTGTGCAATCCTATTCAATGATGTGAATGTTTTATTTACATATGTTGCAAATGTTTGTCTAAAACTTGATTAGCTAATGAATTGGTCAATGTGTTCAAATTTTTGGAAATGTGTTGATATTGAATAAAATCAAAGTGTCTTTCCAAAAGTCGAACTCTAAGGAACAATCTATGAAATGTTGGATTTCTAACAGTATAAACATTAGTAATTTGTAATACCACAAGTTTGAGTCTAACCTTATGATGATACAATTAATACCAAATTAAATGGCATCAGAGAGAAGTTCGATCAACACGCTATACTTAGCGATATTATTTGTTGATCTACCAATACAAATCCATTGAAAACTCACTAACTCACCATTCAGAGCGAAAATGGCCCATGCTACAGAGGATAAATTCTGCGTACTACGACTAGCACCATCAGCATATCCAACAAAGGGTTTCGAAGATTCAGACATCTGCGATGAAATATAAAGCGGATTACTAACGTCAAGAAAATTCTAAAAAAAATTAAGATAGTGAATGCAAATCAACAACATATATATACAATATAATACAAAAAATTACTACGCTCATGATTAAGCATAGTAACGTTTCAAATACAACACATTTCTAGGTTGCGCCAACGGAATTCCATTGTAATCAACGAACTCATAGGTGCCCTTAGAATGAACTCTTTTGAAAATATAGGGGCCATGCCATAATGGCTCAAACTTTCCTGTACCTATTACATCAGCTTCTTGATCGTAAAGAAGGACCAAGTCACCCTTTGAGAAAATGCGAGGTTGGGAATTTTTGTCATATTACGCCTTTATATGTCTCTTATGCGCTTTGTTGGCCAATTGTGCTTCACGATGAATTTCATCAACATGGATGAGGTTAAGGAGACGTGTTACTTCTTTTGAGGTGTTGGGTAACAAGTCAATCGTGAGTTTTAACAACGATATTTCACATTGGATTGGTAAGATAGCTTCCAGACCATACACCAATTGAAAAGGAGTAAAGCCAGTTGCGTTTCTCAACGAGGTTCAATACGCCCACAAGGTGGGGTACATGATCAAATGCCAATTTATTTTACGAACTCCTATCATTTGTTGAAGCATACATTTAAGAATTTTGTTGATAGCTTCAACCTGTCCATTTGATTGTGGATAATAAGGAGTAGAATTATCATGTGACAATCCTAACTTGGCAGTCAATTCAGCCATCATGTGATTGCGAAAATGCTTCCCATGATCTGTAACTATAGCCTGTGGGACCCCAAACCATGCAATAACATGATTAAAGAAAAAAAAATGCAGATGTCTGTCCCGTGTTGTTGAATGTAGGCATCGCTTCGGCCCATTTGGTAAAATAGTCGACTGCGACAATAATATAACCATGCCCCCTAGACAAACGAGGGTTACAAGTCATGAAGTCAATACCCCATTTCGAAAATGGTCCCACAGAGAAAATATGATGTATTTGCATTGGCGGTTTTCGAATTTTATGATAAAAAATCTGGCATGCATGACATCTTCTGACCGCGAGGATGCAATCTTGAAAAATAGTAGGCCAAAAGTAACCGACGTAGAGTATCTTCTGTGCGGTAGCATAACCAGATAAATGTCCACCAAAATCCCCAGCATGACAATCATTTAAAACTTTTTTGTCTTCCTCATGAGTGAGGCACCTCCTTAAAATTGTATCGACACCACGGCGATGAAGTGTATTACCGATGATCAGGTAATATTTGGCTTGGTATCGAATACATCGCTGTTTAAAGTGAGAGGTATCAGGTCAAAAATTTTGGGTTTGGAGATAAATGATGAAATCCCCATACCAAGGATCAGATGATCCAATCAGAAATAGAGACTCATCAGGAATTGATGGTTCCAACGTAGTTGCAGTACTATCAGAGGGAAGGTCACAGAGAAGCTCAACCAAAACTAAAGAATTCTTTGACTTGGATTTGATGAATTCCAAATCAAATTCCTACAAAATGACAATCCATTTTGAAAATCCCCCCCCCAACAATTGACGTGATAATATATAAGTCATGGGGTTGCAATTCGAAACAATAGTGGTATTTCGGAGTAGGATATAATGACGAAATCTTTGGACAGCTTGAACAACGACCAAGGCAAGATTTTATATGTATGAATACTAACTTCCGTATCATTGAGATTACAACTCAAATAATAGATCGGATGTTCAATTCAATTTTCTACTTGGACCAATACCATTGCAATGGCCATTTCAGCCGCGGTGATAGATAGGAAATAATCATTTTGATAATTAGGGGGATACATTAATGATGCTCGGATAAGAGTGTCCTTGACAACATCAAAAGAAGCTTGCACAACTTGGTCCCAATTGAAGGGAATGCCTTTTTTCAATAGTCGAGTAAATCCTTTAGCCATTTCAGTGTAGTTTGGAATGAACCTTCTTAGGAAGTTAGCCTTTCCTTGAAGTTTCTGTATCTGAAGTAAGTTTGATGGCACAGGAAAATCAAGAATGGCCTGAACCTTCAATGGGTCGATTCGAATTCCTTCCTTTGAGACTACGAATCCAAGAAAACAACCAGAACCAACACAAAACACACATTTATGTGGATTGAGGCGTATTTTGTAGTGTCAGCAGCATAAAAAAATGGCTCTCAAGTGCATCGGGTGATCAGTCCTATTTCGTGAATATGCTGGTAAATCATCTAGATATGGTTGAACAATGTGCTTGATGTCATTGAAAGTATAATCCATTGCTCTCTGAAAATTTTCCCCAGTGTTCTTTAAACCAACCGTTAGTTTCCTATAAGTGAATGTGCCCCAGGGACAGATGAATGATGTCTTATGTTGATCCTATGGGTGGATATTGATTTGATTGTAGTCGGAAAATCCATCCATGAATGAAAAGATTTCACATCCAACACAATCGTCAATAATATGGTCGATAAAGGGAGTAGGATAGTTGTCTTTTGGACAAGCAATATTGACATCCCAATAATCGACGCTAACTCTAATGGTTCCTTTTTTTTTCATGACAGGAATGATATTGGAAACCCACTCAGTTAGGGGAACAGGGTATATGAAACCAGCACGCAAAATTTTCTCAAATTCTGCTTTGATGGTAGTGGCTTTCTTTGGATGAATAGGACGAAGCCCTTGACGCATTGATTTGGCCTTAGGATACATATTAATACTGTGTTCAACTATACTAGTATCTATGCCTGGCATTTCCTCGTAAGACCAAGAAAATACATCACGAAATTCATGAAAGAGAGAGAGATATGATTCGAGTTCTGATGGAGAAGAAGATACATTGACATGAATATTTTCTACAATGCCAGGTTTGGTCGAAATATTGATAGAAATAGTTTTTTCAATATTTGACAGATTTCGCTCGGAATCGATTGCATTAATGGGTAAATATTTTGAAAAGAAATTTTTGATGGATGGGTGATATAGTTCACTAAGATTATTTTCTTCATAATCAAGAATATGGGAATGATGATGATAATCTTCCCATGGTTCTCCTTCTGACATCATGGCTTCCAAAATAATCTCATCTGTCAAGACCACTGAGGAAAATGGATCAGATGGAGTACCAAAATCTAAGGAACGATCAACCCAAACACTTGGGGACGCTGATTTTGGATTTCTCGCCCAAGCCAGATGGATTGATTGCTATGTCAGCTCAATAGGGTTGGGCAGTAAAAATTCATCCAATGTAGAAATATCAGAATCACCCGTACTCTCCCTTAAGCTGGATAGAGTGGAAGAGATCATGTAGCAGGTCTCTATACTTTCTATTTCTGCCGACATCGCGGGTGGCGGTAATGCAAAGGTTCCAATTAAAGTGGAATCCTTTAAGAGTCCTACACCAATGTTTTGAAGTACTAGTTGGGGTATGTGAACAAACAGAACACTTCGAGTTACCTGCGAAGCAGAGGCAAAGAAGGATAGTTGATTAATGACTATGATAGTACCTTTATGTGGAAAGGAAATCATTCTAAAATATGTAGAAACAATTGTAGTCATTGCATATACCCATGGCCTTCCAAGTAAAATATTATAGTCAAGGGGTCCGTCAACAACCTCAACATAAATATTCATTGTTTTCCCCCTAGTTCAACATGCAGGTAATTAGTAATACCATAAGGTTTATATGTACATCCATCAAATTCCTTCAACATCATTGATGATTGTGATAAGTGCGGTGAACCAAGTGACTTCCAAAAATTTAGAGACATAATGCATGTAGATGCTCCCTCATCAATAATAGTGCAATGAACAAGGTGATTGAGAAAATTTGCTTGTATGGAGAATGCCAATTCTGCTGTTAATTGCAGCACATAGCCCATATGATTAAAGACGACAAGATTAGAATTAGTCGGATCAATTCCACCAATAGCCGATAATAAAGCCTGTTTTTGGGAGGGACAATTTTGTAATACCTCAAGAGCAGACATAGCTGAAGGGGATTGAGCCAAATATTCAACTATATTATAATTTTGTGCAATTCTTTCTCGAGGATTATATGTCAATGTAATATTCCTAAATTAGCATGCAGCTAATAGGAATATTAATTTTTCTTTTAAAATCTAGTTAGATTAATAAATGGGCAAGGAGGCTCATAAGTTTCTTAAGTAGGAATAAAATCACTCATAATGTGAAAAGGGATCATGTTAATAACCAGATCAAGCATTCACATGTGTGAACAGGGTCTAAAATGTGTGGACAAAGTCGAGTTTGACCAAGTCAACAACATTATTATATGAGGAGTGGATCCTAAACAAAGACAACTCAATGTGAATAAAGATCAATCTAGCTAGTCAAAATGAAGACACCTTGAGTGTGAAAGGAGACAAGGCATGAAGATCCAGTCAAGGTTGATCTAGTGAAGATTGATCCAGTCAAGATTGACTAAATCAAACAATGTTGTAAAAATATGAGGAAGGCAAATGGAGACAATGTAATTTAGGAGGAGGAGCCTTTGCATGGAAGCAACCTCATAATTGGGTGGGACCCTTGGTGAGGGAGCTCATAAAATATATAATGGAGGGGATGGAAACCATATGGGGCATGTTTGAGATTATCTTTTGATATTTTCCTACTTATATTATTGCTTCCTCTTGCTTTTTAGCAGGGTTGATGTGATGTTTAGCACCGGGTGTTCCCGAGAAGGAATCCCATCTCTTCCCTTGAGAGGCCTCTTGGAGAGTATTGCACTGTATTTCTCCACATCCAGGCTTGAGGCCAAGCATCAGTATTCAACTACAACATTATTTCTATAGAGAATACTTCTGTGTTGCAGGGTGTTACAGTGGAGGATTGATAACACCAATTCTGGGTTTGTTTCTCAGTAGAGGGAGCTTTCCTTCTCTTGAGAGATAATCTAGGAAGATTTCTGGGCTCATTTCACATCTTGGCACTTGGAAAAAGCATTCCTCATCTCCTACAGTACAGTCCCTTGCAGGAACATGTTACAACTATGTACTGGCGTAGACTCATACTAGCACACAGGCACCCACCTGCAGAAGGCTACAACCTTTTCTCGTTTACCAGCCTCTCCTGGAAGGGAGCTACAACCCCCTGCTCTCGTTTACCAGCCTCTCTTGGAAGGGAGCTACGACCCCCTGCTCTCATTTACCAGCCTCACCTGGAAGGGAGCTACAACCCCCTGACTGAAGGCTACAACCCTCAGCACCACCATGGACCACGTTTCATCAATTTTCATACTGGATCCAATAGCTTCAATAGATCACAACTTGCAGGCCACTTTTCATCATATTTTCAGACTGGACCCACTCCACACATTTAAGCTCAACATTCATCAAACTGAAACTTATAACCCCATCAATTCATTCATTGAATCATCAACCAATCAACCAACAACTTGATCTTCAATTAACATAAACAACAGCATATTCATCATTCAAACAACCCAGTTCTGTATGAATACATCATTGACAGATAGCAGTAAGACAACAGAACAGATCAGATATTTCATACCACATACTTCAGTAAAACCCTAGATTCCATACACGCTTTCACTTCACCGAACCTGCATATGTACGCGCTTTCATGCAGACAAATCCGCGTATACTTCAGTGCAATCTTTAGAAAACCCTTTCTGCCCATACACGCTTTTCCTTAAGCAGACCCGCGTATACACGCGCTTTTACTGAATCGAACCTGCGTATACATCTGTAACTTTTCAGGACTGTGCAGCTTCTTCAGATCAGATAAACAACTCAGATTTCATCCTTCACTTCAGAAATTATTTCGCCTCATCTCAGATCTAAACATTCCATGAACAGATCTAGGAAATACATATACATTTCAGATCTAGAGATTCATCTTCATCATTTTCTTCATAGGTGCATTATAGATTCAGATCTATCATCAAACTGTTACCCTTTCCATTCAGACATACTTCAGAGTGAAGTATTCATTCAAACCCAGACTCATGCACACACCTTGCACAATGATTTTCTTCTCCTTATATAGATTTAGCCTTTGTCAATACCATGAGCCAAAACCACTCAACCTCTGATGGTTTTCCTGGAAAGGATCAAATAGACAATCCAGCACTCAATACAATGGGTCAATACCATGGTAAAGTCCCCTAGTTTTATAAATTTAGAGCGCAATTAGGCATACGTGACTTGGCACGTACTTTTCCGCGTGCATACGCTACTTATCCTTAACAAACCCACGTATGCTTTGTGACACACACTTTTCATCATTGTTCTGGCACATACTGAAGATTATTTCTTCTGAAACTTCTGTATTGATGTAGATACATCAGATTTACATCATTAACAAGTAAATCCATCAAGTACAACTTCATCAAGTAGGTTGCCATCATCTTCTTCAAGTGGGTTGCCATCAAGGACAACACTCTGCATCATATTGCCAACAATCTCCCCCTTTGGACTTGATGGCAACCACGATGGTGTTTGATCACCATAACAGATAGATACATGATATTCTCCCCCTATTCAAACACCATGTTACTCTCCCCCTTTGACATCAAGGGCAAAGGGTGGATCAAAATCAACACAAGGTTTTTCTCCTCATGTAGAAGAAAAAAAAAAGGGGAGATCTGATGTGTACTGAAGTTACCATGCTCCCCCTGAGTTCATGCTGAATGTTCAAACATATTTTTCAATGAAGTACATGACTCTATGAATCATACTTACATCAAAGTTCCAACCAAGTGGATTTACATATGTGACTCAAGTACCCAACCAAGTGGGTTTACACATTTTGACTCAACTACCCAACCAAGTGGGTTTACAAATTTGAACAAGTTCTTTCATAACTGAATATTACAATTTTACATCATAGGTCTCAACATGACCTTGTCATCAAATTACAAATATGACTTTTCATAACCAATATAAAAATACCTCAAGAGAGATCATATTTCAGAACCATCATAATTCCATCAATGCATTGTACTCAGCAAGGCTAATGCTCCCCCTGAAACTGTGCATCCAATGCATCCTTTCCATATGACCAATGCTCCCCCTTAGCTTGAGCATCCTGAACACTTTCAATAGAAAATCATCAAGGCATCTTCACCCAATATCAGAGAATGAAACAGAAATAGGAGAGCTGAAACATCATCAGAGATACAAAACAGTACTGCAGCTGTGCTAAAGAATGCTGACCCCAAACAAAATCTGTTATCAACCAACCATACGCGGTTTTCTTTGTATGAACTCGCATATATACGCGAATGTCTTTCAGGAAACCCGCGTATCCAATTTAATCTTCACAATTTTAATCAGATCTGATCCTCTGCATGGTAGAGACTACTCCCAGCTTTTGTCTAAGATATTCGAATGCTTCCCTGGGCAGAGGTTTGGTAAATATATCAGCAACTTGTGTCAAGCAATCATTCATGTGATCTGATATCACCAAGATCTTCAAGATTTATCATGATCATGATGTAACATGTGTAAGAATTAAAATAGGTCTCAACCAGCAACAAACTCTACATGATCTATCCTTATCTCTGAATCACAAGACTTCCATCTTATCCATGTGTGAAAACAAAAGATACTCTTCAGCAAAAAGTAGTCAGGGCTCATCCATAATCTCATCATAAGAAACCATGTATCATTTCATAATCATTTAGAACTGAGTAATAAGCAGATACAGTGCCAATAATACAATCATTAATAGTCAGACTGATGCTCCCCCTGAACCTATGCTCCTGATCTTCAGCTGTCATACAAATTTTCTTATCATTAGTGCATACGCGACTGTCTCCACTATAACTCGCGTGTATACGCGGCTTTAGTTCACCGAACCCGCGTATGGAAAGTGAAACATTGAAAACTTCACATTCCTTCATCTCCCCCTGAATTTGTACCACCTGTACCTGTCTTCTTCACATCAGATGCTCTGTCAGAAATAAACATAACCAGAATAATGAGAATCATCATACATTGCTCCCCCTGTGATGATACATTACTAATCTCTATAATGTATCTCACATCATTCATGCAGTCATTATGAGAAATAAGCTTTAGAAGCGGATGACTGCAGTAGGGTCAATATTCCCTACGTTTCTGACCGATCCTCCTTCTTTTTCCAGCTTTGCTTGAACTTTCTTATCGTGTGCTGGAAATTGTCCAATTTCTCAGATCTGTTCATCCTGCATTCTTTTTCCACATGTCCATACTTGTTACAAGCATAACATCTTATGTGACCAGAAAAGTAAGCATAAGGATCATACTGTGTTCTTCTATTCCTTCTTCTATTGCAATCAGCTGCTTTATGACCATACTTGCTACATGAAAAACAATATCCCTTGAAGAAACCAGAGTACCTTTCTGTGTAGAATCTGTTTGTATGTGACTGAAACATTTTGCTTCTGCACTTGGCTGCAACATGCCCATAATTATGACATTTAAAGCATTCAACGTTATTGATCAAAGGAGGGAATGATTTCTTTCGAGAGTTCTTGATTGTCGGTTGACTTTTTGTTTCTTCCAACACTTCAGGTTTTGCATTGATACCCTTTGAATCTTTATCACTTCCTTGTGAGCTAGATTCTCCTTTAACAGTTTCATGAAAACCAAGACCAAATTTAACAGAGGGAGACCTTTGACTACTAAGAATATTGTCCAGAATCTTAGTACTATCTTGAAACCTCAAGAGTTTATCCTTTTCTTCTAATTTACCTTTGAGAATGTTTACCTCAACCTCCAATTTTTGGCATTTCTTCTTCATGCTTTCTTCGACCCTTTTTCCTTCTTCTACTTGATCATTTAATTTTAAAATCCCTTCTTTCAATCCATTCTCTTGTTCTTCAACAGATTGTAAAAGTTCTCCATTCTTCTTATTAGCTTTTTCCAGATCTTCTTTGAGGGAGATGATTTCTGCTTCAAGTCCTTTTTCTTCAAATGATTGTAGAAGTTCATCATTCTTCTTTTTTGATGCTTCGAGATCTGCTTTCAGGGAGATGAGTTCTCATTCTTCTTATTTGATTTATCCAGATCTGCTTTTAGAGATATGATTTCTGCTTCAAGTCCTTTACTTCGATTGGATACATTATCGTACATCCTTTTCAGTCTAGAGATCAAATCTTTGTAGGCAGATTCCTTCTCATTAAATATTCTTTGTTGATCTTTGATAACTTCTTCTAGGTCCATAGCATTACTTTCACTATCTTCACCATTGCTTGCACAAAGAAGAATATCACAAGAAAAATAATCACTACCTATTTCATCTTCTTCATTTTCTGCTGTACATGTTTTCTGAGATATCTCCTTTCCTTGAGTAGCCTTCTTCTTTTGCTTCTTTCCCATTGTGATGGATCTCCTTCAAGCGATCAAGCTTCTGCAGAAGGACCTGCTCTGATACCAATTGTTGGGAAAAATACTGAGAGGGGGGGGGGGGTGAATCAGTATTTAGGACTTACTCAAAACTTTTTACTTTTTCATTCACTAGAACCCATACGCTACTTTGATGAAGCCAACTAGCGTATACACTCGGATATCCTTCATAAAACTTGCGTATATACAGAGATCTTATTATGCAATTAAATCTTTACTTAGATCTATGAAACATTCATTCTTCTGATGTTTAGTTAACAGTAAGCATGTGCAGTAATAACAGAATAAACCATCACACATAAGCATCACACATGAACACCAGGATTTAAGGTGGAAACCCAAGTCGGGAGAAAACCACCGCTGCCGTCGTCTCAGTCTTCAATATTTATTATATATAGAAAACATGTTACAACCATGTACTGGCGCAGACTCATACCAGCACACAGGCACCCACCTGCAGAAGGCTACAACCTTCTCTCATTTACCAGCCTCTCCTGGAAGGGAGCTACGACCCCATGCTCTTGTTTACCAGCCTCTCCTGGAAGGGAGCTACGACCCCCTGCTCTCGTTTACCAGCCTCTCCTGGAAGGGAGCTACAACCCCCTGACTGAAGGCTACAACCCTCAGCACCACCATGGACCACGTTTCATCAATTTTCACACTGGATCCAACAGCTTCCATACAACATATCTTGTAGGCCACTTTTCATCAGATTTTCAGACTGGACCCACTCCACACATTTAAGCTCAACATTCATCAAACTGAAAGTTATAACCCCATCAATTCATTCATTGAATCATCAACCAATCAACCAACAACTTGATCTTCAATTAACATAATCAGCAGCATATTCATCATTCAAACAACCCAGTTCTGTATGAATACATCATTGACAGATAGCAGTAAGACAGCAGAACATATCAGATATTTCATACCACATACTTCAGTAAAACCCTAGATTCCATACGCGCTTTCACTTCACCGAACCTGCGTATGTACGCGCTTTCATGCATACCAACCTGCGTATACTTCAGTGCATTCTTCATAAAACCCTTTCTGCCCATACGCGCTTTTCCTTAAGCAGACCCGCATATACACGCTCTTTTACTGAAGCGAACCTATGTATACATCTGTAACTTTTCAGGACTGTGCAACTTCTTCAGATCAGATAAACAACTCAGATTTCATCCTTCACTTCAGAAAGTATTTCACCTCATCTCAGATCTAAACATTCCATGAACAAATCTAGGAAATACATATACATTTCAGATCTAGAGATTCATCTTCATCATTTTCTTCATAGGTTCATCATAGATTCAGATCTATCATCAAACTGTTACCCTTTCCATTCAGACATAATTCAGAGTGAAGTATTCATTCAAACCCAGAATCATGCACACACCTTGCACAATGATTTTATTCTCCTTATATAGATCTAGCCTTTGTCAATACCATGAGCCAAAACCACTCAACCTCTGATGGTTTTCCTGGACGGGATCAAATAGACAATCCAGCACTCAATACAATGGGTCAATACCATGGTAAAGTCCCCTGGTTTTATAAATTTAGAGCGCGATTAGGCATACGCGACTTGGCACGTACTTTTCCGCGTGCATACGCTACTTATCCTTAACAAACCCGCGTATGCTTTGTGACACACACTTTTCATCATTGTTCTGGCACATACTGAAGATTCTTTCTTCTGCAACTTCTGTACTGATGTAGATACATCAGATTTACATTATTAACAAGTACATCCATAAAGTACAACTTCATCAAGTAGGTTGCCATCATCTTCTTCAAGTGGGTTGCCATCAAGGACAACACTCTGCATCATATTGCCAACACAATCTAAGGGGTTCAAAGATCACTTGAAATTCCAAGGTTTTTGCAAGGTCAAGGAGGAAAGAAGCACAAGGAGCAGCAACATAGTGTGGGTAGATTTTTTCTATCTACTTTTGATGGATCACCTAAATGTCCAGCTAGGGCTTGGGTGAAGGAGCTAGACACCTATGTGCAACAACATCAAGTTTCAGAAAAATAAGCCATCAAAGTAGTAGGTCTGCATCTTGAGGGTAAGGCTTATGGTTGGTGGTTGTTTGAATCTTTTTCCTTAAAGAATGAAAATATATCTACTTATGCAAATTTCATTAGAAGGATAGTGGAAAGGTTTGATGAAAAATCTTATGAAACATCTTCTATGGAACCTATCAAACAAAATCAAAAAAAACTTTTGCATGGGTTGGAAGGGTCCATAAACTCAGCTCCATTTCATAAAACCATTAAAGGGGATGAAAAATTGTATGATATCTTGCCAAAGGAAAAGTCCCCATTGCATGAAGAGCTTTCTTCTCAAGAGGAAGATATGGAGATTCCTCCTTCAAAAGAAGACGAAGATCTAAGGTCTCTTGTTGATGATGAGGCATTTTCAACTATTGAAGAGGAGGAAGAGAAGGATAACACAGCCATGAAAAGATCACATCCAGTACCTCATGAAGAGGAAGATGGAGCACTTACTCCAAGGAGAGAAACTCTTGCACTCTTGCAAGGATTTCCAAAGAATCTCACATATGGAGATTGTGGCACAATCCATGTGTAGCATGTGCCATCATTGTCAAATGGTGAGATCTTGAAGATGGAAGAAGGAAAAGAGAAGGGCAAGAATCACATGATGAGGAGCGTATACCCCTATCTATTTCATAATTTTGATGTACAAAGAAGGCAAGGGGATTTAGTTAATGAAGGAAAGGACAAATTTGTCCACACACATATGCAACATGCTCTATGCCTTGATGTCTCTTTTCATGGAGGCATTCCACTAGGGAGACCTCCTGATTGGAGGAAGACTAAATTGTTCTCTCAACTATGGGAAACATTTACATACTTGGCTAAGGAATGAGCCTTGGGAGAAACTAGCACAACATAGAGAATCTTTCATGGATTCAAAGGAGAGATAAGAAATTTTATGAAATGGACATTCTATCTCCCACTCAGCTATTTGCACTGGAAAAGGAGAATTCAAAAATCTATGATGACATGAGCATGATGTCAAATAGACACTTCATATCTTGGGGGCAGCCAATGATATTCTCACACACAAAGAAGATTTCTACAAGACAAAAGGATATCAACACTCTTGCATGCATGGGCCAAATTAAGGAAGTTTTGGAAGACAAGGACTTTCCAAGGGGAGGTGAACTTCCATCTACTTCAATCTTGTCTTGAGAAAGATCAGCTGCAAGAGAGGAAGCAAAGGAAATTTGATAGTACTCAAACATGTGACTTTGGCATCAAGCATGTCAAAGAGGAGAGCCATGTTATGACAGGGGCTACATTTCAGATTTCTACAACGCTGTCATTGTTGGGGAGCCTAGATCCTTATTAGGATTCCCAAATCTTGATGGAATACTCCAAGGACCTCTTCACATGTAAGGTTCTTGATGGGCAAGTGATGGATGAGAGGTATAAAGTAGTTGATGGAGTAATTTATTCTCATGATCAGATCTATTTGGCTAGAGACTCCAAGCTTAAGTATAAACTACTTAATGTAGCCTATGAGATCTTGCTTTCCAAGTCCACTAGTTTCATTAAATCATACCATACTATCTTATATTGATTTATGTGGGATAAATTCAAAGAGGAAATGCACTCTCATATGAAGAAGTGCATAGATCAGTTGCTGGTTGAGGAGGAACATACCTCTTGGGAAGAGTTATCATCATCACCTCCTTATTCATTGGGTGTGAGAGGGAGCTCATCCATGAGCTACCTCACTGATTTGAATCAAGTGTATAGTGAAACTTATATTTCTGAACATCATAATGTATCTACTATATGCTTGTGTTTTCTTAACACTCATGTGTAGGGCTTTGCTCCAAGAGGGGGAAATTTTTCTTATGGGCTTCATAGGCCACTTTGGGCCATGAAAAATGGTGATATTGACCATTCCTTAGAAGATTTTGGAGGGATGATGTACTCTTCATGGTGTGATTTATTAACACCAACCATTATACACCTTCTCCAAGCATGTAAGAAGGATGGGGCAGCAAACAAGTGTTGGGAAAAACAGTTGTCATATCATATTCTATGGCAGTTGGGAGTACAATTGCACTGGTTGCAGATGAGGGACCATTATCCTTCTCCTTTACCTCATATGGCGGCTAGCATGATTTCAATTATGATTCCATATGCTGAAGATGTTCTTATCTTTGTTGGGAACATGATTGGAAGAGAGACACATTGGTTGGATGTGTCCTTTGGGGAAGAAATTCCCCACACTTTTTGCACTACATGTTTCAAGGGGAGCATGGGAAAATATATGGCTACCATAGTAGATCACTTGCCTCTTTATGAGGTAGGCCATATGATTGTTTGGAGCACCTGGGACATACCTCTAATGAGCATTTGGGAGGAGCTTTTCTATGAATTACCAAGCTGGGAGGTGAATCATTTCATTTGGAAGATAGCATGGAGATGGGAGTCCTTCATTGATGATGGAATTCCCCATGATTTTCATCACTTCTATCTTGAGGAGGCCAATGATAAGCAAGAAGGTTTCCACATATACCTTCCATTCTTTCATGATGAGAGCCATTTGGTTTATTCACTAAAGGCCAAATTGCACACTTGGGAGGAACCATTGGGAGACAGAATTGTTGCAAAATATCTAAAGCAATGGGGGAGACTGTTGGATGAGGAGGCCAAAAGAGGAGGAGGGAGAGATTTTGCAGCACCCTTGCAGTTGCTTGAGGACAAGCAACATTTGGGAGGGGAATACTGTAATATTCCTAAAGTAGCATGCAACTAATAGGAATATTATTTTTTCTTTTAAAATCTAGTTAGATGAATAAATGGGCAAGGAGGGTCATAAGTTGCTTAGGTAGGAATAGCATCCCTCATAATGTGAAAAGGGATCATGTTAATAACCAGATCAAGCATCCACATGTACGAATAGGGTCTAAAATGTGTGGACAAAGTCAAGTTTGACCAAGTCAACAACATTATTATATGAGGAGTGGATCCTAAACAAAGACAGCTCAATGTGAATAAAGATCAATCTAGCTAGTCAAAATGAAGACACCTTGACTGTGAAAGGAGACAAGGAATGGAGATCCAGTCAAGTTTGATCCAGTCAATATTGATCCAGTCAAGATTGACTAAATCAAACAGCGCTGTAAAAATATGAGGAAGGCAAATGGAGACAACGTAATTTTGGAGGAGGAGCCTTTGCATGGAAGCAACCTCATAATTGGGTGGGACCCTTGGTGAGGAAGCTCATCAAATATATAATGGAGGGGATGGAAACCATATGGGGCATGTTTGAGATTATATTTTGATATTCTTCTGCATAGACTATTGCTTCCTCTTTTTGTTTAGCAGGGTTGCTGTGCTATTTAGCACTAGGTGTTCCCGAGCGGGAATCCCACCTCTTCCCTTGAGAGGCCTCTTGGGAGAGTATTGAACTGTATTTCTCCATATCCATGCTTGAGGCTAAGAATCATTCTTCAGATACAACATTATTTCTACAAATAATAGTGCTGTGGTGCAGGGTGTTGCAGTGGAGGATTGATAACACCACTTCCGGGTCTGTTTCTCAGTAGAGGGAGCTTTCCTTCTCTTGAGAGATCATCTAGGAGGATCTATGGGGTCATTTCACATATTGGAACTTGGAAAAAGTATTACTCATCTCCTACAGCACAGTCCCTTGCAGGAACTGCGTCATTTTTCATAGAGCTTTAGCAGCAGGTTTTAAGCCCTTGTTTTTGAGCTAGTTTCCTAGGTAAAGGGTCAACCCTTCTCCCGGAAAGCTAGAAGAAGGGATTATCATCCCTCTATTGTATTATTCAGCCATGTATATGTAATTTTGTAGTAATAATGCATTATTTCATAGATGAATATTCAGATCTGCTCTTTTGTACTCAAGCTTTCAAGAAACCCTTGCCGGGTTATCTTTATAATGTATTAAGGAGGCTAGATCTCTATTTTCTTAGCATATTGTTCAATAAAGTTCCAGATATATGATTTTATATCATAATGTTGTAGAAACCCTCACATAATAACGCTATCTTGTGCTTCAGAAATTCTGCATAGCTTAAGTCATGGGGTTTGAGCATTTTTAAGCTAATTTGAGGCCGGGAGATCTGTTTAACTTAGTAAAAGGGATTTGTTTCTGATTCCATTTTATACATGAGGGAAAATATATATATGATAAGGGATCTATGTGTTATTTCCACTTTTTATAGCATAAATATCTGGGAATAATGTTTTTATGGTCTATTTGCTGCATTTTCCCCACTTTGGGATGATGTAGAGGAGCTCATTTTTGCTGCTGTTACATTCATTTGATGGAAATGTGTCAAAAACATATTTTATGAGAAGATTTATCACTGCTATTTCCAGAATTGTGTTCATGTATTGCTGCATCCCCATTTTGGGATATTACAGTCGATTTATGAATTACTCCCTTTGGTGGCTTGATTGTCAATTCAGGAATAGAAGTATGCGGTAATGATTCCGTAGAAGGATTTTTTGTCGAGGTAGTAGGTTGATCAGTGGCCTGACTACCATAATATTTATTACGCGTTGACACCAAAATATCTGTTGAATATTTTTGTGACAGATAACATTAACACTTGGGAACTAGGAGCTGGATTAGTAGCAACCATGTTTATGTCTAGATTTGGAAATGGGTCTGTCAATACAACTGACACATGGGAAGTCTTGATGATTTTTGAGACTTCAGCATGGTGAGGACAATCCCTAACAAAGTGTTCCTCATTACAGATTATGCATGGATAACGAGGTTTCCTAGGTCTAGACGATTGATCAGATGATCTTTCCTGCGGGTTAGAAATTTGTTTTTTCTTAGATTTCCCCTTTTTCTTACTTTCGAGTTTCTTGTCACTTTTTCCTTTTTCAAATGACATGGCATTAATTTTAGAAGCAGGATCAGGATCAGATGCAGTAGCGTGGTGTGTGCTTGTAGTGCCTATCAATCCGTCTCCGGCATGAGAGTCCTTTAATTGAGAAAGAACATTGAAATTAGATCTCAACGCGTTAGGAATTTTTTCATAGAGTGTGCCAGACTGAGTGTAAATAAAGTCTAAATATTGGGCATGAGCGATAACTTTCTCTTCTGTGATGACGCCACCCTTAGCCACATCCTCAGTTATAGATGGTAACGGGGACTTAATGAACCATTCAGCAAGGAGTTGATTTGGAACAAAGGTCTTAACCATTCGACAACGACGACACCACTCATGAATATTATCAAAGATGTGAGTAGCATTAGCTTGTTTGAAATTTTTCAAGAGTTCCATTCCAGTTTCATATCTGATGGGTAACTGGAAATGAGTCAAAAAGACAGTATCTAGGGCTGTGAAATTATCAAAAGAAGCACTAGGTAATTCAATGTACCATTTTTCAGCTAGACCTGTGAGTGTACGTTGGAAAAGACATAGTCGAACAAAATCATCATTCAGGGAGTTTGATGAACACCATAAATGATAAGTCATAACATGAGTCGACGGATATTCTCCATGGTTTCCATTGAACTTAGGAATATCCGAGGGTAATTTTTAAGGTATCATCGGCCACCAAGGAGCATAATTGATTGGATCATTAGTTAGCTGATTTAATTCTGGTAACTCTAAAGTTGCAACAAAGGGAAATTTTCAATTAAGGTCAGGTTGAGCATAGCCAGGGTAAGATGGAATTGCTTGAGAAACAGGCCTTTGAGCACTAGCATAAGGAATCTGCTGCTGGTAACCCAGATAGGGGTTTTTTTGAAAAGAAAAAGCTTGAGGATTCTATTGACCAAAACCTGGATATGATACTTGTTGAAATGAAGTTTGAGGCATTTGCGCTTGTGGCTGCCAAGAGGTCTGTCCACCAATGTTATAACCCAAATTAAGATAACTTGGATTCTGTTGATAGGTATAACTATGTTGCGGTTGTGACATCCCATAAAATGGTAAACCAACTTGTGAATAGATGATTCTGGATATAGGTTGTTGTAAATTAACCGAAGGATTTGGAATCCATCAACCCAACATTTGATGATATTGAGTTGAAGGACCCACTTGATAAGGTTGTACAACATTTTTATTATGTAACAGGGGTAAATATGTATTATCAAGTGGTAACAGTTTGAATTGGTTAATACGATTGTATAACCATTTCTGGTTGGATAGGAAGAGTGGGTTGCCATTGAAAAACATTCATTTCAACATTAGATTGACCAAACAATGATGGAGTACTATCATATTGGGTGACCAAATGTTTCCCCCCCCGCATGAGGAGGATAATAAGATGGAAAATATTGCTCTCCAAACACTGGGAGTCCAGTTGATATGGTACTTGAAGGAATAGACCCAGAAGGATCAGATTGATATTTCCCCAAAGATGTGTATAATGAATCAAGTCGTTCAGTACTTACTATAGGATTACTAGTTAAAATACCAGATGATGACATTGGTAAATTCCATGGATTTGAAGATGCACCAGAGAAAATTCTAGATAATGATTTGTAACCTGATGGGACCAAAGGGCCACCATGAAAATATGACTCTGGTGAAGTTGTAAACATCGACGGGGTAGCGAGGGCAAGAGCTGACGTAATTGGAATAGATGGCCCAACCAAAGATGTTGGTTCAGACATGGGTACTTGACCAAATGTATACCCTTTTGAATCGACAAGAGTTTGAAAAGGAGTAGGATCAACAAAAGCAGATGGTGTCGATTGAGGAAAATACTCGTACAGGTAAAGGTCCTTCCCAAAATGGGTTGGAGTTAAATGTGTTCGTCTTGTGGGATTTCTTCAATTGCAATTAAACCAGGGGGAAGTATTTCACCGTTAGGCCCAAAGTATATTTTAGGTGGTTGATTGTGTGATATGGGAGATTCAATAGCTACAAAAATTTGTGGGATGAACAAGGTAGGAACAACTTCCAGTTGTATGCCTTCAGGATTCGGATGTTCTGGCAAAGAAGAGACAGGATCTGGATCAATTTCTGGTTGAACAACGTCGGGTC
This sequence comes from Pinus albicaulis, assembly GCA_034641835.2. NCBI lineage: Eukaryota > Viridiplantae > Streptophyta > Pinopsida > Pinales > Pinaceae > Pinus > Pinus albicaulis. The sequence goes on from CM076574.1 coordinate 1,083,685,364, forward strand.
CAAGAGGTATGGTCTCACTGATTGGATGGATCGTGACCACGGGTAGCTGTGAAGACTCCGTTTCGACAACAGTAGACGAACCGAGATGTGTAGAAACAACTTGAGCTAACTCTAGTTTATGGAAAGATAATGTTTCACCAGAGGTATGAATTGTACTTGATTCGACAGATCATGATCGCCATTGCCTACCATAAGTAACTTTTGGTGGTAAAGGTGGTTTTAAATCTAGTCTACGCGAACAATGGGGGACAGGATTTTGTTCTTCCACGATTATTAATTTATTTTAACTAAACAAAAATAAAAAAAATAAAAGGGTAATGCTAGGAAAAAGGGTTTACCAAGAAACTGTGAACTGCAGAATACCTCCTGGAGAACCAAGAAGTACGGGCAGGAAATCTCCCTGAATGTTGTGTTCGGTGTATCATAGTTTACAAGGCGGTCGAATCGGTTCACTATGGATGGATAGCACCTAAAAGTTGTCCTCCCAAATATACCCGATGGTACATAGAGTCCCAAGTCTGTATTAGCGTCGTTTGATGTGAAACCGCACAGTGAGAGCACCCCTTTATACTTATCGTACTATAACGCCACCCGATATACCCGAAAGTATGTGGATGAGCTATGATATACTTACGTACGTGGAGTGAGGTATCACACTCAGAATGTATTGCAGACAAGTTAACGACATCTGCTATGTTTTACGATGTCGGAACACATCTCTAGCCTAGACCTTCTAAGTGTTATTGTTATGGTTCCAATGCTTTGTTAGGTAAATTGAGATTAATTTTATGTTGATCTTGCTTAACAATTTTCCTTTCAAAGGTTCACCGCGATAATGTATTGGAAAATTCCTAAAAGGAAACTAAGAATGATAAGCAATATTTCACTTTTAGTTTTTCAATGAAAATCCTAGCTACTAGAGGGAAAGAGCAAACGATTTTCGAGCAAACAAATCAAAGAACACAAACTAAATGAAAATTTCCTAATTGTTCCTTTTTTCAAAACACACAAACCACTACATTCAAATGCAGATTTTTATTTTCAGTTCCTTTAATGTTATGAATGTAGAAAAGAAGCTAAGTGCACTAAATCAACAAAATCAAATGCCTTTTACTTTTGAGAAACAAGGAATACAAACAACAATTTTTCTTTTGAAGGAAAAATGAGGAATGAAACAAAAATTTATCCTATCAGGAAACAAAGATTTTACGACAATTTCCTTTTTCAAAAGAAAATGTATCTAATGCGACAATAAAAATACTTTGAAATTAACTTGACAATGATAAAGAAAAATGCTTTAAACAAACATTGAACAAATTTTCTTTAAAAGGAGGAAGAGGTAGATGAATTCACTGGTCAATATGAGGTTCAGGCTTTTCAAAACACATCAGTAAAAAAACTGAAACAAACTACAAAGAAAAATTCAAGGGAATTTGGATGGATTCAGGAGGCAACGTAGTCTCTAAAGAGAGATAGTGCTTTGCAACACAGGCCTGAAAGGGAGACAGTGCTATGCAAAGCACTATGTCCTATCCAAGAGTGCGTTGGGCGTAGTGTCAAAGGATAAACACTGTTGTTTAACACAATTATTTTGCAAATTCGGATCTTAAAAAGCCTAACATTTGTGAGTAACAACTACTGGGTGAATAAAAAGAGAAAATCATAGGCTAAAACACCTAGGATAAAGAGTAATCTCCCCAACGGAGTTGCAAATTTGTTGGACATAATTGTGAATTACGGATAAAACACGCTTCCCTAGATAGGTGTTAATTTAAAACAATAGGTTAAAGACTATATGACTACTTTTCCTAACTAAGAACAGACCCACAGAATGGATTAGATGCTTACTTGGAATCCATGCGCTTCCAAATGATTCATTCTGTCGCTTTCGTTGTAGCTTCAAATTCCAACTGGCTGTGCAAAATATTTCCTGCAAGAATGAACACTAATCAATAGAAGATAGCAATAATACAGATGTCAATTCAAGTTAGTTTTCTAAATCAGTAAAGCATAAACCATATACATCAACTAAGATCTTGCAATATGGAAAATCAAAGCTAATACAAATGCATATAGGGAAAAGTAAGTTGTATTATTCATTAATGATAGAAGGGGAGGTTACAACCAAATGACTGATTTAGTGTCACCATCTCCAGCAACATCCCAACCTCATCACAATGCAGATATCTCCAGAAAACTCACTCAAATCAATCTCCTCAATGAAAAATCCACCGACATTTCTCTACAAAAATTCTTCCTTATCAAACACTAAGATCTGTGCTCAATTTATAGAATAGCTGAGGTATTTTTACAATCAATGACTTTCCAATAATAGGCAAGACATGTTCCCAATCTTGTAGATGTCAAATGGACACATGGATTCGAAGTTTGACACATGTGAACTCTTCTATAAGGCACTGGCCAAGTGGAGATTCCGGAACAATGAGAATTTCACTCCCAATGTGACCAACGCACCCTTAGATGCCGGGAAGTGCTTTGCAAAGCAGCCTTGCATAGGGCTACCTGCATATGCAATGCACTTAGTCCCTTTAGAGGAAGTGTTGGTGAGCTCTCATATGATATATTCTAAACTTCAAACTTTGGAAACCTTTGCAGATGAAAGTCTTTGATTGATCTGTCTTGTTCTTTGTCTTAGGGCATATAGCAATTGAAATGTTAGGGGATGATAGACCCTATACATTGGTCCTGGAGATGATGCTCAGTTAACTAGATTTTTGGGAATGATGCCCAAATTGATGTATAACACCAAGGAATTTAATTTCTTCCTATACCTAGCACCAGAGTGTCAAGTGATGGTTGCGAATGGAGGGACTATAAATTTCTCTAGAAAATGCCATAATATAAAGCTAACCATGGGGGAATATGCATTGAATATTTCAATGCTTTCCTTTTCAATTGGAGTTGTTGATGTTGTACTAGGAGTACACTGGTTACAATCCTTGAGGACGATAGCTTTTAATTTTCAAGAACTTTTCTTGAAATTTTTTTCGGAAGGAAAGGAAGTTGAATTACGTGGTATCACAGGGAAGCTGGGAAAGATAATAAGCTCTAATTTCATGAAAAATATTATGAAGAAAGAACAATGATACGTAATTGCAAAATTATGCTCACTAGAAGTTCCAACATCAAAATCATCTATTTCTCCAAATCTCCAAAAAGTCTTGGACAATCATTCCAAGGTGTTTGAAACTCCCAAAGGACTCCCACCTATTCGTGATCATGATCATGCTATTCATTTGATTCCAGAAAGTGTTCCTCCAAACATTAGGCCTTACAGATATACTTATGCCCAAAAGAGTGAAATTAAACGTATGATTGCAGAAATGTCAGAACCTGATATAATTCAACCCAGTCAAATTTCTTTCTCTGCTCCAATAGTATTGGTGCACAAGAAGGATGGATCATGGGGCATGTGTCTGGACTATAGGGAGCTCAATAAGATCACTATTAAAGATAAATTTCCCATTCTCGTGATTGATGAATTATTGGATGAATTACATGGAGCAATTTATTTTACCAAGTTGGATCTTCATTCAGGATATCATCAAATTGGAATGAAGACTGAAGAAATTTCAAAACAACATTTCAAACTCATGAGGGTCATTTTGAATTTTTGGTCATGCATTTTGGCCTTATCAGTGCACCTTCTACAGTTCAAGGTTTGATGAATTCCATTTTTAAAGCCTTCCTTAGAAATTTTGTGTTAGTATTTTTTGACGATATACTAATCTACAGGAGGTATTGGAAGGATCATGTTCAACATGTTGACATGGTTATCAAACTATTGGAGGAGAAACAATTATATGCAAAAACCTCCAAATTTTTCTTTGGAGTACAAGAGGTGGAATAGCTGGGTCATATTGTATCTCAGGACGGTGTTAAGGTATAACCTAACAAAATTAAGTCCATTAAGGAATGGAAAGTCCCCACAACCATAAAGTAGTTGTAAGGATTTCTTGGGTTAACAGGGTATTATCACAAGATTGTCAAGAATTATGGGAGAATAGAAGCACCTATAACAAAATTATTGAAGAAAGATGAATTTTCATGGACTCCTAAAGCAACTAAATCATTTTAACATCTTAAAGAGGCAATGTGCCTAATACCGGTCTTAGCTACACCAGACTTCACAAAAACATTTTTTGTGGAATGTGATACCCCAGGAAATGGAATTGGTGTTGTTTTAATGCGAGAAGGAAGACCCATTTCTTTGAAAAGTTTTCCAATCAAAGGAAAGTATTTGCAGAAAGCTATTTATGAGAAGGAAATTTTGGCAATACTACATGCACTAAAGAAATGGTGACCTTACCTAATGGGAAGACACTTCGAGGTAAAAACTTATCATGATAGTCTTAAATAGTTTTTGGAACAAAGACTATCTTTAGAAGAGCAAGAAAAATGTGTGACAAAGATGTTGGGTTATGAATTTGAAATCATCTACAAAAATGGAAGCTAAATGTTGTTGCAGATGCACTCTCAAGAAAGGATGACGAGGTGGAAGCGTTGCTTTGTGCCATTTCTATTATCCAACTAGATTGGATAACCAAAGAAATGGAGGAATGTAAGAATGAAGAAGAAGTGTGGACACTTATTCAAAAGTTGCAACAAGATCCTAGTACATCTGATACATTTAGTTGGAAAATTGATTCCTTATGGTACAAATATTGCTTATATCTTTGTAATAATTCCCAACTGAAACAAAATATTCTTTTGGAATTGCACACCTATCCCTTAGGAGGACACTCAGGATTTTTAAAAGCTTACGACAAGGTGAAGAAATAATTTTTTTGGGATGGCCTTAAATATGATATTCAAAATTTTGTGGCAAAATGTTTGGTTTTCCACCAAAATAAAGTTGAGACAATTAAGACCCCAGGTCTGCTACAACCTTTACCCATTCTAGGTCAACGTTGGGAGGAGGTTTCAATGGATTTTATCACAGTTTTAACTAATTTTGAAGGAAAGAGTGTCATCACGGTGGTAGTTGATAGACTTACCAAGTATGCACAATTTTGGCATTATCTCATCCATTTAAAGCATTTACATTTGCTACTACATTTATAGAAACAATTCAAAAGCTAGATCGAAACCCAAAGATTATTGTAAGTGGCAAAGATCCATTTTCACTGTAAATTTTTGCATGGAATTATTTTCTTGTTTGGGTACTCGACTAGCCCATAGATTATCTTATCATCCTCAATCCAATGGGAAAAATTATATAGTGAATTTTTTTTGGAAGGATATCTCCGTTGTTTTGTATTCGATAAACAAACACAATGGGTCAAGTGGTTACCTCTGGCTGAATGGTGGTATAACACTTCCTTCCATACTGCAGCAAAAATGACCCCATTTATGGCACTTTATGGATATCATCCACCATCCATCACATCATCTTTAAGATAAAATTCTAATGTTCAAGTAGTGGAAGATCACATCGAGCATCAACAACAAATTCTCCAACTCTTAAAGGATAACCTAAATTTGGCACAAAATTGAATGAAACAACAGGCAGATCAACATCACAGTGAGAGAAGTTTGGATGTAAGAGACTGGGTATTTTATGGCTACAGCCATACAAACAAATGTCCCTCAAGCAAGCTAATAAGGATAATAAATTATCTCTAAAGTACTACAGTCCTTACAAGGTGTTGCAAAATATTGGTACTATGGCATACAAATTGAAGCTTCATGCTTCTTCTTGAGTGCACCCAATTTTCCATGTTTCATGCTTAAATAAGGTTATGGGTGACAAAATTCCAGTTCAAACTATTGATCAGTGGTTGTCATTGATGTCAACCCAAGTAGCACTAGGGGCTACCCCGATCTTGCATGGGAAATTTGACCTGCAAAATTAGTATATTCCGAGTCAAGGATTTTTTAATGGTTTCTTCTTGTCGAGATGTTTCCGTTGATATATGGCACGCCACGTAATTCTTCACAGTTTGAGAGATATTCATGTTTGAAGTTAGTAACCCCAGTTAGTGGGCTAAAACCCCATGGGGTTGTGGCATGGGTCATTGAAAAGTCAATAATTAATAATTTTTAAGCTTCTAAAATCCCTCCCACATTCACTTGTTGAAGTCCCTCTCAACCTAAGCATTTATATAAATTGTGATCCTTATATCCTCCTTATGTGGGGATTTTGCTACTTGGAATAGGTCATCGTGGAATTTATGCTATAAATTTTTTTCTACAAAGGTTCAGAAGCTGGAAATTTTATGAGGCAAAGCTGAAATCCTGAGGAAGCTCCTATAAACATTTTAGATCATAGTGCACAATAGTTTCAGAGATATGATCTGTGGAAATTAGGGTTTTTTCAGGCTTCTGAACTTCATCTCAAAGAGATGACCTTGGGAAAATTGTCATAACTCTCTCTCTGAATATCGGATTGGAATTATGTAAAAAGTGGTGGATATTGCACGGTATTTAGTTTTCTCTATATCAATTTCAGATATGAATGAAGAAACAGTGACACGTGGCACACCGCACAAATTCGCTCTACCGATCTAGTCCATAATTAGGTCATTGTGAGATATTGGGCATAACATTGCCTTGAAGAATCCAAATTGGGTCAGACCTATGGAATTGGAAAGAAGAATCATAGGACTAATACAAGACCAAAAATCACATATTTGAGATATGAAATAACAGATACACTAGATTCAATATCAAGCTCCTAGAAGACAAGAAAAAGCTAGATCATGTGTTGTCAAGGGCTGCAAAGGACCAGAATTTCTAGGACAGCAAAGCAAAGCAAGGTGCAGCAGAGGTAAGCTCTAGGTAAGTATATTTTGTATATGCATGTTCATCTCTTAATTTCATTAGGTTCTTTGTACTCTAATTTGTTTTTTTGTCTAGCACTGACATATGCTCTGTAGGATGAGGTAAGTTTTGCTATTATCATGTCATGGGTATTTCCTTGAAGAATTTTTGCAGGTATTATATATTCATCAAGATAATACTCAATGCATGATCTAATGTTCTGAAGAGTGAGAAAGTGTAGCATGATAGGAGAAGAAATCAAGGTGCATAACAGCATCAAGAATTTCACCACATGAAGTCTTCACATGGGCAACATTGCATACAGTCATTGTAAAGGTATCACTGTACTGAGTCTGTAGAAATTTGCTGAATAATGATTAATTATCCACCGAGACTATCCTGGTCACATACTATTTGAACTTCATACACAACACATAATCTCTTCCACTCAACTCAGATCATCAAACATGCGGAAATAAAATCAAGCGATAACACATCAAATCATCATACACATTAACACAGTATGTATGGGGAAAGCTTATAGCTGAAAACCCCGCAGCTATTGTGTATATTATAATGGAGAAATCAAGTAACAAACTCAGTATAATACTCCTCACAAGTACTCAGTACTTTCTCATACAGTTACTCACAATCTAGCTCAGTTTTGAACAGGTTACTGGTTCAAAACTCACCGCCAATTGCCTTGCCTCTATTGCGTGTTTCAATGCTATGGGATGGCCTCTTTATATAGATAAACCACCAGCCTGAACTACACAATCCTCATGGGCTTACTCCACCTATCTGTGTGTTGCAAATAGCAACAGTATAGTCACAACTGATAGCTAACTCCACCCTTTCATCTACCTCTTTCACTGGTCTCCACTGAACTAATCATGCACTGTAGTGAAATAATGTGTTCTTGAGTTGAATAATGAGTTACTAATTAATGAATTAAATAATATTTAATTCACTCCACTCATAACTAATTGATTAGCTAGTTAAACTAATCTCAATCAGTTCAACTAAAATAAACAGAACACAACTCCACTATCTGTCTCATTAACTCCTCCAAACTTCTGCCACTGAAGTCCAACCGAAGTCAACCATGCATGATGCCATCAAACCCTTGGGAACCACGTGATTCCTCTGTCAGATGCATGAGCCACTTCTGTAGCTCGAACTGAAGTGCTCCAAGAGAGTAAACTGCCGTTTATAGTCTAAATATTATTAAGGGTAAATAATATTTGACTTCCCTGTTTTAAGGAGAGGCAGTCTAAACATAGACTTCGACCTCTTTGACCTCAAAAATAGAGTCTCATCTATTTTTACCAACATGACACATACTTCAAGAATCTCAAACTGGAATCCCCGAACCATGCTCCATATGTCTAAAAATAGATTTTTGCGCCAGAATTTGCCTGCGGGCCCACTTAGTGAAGGCGACTTCATTTCACTAAGCTCCATCATCTTGCTGTATTTTCAACAGAGTCATTGTAAAAGCATCATTGTACTAGTGTCTATCTGTCAAGATTTGAAGAGGCAGTTTTGGGAGGTCTAGGATGATCATTAGGTGGTTGTGTCATATTTGGGGTTATGTTCTAGTGTGTCTTCTTCTTCTACATCATTCTATATCATTGTAAAATGGACCATTTTCCCTGATACGGGAGTCTATTCTTCTTTTATTCTTCTATAGGGTGGTAGGGTGGTGCATGAAGTCACCAACAAGTTCAATCCTACGAAAAATTTAGGGTGGTAGGGTGGTTCTAGGGTGAGTTGTAGCTCATTGGGTTTTGGGGCATCTGTTTAGTTGACTACTAAATAATCTCAGGAGTTGGAGCGTCCATCTAGTGGGAGCTGGAGAAGAATGATTTTCTAGATTATATGAAGTTGGAGCTTTATTTTCAATTGGATTTGAATATCAAAGAATTATTAGAAAATCATTCAGGTGGTTTTAATCCCGGAGGGGGTTTCCACCTTAAAAATTGTGTCCATTTGTGTTCCTTTTGTTTACTATTATCATTGTACAAACACTGATAATAATTGAAGATTAACTAATGCTCTGAAAGATTAATAATAATACTAATTGAAAGGAATATTGATTCACCCCCCCTCTCAGTATTTCCAACAATTGGTATCAGAGCTTGGTTCCTTCAATAACAGTTTAACAGCTGGAAGGAGGTCATGAAGTATATCAATAATGGTGTACCTCTATTCAATGAAAATAATTATGCACTCTAGAAAGGAAGAATGGATGTATATCTCATGGCGCAAGGTTATGAAGTATGGGACACTGTTCAAAATGAATTTACACCAATCGCGGATGAACGAGGTACAAAGAATTTGGTAAATGATGAAAAAGAAAAGAGTATTATTATTAGTGGACTTATTGAATCTGCTTATCATAGGGTGTTGGGTTGTAAATCCACCAAAAAATGTATGGGACAAGCTTGATAATATATATGCAAGTGACTCAAATGTTAAGGAAGCAAAGCTTCAAATATATAGAGCGAAATTTGAGCAACTCAGAATGAAAGAAGATGGCAACATTGCTGCATACTTCCAACACGTTGATGAAATAACCAACACTTTGGAAGGATTGGGAGAGCTAGTTGACGAGAAGAATATTATACGAAAGATTCGTAGAAAGTTACCAGGGAGACTCAACCCAAAGGTATCGGTCTTAGAATACAGTTAAAATCTAAACAAACTCATCAAAGAGGAATTACATGGAGTTCTCATAGCATATGAAATGAGACTTGATGAAGAAGAGGGTACTTCGCATCTAGAAACTGCATTCGTTGCATCTAAGAAAACCAATAAGGACAAACAACCTTCAAAGGAAAGGACTTGTACCTGAAAGTGTGAAGAAAAAGGAGATGATGAAGAAGGTCTTTTAGATGAAGAATATGCTTACTTTACAAGAAAATTAAAAATTGGTAAGGGAAAATTCAAAGGTAAACTTCCATTGATATGTTTCAGCTATGGTGAGGTTGGGCATTTTGCAGCAAAATGTTCGAACAAAAGTGATGGAAACTCAAAAGGAAAGAAAGGCTTTAATAAATTAAACAAGCAAGGCAAAAAGAAATGATTCAAAAGGAACTTTCTCTCTAAAGAAGATAGCTCATCATCCGATGAAGACAGTGGCAGGGAAGAATAAGCTAATGAGAGAGTATTGTTTATGGCCAAGCACAATAAACAAGAGGTGTCAAACAATGAAGAAGAAGGGTTGACCATAGTAGAATTTTCTAAGGAGGCAATCAGGCATATAAAATAGCTCAAGGCTGAGAATATCCATTCGAATACTCTTGAAGAACAAGTTCAAGGGCTCAAAATTGAAGTTGAAGAACACAAATTTATTGAGGAGTCACTTCAAAAGAAGTTGGAAGAAAGAAACCAAGAAAGGGAAGCATTAGAAGCCGAAGTAGTCTCACTACGTAAGGAAGTGAAGAAGGGAAAAAAATGTCCAAAACTATGCCAATAGCTCAAGGGCATTGGAAGAACTCATCAACAATCAATGATATTACAAAGACAGAACTAGCCTCACTTACAAAGAAGAAGAAGCAAGATCTTCTATAATAAAGACAATGAACTTATGAGATCTGACATGCATGTAGACTTCATTGGGAAATATTCGCAAGAATGGCCTTGGAAGACGATTCCTCGATGAATATTTCCATCCAGGTACCAACATATTTTTTATGGCTATTGTTATTCATGTGGAAAATTTGGTCATATAGCTATAGAATGTCGCATGTACCCTAGGAACCAATAAAATACCAGGAGATCCTTCAAATATGAACTTCCCAGGGCTCAACGAAACATCAATAGATTTGAAAATTTAAGAAATAATATGGAATGTTACAAATGCCAGAAATTTGGACACATAGCCAGAGATCACAGACTTGAAAATACTCCAAAAGAATATTCGAAGCCATAGAACGAAAAAAATGGAAGAATAAGAAGACTGATAATTGTGCTCTCGCTCTGCAGGCTCAAAACAACCAAAATGTGTGATATGTTGATAACAGTTTCACAACGCATATGAATAGAGATCAAAAGAAATTTGTATCTCTGAAAGAGAAGAAGGATGGAACTGTATCCTTTGGAAATGATGGATCTTCAAATGTTTTAGGATCAGGTACTGTCACTCTCGGAAGCAAAGATGTTCTAGCCAAGAATGTTCTATTGGCTGAAAACATGAATCACAATCTGCTTAGTGTTGGAAAATTGTGTGATCAAGGACACACAATGCTATTCAATTCCACAAAATGTGAAATTTGGAAAGGAAGGTATGGTAAAATTGTGGCTATAGCAAGTCGAGCTAGAAACGAAATATATGTTCTGGACGAAGCAACTAAAGCATGTCTACTAGCTAAAGAAGATGAAAGTTGGTCATGGAACAAGCAAATGGGTCACATAAACTTTGACAATTTTGTCAGAATAAGAAAAAAGGAAGCAGTACGAGAAATGATGAAAATATCAAAACCTTCCAACACACTATGTGAGGCCTGTCAGCACAACAAGCAGACAAAATTCCAATTTAAAAAAAAAGAACACTTTGCCTCACATCCATTGGAATTGATACATACTGATCTATATGGTCCCGTGAGAAAAAAAGTCTTAGATGGAGAATTATATTTCATGTTAATGATAGATGACTATACCAGGATGACAACCGTCAGTTTCCTAAAGAAAAAATCTGAAGAATTTGAGTGCTTTAAGATCTACAAGGAGTTGGTCGAAAAAGAAATTGATTTGAAAATAAAGTGTATAAGATCAGATAATGGCAGAGAATTAACTTCAAAATTATTTCATTAATATTGTGATGAAAATGGAATAAAAAGACAATTTTCAATAGCATGAACACCTCAGCAAAATGGAGTTGTTGAAAGAAAGAAAAAAACTATACATGAAATGGGTAGAATAATGTTGAAGGACTCAAAATTGGATTAAAAATTCTGGGTTCAAGCAATTGATACGACAATCTTCATTATCAACCGAAGTCTTCTTAGAAATAATTGCAACAATACCCCATTTGAATTATGGAAAGGAAAATAGGCTAATGTAAAATATTTCAGAATCTTCGAAAGCAAATTTTATATCAAAAAAGAAGATCAAAAGTAGGGTAAGTTTGAATCACATGTTCATGAAGTTATCTTTGTTGGTTACTCATAAAGAAAGGCCTATAAATGTTATAATCTAAGATGAAAACATATAGTGGACAGAATAAATGTTACATTTGAAAAAGATGGTGTTCTAACGAATAATGATGAGGATCTAGAATCTTTGAAACTTGCGATAGAGGCTGAAAAGACACATAGAAAATTCTAGAACAAGAAGCAACTATCAACCAGGAAGAATTAATTAATGATCATCAAGATATATCGGAAAAATAACAAGAATCTCCTCCAAAGAGAACAAAAGAATGGATTCAAAAGAACCATCCATCAAATCAAATTATTGGTGACATAAATGAAGGTCGACAGCTTCGTTCATCACATCGAGCTCACATTTCTTTTCTAGCAACCTTTGAGCCTAGTAGTTTTGAGGAAGCCAACTAGAATGAACATTAGGTAGAAGCTATGAATGAAGAATTGGATCAAATCGAGAAGAATAACGCCTGGGAATTAGTTCCATGATCAAAAGATAAAAATGTCATTGGGACTAAATGGGTGTTTAGGAACAAATTGAATGAATATGGACATGTTACTAGAAACAAAGCAAGATTGGTTTGCAAAGGCTATGCACAAGTGGAAGGAATTTATTTCGATGAAACATTTGCACCAGTTTCCAGAATGGAAGCTAGACGAATGTTTCTCACCTATGCATGTTCAAGAAAAATCAAAGTCTACCAAATGGATTTTAAGTGAGCATTTCTGAATGGTGAATTAGAAGAAGAAGTTTACATCGAAAAACCTGAATGTTTTCTACTATCAGAAAAACAAGACTATGTTTGCAGGTTAAAGAAGGCTATATATGGTCTCAAGCAGGCTCCCAGAGAATGGTATGTTGGTCTTCATGGATATCTACGTCAACAAGGGTTCAACAAAGGTACTGCTGATAGAAATATTTATGTACAAATAGATAAATATAATTTAACAATCGTTGAGGTATATGTGGATGATATAATATTTGGTAGCAATGATGATCAAAAAAGTAAGAAATTTGCTACAAATATGAAAAGTGAGTTTGAGATGTCTTTACTTGGTGAGCTGACATACTTCTTAGGGCGTCAAATATCTCAGTAAGAGAAAGGAATATTTACATGTCAAGCCAAGTACATCAATGAAATGCTCAAGAAATTCAAAATGGAAGATTGCAAACCCGTCCTTACTTCAATGGTAACAGGCTGCAAATTGAGCATAAATGACTCATCTAAGGATGTGGATTAGAGGTTGTATAGATCTATTATTGGTAGTCTTCTATATGTAATAGCCTCCCTGCAAATGTTATACAAGCAGCTAGACAAGTAGTAAGATTCCAAGCAACACCAAAAGAATCACATATTATTGCCGTCAAAAGAATTGTTTGATATCTAACGGGCACAACAAAATATGGCTTGTGGTATCCCAAGGGTAACAATATCATTATTCAAGCCTTTATAGATGTATATTGGGTAGGAAGTGTTGATGATCGTAAGAGTACTTTTGGAGCAGCATTATATCTAGGTGGTTGTCTCATATCATGATTGAGAAAAAAGCAAACCTCAATCTCGTTATCTACAGCGAATGCAGAATACATTGCAGCGACAACTTGTTGTACTCAAGTCCTTTGGATGAAACAAACTTTGCAAGATCTTCAAGTACAATTTAGTGAGCCTATTCCCATATTCTATGATAACACCAGTGCCATCAACATCTCCAAGAATCTTGTCATGCATTAAAAAACAAAACACATTCCGATCAAATATCATTTTTTTAGAGAACAAGTCACTGAAAAGAATATCAAACTTGAATATGTTGGTACAAAAGAACAAATAATTGATATATTAACTAAAACTTTACCTTGTGAAGCATTTGAATATCTTCACCAGAAGCTTGGGATTCTCCCAAGTTCTCATTAGATTTTCCTTATTCATAATATAAAGGGGGAGTGGAAGTGTGTACAGGTCTAGAGGATGGTTGTGTGTCAGGGGGAGTTACCCTTTTCCATTGATGTCAAAGGGGAGATAATGTTGTAGGAAGAGGTGTCATAATCACAGGGGGAGCACTTGTATTGCCATCAATGCCAAAGGGGGAGATTGTTGATCAGTGGTTGTCATTTATGTCAACCCAAGCAGCACCAAGGGCTACCTCGATCTTGCACGGGAATTTTTACCTACCAAATTACTATATTTTGAGTCAAGGATTTTTTTATGGTTTCTTCTTGTCGATATGTTTTCGTTGATATATGTCATGCCATGTAATTCTTCATGGTTTGAGAGATATTCATGCTTGAAGTTATTAACCCCAGTTAGTTGGCTAAAACCCCATGGGGTTTTGGCATGGGTCATTGGAAAGTCAATAATTCATAATTTTTAAGGTTCTAAAATCCTTCCCATGTTCACTTGTTGAATTCCCTCTCAACCTAATCATTTATATAAATTGTGATCATCATATCCTCCTCATGTGGGTATTTCGCTACTTGGAACAAGTCATCGTGGCATTTTCACTATAAAATTTTTTCTACGAAGGTTCAGAAGATGAATTTTTTATGAAGCGAATCCAAAATCCTGAGGAAGCTCTTGTAAAAATTTTAGACCATGGATCACAATAGTTTCGGAGATATTATTTGTGGAATTTAGGGTTTTTGCAAGCTTCTGAACTTCATCTCAAAGAGGTGACCTTGGGAAAATTTTTATAACTTTGTAATATTCCAAAAATTTAGCTTTCAGCTAAATGGAATATTATAGATTATTTTGTCACTAGGTAGGTGAATAAGTGGGCACGGAGGCCCATAAATCTCCTTAGAAACAATAAAAAAACTTCAGGTGTGAAAGGAGACCCTCTAAGCAGCTAAATGGAGTACCTTTGAGTGTGAACAGGGGTTGGAACATGTTGAATAGGTCAACTTTGACCAAATCAACAATGCTATTATGGAGGAGTGGACATTTAATGAGAAATAACGTAGTTTTGGAGGGAGATTGATTGCATGGAGGTAGTGACCTAATTGAGTGGGGCCAAGAGTAAGGAAGCTCATAAATTATATAAGGAAGAGGATGGCAGCCATATGGGGTTATGTTTTGATTATTATTTTGTATGTGGTCTGTTTAGACTTCTTGCATCCTTCAGTTGTTTAGTTAAGCTTGCGGTGCTGTTTAGCACAGGGTGTTCCCGAGAAGGAATCCCATCTCTTTCCTTTAGAGGCATCTTGGAGGAGAATTGCACTATATTTCCACACTCAGGCTTAAGGCCAGGCTACAACTTCTTTCATCAGCACAGTTTCTGCAGAATATTGTGCTGTGTTGTAGGGTGCAACAGTGGAGAATCAATTTGGGTGACTTCAGAGCTAGTTTTGCAGTGGAGGAAGGTTTCCATCCATTGGAAGGCCTGTTAAGAAGCCCCTTGGGCTTATTTGACATAATTGGCATTAGGCCAAGGAGTATTTATCCCCTACGATGCAGTTTCAGTCCAGATCTACATTATTTTAGGGAGGAGCTGCAGGGGTGGTTGCAGTGGTTGTTTTGGGAGGTGACTTCTTCAGTGGAGGAGCCATTCTTTCATCCGAAGGATCTATTAGAGAAGAGCTATAGGTTTCTACATCAGATTTAGCCATATATTCTCATTTCTGTTGTTGCAACATACCTTCTTCCCTAGGGCTGCAGCTTACATTAGCACATTGTGTGCATTTTCCGGAAACCCTCTTGGGTTGTCTTGGAAAGCTGATCTAGTGCTCAGATCTGTATGTCTAGTATCTATTAGGGCCTATATCAGTATTTTTATATCCTTGTATCATATCCATATGTACTTACGGTTAATATGGCTGTGCTGTAGTTGATCTTCGACATTTTTTATTGTAACGTTAGCTCATATTTGGGAGTGATTGTTTATGGGAGGCTTGTTTCCTCATTGCATATGATTTATGCCTCACTATTATGTATTAATTTTCTGTTCTTATACATAATTTTATGACTCCATATTAATCTCCAATGTTGATGTGTTGATTTACACTACTATTTCCAGTTTTGTGTTCATATATTGCTGCTTCCCCATTTGGGAATATTACAGTGGTATCAGAGCATAATATTGGCTCAACCTGTGCATTCAGCCAATATGTCACCATAAGGAGAATTTTCTCATATGGAGAGAATATGTACAGAAGGGACAAATACAAGACTCCGGTATTTGGAGGAAGGGAGGAAGAGGAGCTCTCAAAGCTTCTTTTTCAAACTATGCAGAGAATCCATGAAGATATCAAGAAGATGAGAAGGGAGATGTGTAAGGAAT
This sequence comes from Pinus albicaulis, assembly GCA_034641835.2. Lineage (NCBI taxonomy): Eukaryota > Viridiplantae > Streptophyta > Pinopsida > Pinales > Pinaceae > Pinus > Pinus albicaulis. Next base: position 1,083,701,572 of record CM076574.1, read on the forward strand.
GTCTAAGGGGATTTGAATATGAAGAAAACCCTATATTTTTACATGATGGGTGTGAGAATTCAGCCACACAACCTGATCGACAGCGTTGTTTTATGCCCATATTCACAGCAAGAGAGATGGAGGAAGAAGATGCAGCAAAGGAGGAGACTTTGAGTGACTATGTTCAAGGGTATGAATCTCAATATTGGAGATTCAAGGAGCACTTTAAATTCCAAGGGTTTTTCCAACTCAAGGAGAATATAAGGCCCAAAAATCACAACAGAAGCAGAAGAGGTATATTATTTCTACCCAATTTTGATGGGTCATCTAAATGCACATCCAAGGATTGGATAGAGCAGCTAGACGCATAATTTCAACTACATCAAGTTTTAGAAAAGGAAGGCCTTAGAATAGTAGCACTTCATCTTAAAGGTAAGGCTTCTACTTAGTGGTTTTATGAATCTTGTTCATTTAATCATGAAAATATAGCTACTTATGCAGGATTCACTAAGAGATTAGTGAAGATATTTGATGAAAACCAACTTGAAACATCTTTGTTTGAGCTAGCCAAACATAAACATCCAAAACCTTTGCATGAGTTGGGAAGTTTCATTACACTAACTCCACTTCACATTTCTATTGAGGGGGATAAAAACTTGTATGATACCTTGCCAAGGGAAAGATCCCCATTGTAGGAAGAGCTTCCTTCTCAAAAGGAAGGCATGAAGATTCCTCCTTCAAGGGAAGACCAAGATCTAGGGTCTCTCATTGTTGATGGGGTATTCTCAAATATCAATGAGGAGGAAGAGCAGAGAGGAAGTAACAACATTGTCACTTCAGGAGGAGAACCATCACCCCATGGAGATGGACATGAAGCTATTGCTTCAACTAGAGGAGCTTTTGCATCTTTGCAAAAAGTTCCCAAGAAGCAACATGTGATAGTAGTGATGGGTAGTGAGACCTTGATCAAAGGAGGAGAAGAAAAGGTGGATCAACATCAAAGGATGAGGAGCATGCACCCTTGTTTATTTAAAGGGGTTTATATACAAAAGAAGGATACTGGTTTGCACAGTTAAAGGAGGGACAAATCAGTCCACTCACCTATACAGTCTACTTCAAACTTTGATGTCTCATTACATGGGGGAATTCCACCCAGGAGGCCACCAGATCAAGAGGTGAGAGACATATCACAACATGTTACACCACTCATTGATCTAGGACGGGTGAGAACCTTGGGAGGACTTGACACAAGACAAAGAGTCTTGGGTAGGCTCAAGGAGGAGGGAGACATTCTCCGAATAGAATCATTACCCACTCTCATTAGCTATTCTGCGCTGGGATAAGATGTTTCTGGGATGGAGGATGGCATCATCATGGTGCAAGGAGACCACTCCATGGCTTTGGAGGACCGGAGGATACTTCCACATAGGAAGGAATCTTCCCCATTTGGTAGAGGATGGTGGCCACTCATGCATGCGTTGGCTAGACTTAGGAGATTTTGGAGAGGCGAAAGCTTCCTATGGAAGACTAACCTCCAAAAGCTTCAACCTTCACTTGAGCATGAGCAGCTACAAGAGGGGCAACAGGAACACGTATGCAGCATACCGATGCTTGAATTTGTCATAGGAGTTGTCAAGGAAGAGGGCAACCACATGACAGGGGCTACATAGTATAGATCAACAATGCTTTCATTAGAGAGTTTAGATCCTTACTGGAGATCCCATCTCAGTTGGTGGAATACTCCAAGGATCTATTTACATGCAGGATACTTGATGACTAGTTTCCAAATGGAGGATATATAGTGAGAGATGGGGTCATATTTTATCAGGATAAGATCTTCTTGGCTAGAGCCTCAAAGCTCAAGGAAAAACTATTACATGCAACCTATGAGATATTTCTTTCCAATCCCACTGGTTTCATAAGAGCATGCCATACTATTTTGGAGGGATTCATGTGGGAAGAATTCAAAGAGGATATGCACTATCATATGAGGAAGTATGTGGATTGTTTGGAGTGTGAGGAGAAACATAAATCTTGGGAAGAGTTATCATGACCACCTCCTTACTCATGGGGTGTGAGAGGGAGCTCATCCATGAGCTACCTCAATAGTTTGAACCAAGTGTATGGTAAGGATTTTATTTTTGAGAATCATGATATATTTACTATATACTTGCATTTTCTTACCACTCATGTGCAGGTCATTTGTAATATTCCAAAACTGGAACAACACAACAAGCCTTCTGAAATAACACACTCCTGGGAGATTGATGCACATAAATGAGTTTACATCACTTGGATCCCTTAGATCACCAGATCTGGGGTCTAGATCCAAAATGGGAGAAAAAAAAATGAAACTAGGTGTGGTAAATAGATCTCCCACCACCTAGTCTAGCTGAAAAACACCCTACAAGAGGGGCTGCAACTATGCACAAAAAAATGCTTCATAAATAACACAGTCTTGGAAAATATGAGCAGGAGGCCATAAAATATGATTATATTATGAGTATACAACAGAAAATCAGAATTACAACGAATCTCTTTCAATATACAGTAGAATACAGGAGACAATAGAGCAAGAAATCTTCAGAAAAGAAGGCTGCAACACATATATAAACTGCAAATTGGCTTAACAATGCTATTTTGAGGAGATGCAGAAACTGAATATTAAAACTCAGATCTAGGAAAAATCTATGGAAAAAACATCAGATCCATTTTAGATCTGGAAACTAGACAGTCTTATTTACAAGATCCCCTTGGGGTTTTGACCAAATCATGCATAAATAAGAGTAGATCTGAGTTTTAAGTTGTAGATTTGTAAAATAATGCAAAAATTTCTGAAGATGAATTTTCATTACAATAGATCAGATCTAAATAGAACATGGATCAGCAAGCTAATCCATGGATCACCAAAGTGAAAGGCAAAGCCCAGCACCAGAGATCTCTCATAAAAAATGGGATCAAAACACCCTGCAGAACCTCAAATGAAAATAACGCAGTTCCTCAATGAAAACTACATAGTAGCTTTAATAACAATGGTGGCCTGATGCCAAGATACAAATATGAATTTCAAACAGTATAGGCACTCTTCCATGAGGTTAAAAGACACACTCCATGAGAAGAGGCTCCAAAAAAAGCTAGATCTCTGCAGATCTAGAATCCCACTTGTTGCAGCTTACAAAAGCAAGCAAACCCTCACTGGATCTGTGCTGCAATTGAAATTAGAGCTTGTCCCAAAGCCTGATAGTGGATCAAATCAACAAATACTCCTCCAATAATCCTCAAGGGAAGAGGTGAAATCCCTGCATAGGAACTCCAAGTGCTAAGCATCATAATTCTCCACTAAACAACAGAGAATAGTATTTGTCTAATCAGACAAGATACACAGAAATATAATCAATCAACAACCCTCTCTTGCTGCCTTCCCCTTCCTTTTGTAAGATGAAAGCCTTTGCAAAACCTAAACCACCTTGATGAGTTAGCTCCTTTCACATGAGGGGCCTCCTTCTAGAACTGCGTTGTCCCTTCATGAGGTGCATTGAATCTAGACATCGTTATAGATTTGGTCAAGGTTGACCCAGTATCATAGCTCAAACCCCTTTCACACCTGCAAGTGATTTATTTACATGGCCCTAATTTATCCTTGTTCACATGGGCATTGATTTATTCAGTCTTTTCAAGAGTTTTACATGTCCTCCTTTATTCATTTATTCATGCAACAGAAAGTAAAACAAAAATGAATATTCCTCTTAGCTTAGGCTAAGTAGGAATATTACAGTCCTCCCCTCCAAAATGTTGCTTGTCCTCAAGCAACTGATAGGGTAAGAGTTGTAGTGCTTCTCCTCCTCCATTGATGGCACCATCAATGATCAAGTCCTCATCATAAGCCAAGTGCTCATCAAGCCAATACATCATGAATTGTTCCTCCAAGATCAACATAAGATGTGCATAGTCCATCTCACCAGGAGTGAAAAACTCAACAGAAATAAACATGGATGGAGCAATGCTCTGTCTAAAACATGTATCGTGAAGTACAGGTAGAATTTCCAAGCCATGTGGTACTTACAAACTGCCCATCGTCTCACCATACAGCCCCATAAACAATACAACTATATCATCCAAGTATGGAAGCAAGACTACAAATATGCAAACAAAAATCTGAGCTTGAGTAGGTGGGTCAAAATCCCACATGTGATGCCAGCACAGTGCAACACCTGCTTGCATTAGATCAAGGTGTGGTAAGTGGCATTCCCACCACACATTTTCTGCATGAGTCACCTTAACATGGTTGAAGATGTTAGATAATTTTGGTGCCTTTGGAAAGCACCCATCATGAGAAGGAATCTCCCTTTGCACAGTAAGGGAGTGGCCAAGTTCAACACCTCTATTGGCCCACCAAAACTCATGAGATCCACATGATCTCTCACTCCCTTTAGGAGTCATAGCCTGCAAAAACATGGAAAAGGAATGTGATAAATCAAAAAATACAACTTGCTTTGCATGATCAGATCCTTTAACATCATAGTCCTTCATACACATGAAGTTGTGCATGAACATTTTCTTCTTCTCAAGAAAAGGAAGAAATGGCTGAAGTGACTCTTGAAAAGAGTCCATTGGCTGTCCCAATCCTCCATGGCTAATGAACTCTTGAAAGTGTTGATGTAATTCCTCTCTCATGCCTTCCCAAACAAAGCTCCTCATGATCAGGGTATTGATCTTTATTGAATGCATATGGTTGAGGAAGAATTCTTCATGTGCCCCTTGTAATATCTTCTGCTTGAGCTTGGAAGCTCTAGCCAAGAAGACCTTACCATGATAATAGATGGCTCCCCCTTGGACTAAGTAGCCCTCTTCTTGTTGCATGTCATCTAGTATCATACCTGCGTGGAGATCTTCGGAATACTCTACAAGCAGTTGAGACTTCCAATACAGATACACACTGCTTAATAATGATAGCGCTACTGATACATCCATGGGAGTGCTCGTCATATTTCTGATCTCCTTTTTGACATTTCTCATGCCAAATTTGTGTGTTGGAAGGCTAATCCTCCCATTCTTCTCCTCCCACAGCGCAGATTCAGAAAAGAGAGAGGGTGATAGTGATGCAGGATGTTAGTATGAATCTTTCGTCGTAAAAGCTCACTTTAGCTACGCATAAAAAATAGCCCTAACATCGATTATGGCTGCAAAATACCTTTAAGATTGTTGCACAAATTCAGATCTAAGCACAAAATATATTAAGCAGATAAAAAATAACATAGCTCCATAGATCTAATGAACAAGACAACAAGAATGTATATAAAATAATTTTGTATTATATTAAAGAATGGGGCACCTGTGAGGAAAACAAGAAAGGTGTTTTCTGGTTCTCCTCAGTGGGATGGGTTCTTGGAAGTCCTCAGTGTTTCAGATCTAGCATTTCTCTCTCTTATGGATGTGGAAAAGCAAACATAGAACTCAATGGGAGTTCACAAAGCAAAATGGAAAATGGTGACCAAGAGAAGATCTAGAGTGATCTAATGCAATGAAGGTGGTTCATGAATGGGGAAAACCCCCCTATTTATAACAAAATATTGGGGCGGTCTAGAACTCGGTGCATGAATAAAATATTATTAATCGAATTCTAGAAGCACCTTTTAGGAATATTTTATTATATTTGTTGGAGGGAAAAGGGTTCTTGACTTGGGTCAATTCTTTTATTTATAAATAATAAATAAATAAATGATTTATTTATCATTTTAGGGGAATGATGGGAATATAATTAAATAAATAATGGTTTATTTAATTATTTATGTATGATTTAGTCAAATTTAACTAAGAATATTATTTAAATAACTTGTTCTTAGGAAATAATTAAATAAATAAGGATTTATTTAATTGATTTCCTTGTTTTGGGTTAAATATGACCAAATAAGTTATTTTATATGGTGAAAGCAATTTTACTTAGGGTAAAATTGGTCTTACATGGTGTACTTGGGTTCATCTAATAATAATAGGTTAGATGACCAAAAAAATGGTGTAACACAGGAAGAACACCCCCCTCATTCTTGAGTTGTCCCAAGCCTTCCAGCACTGTAACTTGGTCTCTCGTTGCTCCAATCCCTCATGGATCTAGATTTGGAGCAGTAATTTGTGAGGCCTCCCACATAAGATATGAATCTGATGGCATCCCAGGTGGCTTGACACTAGATAGGAATGTCCCTTGCAGGATTCTCATGAACATGAGAGAAGGGACAGTGAGATCCTTGCTTCCACTACGCAAATCCATCTCTGTTGTTTGTTTGGAAGTACTAGGTGAGGGATAAGTGTGCATGCCTTGAATCATTTGTGGTTTCCCACTCTTCAATTCCACCCACTCCATCTGAAAAGCTTTGCAATCAATGGTCACCTTCCCCAAGGTAATCAACCATTGGACACCCGGAATGATATTGGTGTCTGGTATGTCAACTACAAAAAAGTGATCCACCAGAGTGTATGATCCCATAGTGAATGAGAGTAAGGGGACATATTGCATGCATTGCATGGTTCTATCTCCTGGGACCAAGACAAATAATCCCTCAAAAGTATCAGTGGGAATTGCTCTCCTTTGCACAAGATGAGCATCAATAAAGTTGTGGGTTGCCCCACTGTCAATCAGCACAGATACCCTCTGATTCATGACTAAACCTTGTACTCTTAGGGTCAGGCACTTAGGTACACCTCTCAAGGATGCAAGAGTCCCACTTATTGGAGCAAAGGCTCCATCCCCATCTTCGGATGGTGTTGGATCTTCCTCATCATTATCAGCGCTGTGAGCCCTCCTGGGTTCATCTTCTCCATATTCCTCCTCAAAATATGAGAAGACTTCTATGTAGTGTGCTTTCCCAACAGCACATCTGTGTCCTGGTGCCCATGAATCTTGGCAAGTGAAACACAATTTCTTGAGATCAATATCAAGATGCTTCTTCAAAGAGCTCTCCTTGGAAGGAGCAACTTTTACTTCCTTCCCCTTAGAAAAGTGAGGGGCCTTGCTCTGGAAAGTTTCCTTTGCTTTTGGTAAGGCATCTTGGAGGTCTCTAGCCCTCTCAATGGAATCATGAAAATTTATGGGCTTTGTAGATTTAACCAACCCATGCAAAGGTTCCTCCAGGCCATCGATGAACATGTAAACCCTCCTTGCTACAGATAGATAAGGATCTGTGACTGTTAATCTCAGAAACTCAGAGATATAAGTTTCTGCATCCCCTAATTGCTTCAGCTTTGCAAGGCTTATGAAGGGTGCTTCAGGATCCTTCCTGTCAAACCTCTCCACCAGTCTCCTAGTAAACTTAGAATAGGTAGCCACATTTATATGTCCCAATGTAGACAACCCATGGAACCACCAATTGTGTGCCTCACCTTCAATGTGCAGCACTGCAATATTGATGGCTTCAATCTCAGGGACTTTGTTCAACTGAAAGTAAATATCTAGATTTTCTACCCATGCCTTGGCAGAACTGGAGGATGATCCATCAAACTTGGGCAAAAATAATCTGCCCATAGAGTGGTGTCTATCCTGGTTATGAAAGAACCCACCATATCTATACTGCTGCCTTGATCTTCTTCTATCCTTGAGGTGAAAAAAATCTTGGAAACTCAAGTGGTCCTTGAATCTCTGACTCTGAGAATCATATTCCACAAAGTAATATTCAAGGAAATATTGCTCTTGTGGTCCTTCATTCTCCACATCCAAGAAAGTAGGCATAGTGGAGCGTTGTGAAGCTTATGGGGCTCGTGGTTGGTTCACTGGTTGACCAGTCCAGTGATGAGACATGTCAAAGATTTCCCCTGGATGAAATCTCCCAGGATATTCCCTCATTTTTTCCATCCTCATCTCTTTGTCAAGATCTTTCATGACCACCAAAAGAGTTCTTGCAAACTCTTCTCCTTCTTTGTCACTTGCAGTCTCAGGGGCTTTACCCTTGTCTTGATCATCAGTAGTATAATCATACTTCTTGTGTCTTCTATTCTAATACCTCTTATCCCTCTCAGTAAGAGTTTCATCTTCTTCTGAATGCAACATGGCTATGATGCTCCAAGGAAAGCACAGGTTGTGCCAAGAAAGGAGCTTTGATACCACTGCAATATTCCAAAACTGGAACATCACAGCAAGCCTACTGAAATAACGCACTCTTGGGAGATTGATGCAAAAAAATGAGTTTACAGCCCTTGGATCCCTTAGATCAACATATCTGGGGTCTAGATCCAAAAGGGGAGCAAAAAAAAATCAAACTAGGTGTGGTAAACATATCTCCCACCACCTAGTCTAGCTGAAAAACACCCTACAAGAGGGGCTGCAGCTATGCACAACAAACTGCTTCAAAAATAACGTAGTATTGGAAAATATGAGCAAGAGGCCATAAAATATGATTAAATTATGAGCATACAACAGCAAATCAGAATTACAATGAAGCTCTTTCAATATACAGTAGAATAAAGGAGACAATAGAGCAATAAATCTTCAGAAAAGAAGGCTGCAACACATATATAAACTGCAAATTGGCTTAAAAAAATTATTTTTTGGAGCTGCAGCAGCTGAATATTACAACTAAGATCTAGGACAGATCTGTGGACAAAACATCAGATCCATTTCAGATCTGGAAACTAGACAATCTTATTTACAAGATCCCCTTGGGGTTTTGACCAAATCATGCATAAACAAGAGTAGATCTGAGTTTTAAGTTGCAAATCTGTAAAATACTGCAGAAATTTCTGAAGATGACTTTTCATTACAATAGATTAGATCTAAACAAAACATGGATCAACAAGCTAATCCATGGATCACCAAAGTGAAAGGAAAATCCCAGCACCAGAGATCTCTCATAAAAAATGGGATCAAAACACCCTGCAGAACCTCAAATGAAAATAACGTAGTTCCTCAATGAAAACTATGCTATAGCTTGAATAAAAATGGTGGCCTGATGCCAAGATAAAAATCTAAAGCTCAAACAGTAGAGGCACTCTTCCAGGAGGTTAAAAGACACACTCCATGAGAAGAGGCTCCAAAACAAGCTAGATCTCTGTAGATCTAGAATCCCACTTGCTGCAGCTTACAAAATAAAGCAAACCCTCACTGGATCTGCACTGCAATTGAAAGTAGAGATTGGCCCAAAGCTTGATAGTGGATCAAATGAGAAAATACTCCTCTAATAATCCTCAAGGGAAGAGGTGAAATCCCTGCATAGGAACTCCAAGCGCTAAGCAGCACAATTCTCCACTAAACAACAGAGAATATTATTTGTCTAATCAAACAAGATACGCAGAAATATAATCAATCAACAACCATCTCTTGCTGCCTTCCCCTTCCTTTTGTAAGATGAAAGCCTTTGAAAACCCTAAACCACCTTGATGAGTTAGCTCCTTTCACATGAGGGGCCTCCTTCTAGAACTGTTTCGTCCCTTCATGAGGTGCATTGGATCTAGACAACGCTATAGATTTGGTCAAGGTTGACCCAGTCTCATAGCTCAAACCCCTTTCACACCTGCAAGTGATTTATTTAGATGGCCTTGATTTATCCTTGTTCACATGGGCATTGATATATTCAGTCTTTTCAAGATTTTTACATGTCCTCCTTTATTCATTTATTCATGCAAAAAAAAGTAAAACAAAAATGAATGTTCCTCTTAGCTTAGGCTAAGTAGGAATATTACAACATTGCTCCAAGAGGGGGCACTCTTTTTTATTCGCTTCATGGGCCGCTTGGGGCCATAAGCAGTGATGATGTTGGCCACTCCCTAGAAGATTTTGGGGAGATGAGGTATTTTCCATGGTGTGCTTCATTAACACTAAACATCATACACCTTCTCCAAGCATGCAAGAAGAATAGGGCAGAAAAAAAGTGGTGGGGGAAACAATTGTTATATTGTATTCTATGGCAATTAGGAGCAAAAATGCACTGGTTGCAATTGAGGGACCATTTCCCTTCCCCAATACTACACTTGGAAGCTTGCATAATTTGGATTGTGATCCCATATGTTGATGATGTTCTTATGTTTTTTGGGAACATGATTAGGAGGGAGGCACATTGGTTGGATGTTTCCATTGAGAATGACCTTTCCCACACTATTTATGCTTCATGCTTTAAGAGGAGTATGGGAGATGATATGGCCACTACAGTAGATCACTTATCTCTTTATGAGGTGAGCCATATAATTGTTCTTAGCACTTGGGATATGCCTCTCATGAACATTTGGGAGGAACTTTTCTATGAATTACCATGCTGGAAGGTGATTCATTTCATTTGGATGATAACATGGAGATGGGAGTCTTTCATTGAGAATGAGATCCTCTATGCTTGTCATCCCTCCTACCTTGAAGAGGCCATTGGACAACAAGAAGGTTTCCATATAGACCTTCCATTTTCTCATGATGAGAGCCATTTGGTTTACCCACCAAAGGCCAACTTGCACATTTGGGAGGAACCATTGGGAGACAAAATTGTTGTAGAATATCTGAAGCAGTGGTGGAGACTATTTGATGAGGAGGCCATAAGAGGAGGATGGGAGAGTTTTGCCTATCCCTTACAGTTTCTTGAGGACAAGCAGCATTTGGAGGGGAGGACTGTAATATTCTAAAAATTTAGCTTTCAGCTAAATGGAATATTATAGATTATTTTATCACTAGCTAGGTGAATAAGTGGGTAGGGAGGCCCATAAATCTCCTTAGAAACAATAAAAACACTTCAAGTGTGAAAGGAGACCCTCTAAGAAGCTAAATGAAGCACCTTTGAATGTGAACAGGGGTTGGAACATGTTGAATAGGTCAACTTTGACCAAACCAACAACACTGTTATGGAGTAGTGGAAATTTAATGAAAAATAACACAGTTTTGGAGGGATATTGATTGCATGGAGGTAGTGACCTAATTTAGTGGGGCCAAGTGTAAGGAAGCTCATAAATTATATAAGGAAGAGGATGGCAGCCATATGGGGTTATGTTTTGATTATTATTTTGTATGTGGTCTGTTTAGACTTCTTGCATTCTTCAGTTGTTTAGTTGGGCTTGCAATGCGGTTTAGCAAAGGGTGTCCCCGAGCAAGAATCCCATCTCTTTCCTTGAGAGGCCTCTTGGAGGATAATTACACTATATTTCCACACTCGGGCTTAAGGCAAAGCTACAACTTCCTTCATCAGTGCAGTTCCTATAGAATATTGTGCTGTGTTGTAGGGTGCAACAGTGGAGAATCATTTTGGGTGACTTCAGAGCTAGTTTTGCAGTGGAGGAAGGTTTCCATCCATTGGAAGGCCTATTAAGAAGCCCCTTGGGCTTATTTTACATACTTGGCATTAGGCCAGGGATTATTTATCCCCTACAGAGTATTTTCAGTCTAGATCTGTGTTATTTTAGGGAGGAGTTGCAGGGGTGGTTGCAGTGGTTGTTTTGGGAGGTGATTTCTTCAGTGGAGGAGCCATTATTTCATTCGGAGGATATATTGGATAAGAGTTGTAGGTTTTTAAATCAGCTTCAGCCATATCTTATAATTTATATTGTTGCAGCATACCTTTAGCCCTAGGGCTGTAGCTTACATTGGCACATTGTGTGCATTTTCCGGAAACCCTCTTGGGTTGTCCTGGAAAGATGATCTAGTGCTCAGATCTATATGTCTAGTATCTATTGGGGCATATATCAGTATTTTTATATCCTTTTATCATCTCCAGCTGTAGTTATTCTTAATATGACTATGTTGTAGTTGCTCTCCGACATTTTGTATTGTAACAACAGCTCATATTTGGGAGTGATTGCTTATGAGAGGCTGGTTTCCTCATTGCATATGATTTATGCCTCACTATTATGTATTGATTTGCTGTTATTATACAAAATTTTATGACTCCATATTAATATCCAATGTTGATGTGTTGATTTACACTGCTATTTCCAGTTTTGTGTTTATATATTGGTGCTTCCCCATTTGGGAATATTACAAAAGCTCTCTCTAAATATCAGATTGGAATTCTGTAAAAAGTGGTGGATAATGCACGAACTGTAGTTTTCTCTTTATCAATTTTAGATTTGAATGAAGAAGCAATGAAACATGGCATGTCGTACAAGTTCGCTCTAGCGAGCTAGTCGTTAATTAGGTCATTGTGAGAGATTGAGAATAAATTTGCCTTGAAGAATCCAAATTGGGTCATACCTGTGGCATTGGAGAGAAGACTCAGAGGAATAATACAGGACGAAAAATCACATATTGGGGATCTAAAATAGCATAGATACACTAGATTCAATATCAAGCTCCTAGAAGGCAAGAAAAATCTAGATCATGTGTTGTCAAGGGCTGCAAAGGAAAATAATTTCTAGGGTAGCAAAGAAAAGAAAGGTGGAGTAGAGATAAGCTCCAGGTAAGTATATTCTTTATATGCATGTTCATCTCTTAATTGCATTAGGTTATTTGTACTTTGATTTGTTTTTTTTCTTAGCACTTACATATGCTCTGCAGGATGAGGTAATTTTTGCTATTATCATGCCATGGTTATTTCCTTGAAGAATTTTTGCAAGTTTTATATTCATAAAGATAAGACTCAATGCATGATCTAATGTTTTGAAGAGTGAGAAATTGTAGCATGACAAGAGCAGCAATCAAGGTGCATAATAGTAGCAAGGAGTTCACCACATGAAGTCTTCACATGGGCAGCACTGCATACAGTCATTGTAAAGGTATCACTGTACTGAGTCATTGTAAAAGCATTATTGTAAAAATTGTACAAGTGTCTATCTTCCAAGAGTTGAAGAGGCAGTGTCGGGAGGTCTAGGATCATCATTAGGTGGTTGTGTCATATTTGGGGTTATGGTCTAGTGTGTATTCTTCTTCTACATCATTTTATATCATTGTAAAGTGGACCATTTTTCCTGGTACGAGAGTCAATTCTTCTTTTATTATTCTATAGGGTGGTGCTAGGTTGGTGCATGAAGTCACCAACAGGTTCAATCTCGTGAAAAATTCAGGGTGGAAGGGTGGTGCGAGGGTGATTTGTAGCTCATTGGGTGTTGTGGCATCCATTTAGTTGACTACTGAATAATCTCGGGCGTTGGAGCGTCCATCCAGTGGGAGTTGGAGAAGAATTATTTTCTAGATTCTAGGAAGTTGGAGCTTTATTTTCAATTGGAGTTGAATATTAAATAATTATTAGAAAAGAATTCAGGTGGTTTTCATCCTGGAGGGGGTTTCCACCTTAAAAACTATGTGCATTTGTGTTCCTTTTGTTTACTATTATCATTGTAGAAACACTAATAATAATTGAAGATTAACTAATGCTATGAAAGATTAATAATAATACTAATTGAAAGGAATACTGATTCACCCCCCCTCTTAGTATTTCCAACACAAACAACATTGCCAGAACTTGATGAGGAAGGAAAAATCATATTGGAACGTGAAGCAGTCATGAAAACAAGAACACAACAACTACGAAATTGATCAATTTCAGAGTATCTCATCAAGTGGAAGAAATTATCCACTAAATATTCCACATGGGAGGATGAAAATTTTATAAAAAAGCATCCAGAGCCACTCAAGCATTGAGGAAAACACTTTTTTGAAGGAGAGGGGCATGTTAGGTCCCTATATTACTAGTTTAGACCCTTATTTTTGTTAGTGTCACCCCCTTATTGTTATTGTTGTACCCCTGTAGTCCCCATATTGTTATTATTGTGCCCCATAAAACCCCACTATTGTTATTGTTGTGCCCTTACATTATTATTGTTAGGTCATCTAGGATTATGTTGTGATCCCATAGACTCCTATATATAGAAATGAGGTCTTGTCATTTGAATCATCCAAGAAATGTTCATTTATGTAATGTAAAGGAGGTTTCCCCCTTGAAGTGGCTTATTTCTAAGGCGTTGATCTCTATTTTATTCTATTTTGGGAGCTGGTTTCATAACATAAATTCCCTTTGTGGACAAAGGCGATCTCTCTAGCCCTAGAGTGGGTCTAGCAACACGAGATTATTTCTAACATAATGTTTCTTAACCAATTCTTACAATGCAAAGGGGAAAAATACATAAATTCCTTTTTCCAATCACTATCCTTAGATCCGTTGATGATGACCTCGATCCACGACCCTTGTAGGCCTGCTTCCTGCTACTAATGGCGTGCGAATACCTGTGGATGACCTAGAGACCACAAAAAATGTGATACAATATATAATAAGCATAAATAGTAGCTATATATTAAATCAAGGAGTACCCAAATATTTTCATAATCATGTAAACAAATATAGAAAGAAAACATCAGATTTTATTATTGATAAATTAAAAAAGGAGAGCTTACAACCAGGCCTTGATGTTGGAGACATCCTTAGGTGAAAATTTGAGTCCTTCACTTAATTCAAAAACATTCCTTCTCCCGTGCACTTAGGCTTAAACATGATGCTAACATGCAAAGGGATGAGAGTTCAGATGAGTTTGACAATGATCAACCAATCTCTAAACTCGAGGAAATGAGGGATGTGAATTTATAGCAAGGAGAAGGAGGTTGGGAGCCCATGAAAGGAGGAGAAAGGCCCACTTTCTAAGGGATGATCCCCCATGGATGATATCAAGGCTCTAAAATGAGAGAGCTCAACCCTATCATCTCTGTTCAAAAACCAACTCGTTGCCCTTGAGCTTCTAGTGGTTGAAGATTCTCCTCCATTTGATGAAGCACTGCTAGAAAGGGGATTAGCACGGTTTTCCAAGAAATTAGGGTGCTAACAGTGCTGGTCCAGAATTGGGAAAAGGAAATCAACGTGGTCATGGCACCATGAAGGGCGCTGACCAAGGAAACTAGGAATTTGACCAAGTTTCTTCAGTGATCTTTCAAGGAAGTCTTCTTTGGATCTTCAAGGGGATACATTGATATATTTCTTGATGATGGAAACATTGCATAGGAATCTTCATGGGGCATTTTAGGATCAGGGAAAGGAAAATGAGTGTTATCAAAAAATTTCTCTTGATAGTCTGCTTATCAGGCAATCTCATGCAACTATTTCAAACCAATCTTTTGATTGAGGCTTAGTCTCCGTAATTTGAGAGGGCTCTCTCAAGGGTTAATGATATGGAGTAAAGATATAGATGGCTAACTATATTTTGGAAATAAACTGGTTATGATGAATAAAGGTTGAAAATATCATCATCATGTAAAAATTGGGCTTATGGAGTCAAAACATTCAGTGATTCAGTGATTTTACTTGACATGGAAGTTGAGGTAGGTCAAAGTTTTTAGTAATAGGACACACACACATGAAACATGAAAATACATAGTCAATTCACTTATAAAGGAAGTTAGAGCATCTCATAGATGAATTATGAGTAATATAAATGAAAACCACTACAAGTGAGATACATAAGAGGTACAGATAGAATAGGAAAGCACTAAAAACTCCTTCAGAATCTCAAGTTGGTAAGGTAACAGGTCTCTGTATTGCTGAAACAGTCAATTTACAATAAGATGTAATTTTTCCAAAAATCTCCCACCCTTGACAAATTCGACTCAATGGCCTTTAATAGAGTTGTTACATCATGAGTTGATCTGCCTCTAGGCTAGATACATCAAATTTTTTGCCTACTGAGGCCTTGCATAACCATAAAACATTATCTTTAATGATAAACAGACACCTATCCTACTTGAGAGTCCTATTTAACCTAAGAATCAAACTACTCATTATTATCTTTAACAACCTTATCTACTAAAAGAAATTACATCTTTGAAAATTATGCTGCGACATGGTTGAATTTAGATGATGGGATTCATCACTTTATGACCACTTAACTGACCTCCTCAAAAATAGGAAACAAAACCCTATTTTTTAGGCAGATGGTCTTCTTCTTCTTCGAATATTTTCGCTGTCATTTAATCTTCAATTCATGGTCCTTGAGTGTTGAACAATTTCTTGACATGGTATTTAACTCTTTCATAACCTCCATCTATCCAAAAAATGCTCTAAAACCTGCTAAAAAGGCTGAAAGACAGTGCGCTACGAAAGTAAGTCAGTTTCGTAGCGCTGCAAAACGAGCCTTTATCCTCAAAATTTTTAGCTCTTTCCCTTTGTATAAGGTTCATCATCATCAAAAACATCCCTCATACCAATTTCATCTTTTAATAACCTCCAAAATAGGTCAAAAATTCGAAAAAGCATCTACAGTAGTTTCATAGCACTTTGCTGCCCTTCAAGCCTGGATGCGCTACGAAACTGCTGAAAAGTGTTGAAGATGCAGTTTTTTACATAATTTTGGAAAATGAAACCTGTAAGTGCCAAAGACTTGTAGCTAACACGTCCACATCCTCCATTAACCATAAACCAACTCACTTTTTGGCTTCTTGAGGCATTTCTTCCTCATTTACAATTGGTTGGGCTATTGGTTCTTCAATCACTGTCATTTTAAGCCCTTTTTTCTCTAATTCTTCATGAATCAGTTCAAGTTTCTCTTCAAGGTCCTTGACCTGGTCTTTAAGTCTTTTGTTGTTGGCTTTCAGATGAGTGTTCACCTTTCTGACATGCTTGGCTTCTAACCTTGCTGGAATCGTCCACTTAACAAGTTGCTGTGTATTGTCTAAGGTTTTAGAAACAGTGTCCACCTGTTCTTCCCAAACTTCCTTCATATTTTCAAATTGAATTTTCTCAACACTGTGTTTCCTAGCTTATTTTTTCATGATAGCAATTTCCTGATTTTCCAATTTCAGTTTCTCTTCAAGGAGCTGCAACTATTTTTTTTCTATCACCTTCTATTTTCCCTTTTTTGATTTGCTGACTGTATCCTTTGCCGTGGGTGATGAGAGGTCAATAATATCTTGAGCTGGTTGAGCTATCTCAATAGGTACTTGAACTTCTTTGCTACTCTCTATCAATTTCCTAGCATGCCTTGTCATAGGCTTTCTTGCTTGGAAAATGAAACATGCATCTTCTCCCTCAAACTCTAATTTCTTTGCAGATTTTGACTTCTTTAACTTCTGCCCACCTTCCTCTATAAATTCAGCTTGGACAATAGGTGTTTCCTCTATGTCAATGGCGTGAAAAATATCCTCTAGATTCCCCTTAGCTTCTGCTTTGTCTTCTACAACCACTGTCTTCTCTTCCAAAACTACTGTTTGGCTTCTAGTCATTCTTTTGGTCCCTTGTTTCCTAACATTTTGTTTCTATTTTGCAGGCTTGACCACCTTTGATTTTTGCTTTGTAGGTGGGACATTTGGTGTGTCAAGAATTTTCATTTTCTCTGGCTCCTTCATAGTTTTCTTACGTGGTTTTTCTCTTGTAGGTTTATTTGGTTTTGCAACCAATGGTTGGCTCTGTTCTGCTGCTAGTGGTGATGGAATTTTCTCAGTTTTAAGAGTTTTTGAAGGAGTTAGAGCATCCAACTCAAAACCACTGACAAACAAGAATGAGGACCAATCTCTACCTAACCTTTCAAGTTCATATAAAACCAATAATTTCATTAAGCCATGATGAAATATTGATGTCTCACTCCCTTTAGACTTTGCTTGGACCTTATCAGCCATCTTTGATAGACTTCTATGCAGATAGAAAGGTAAGTCAAGGGAAATCTTACCAGTGAAATGCAGAAGTAATTTGAAATGGTATGAGTAGAATTTGTGATATCTACTTTCACAGGTAATTTAGTACTTTTGGATGATGAGCAGCAATTTTGAATAGTTGTCTTTAATGCAGCTTCTTGGAACAACATTGTTGAGATCCATCTCAGTGTGCTCAGGCTTCATGAACTCCTTACACTGCTCCATGTTAAACTTGAAACATTTGAACCAGGGTTATTGACCTCTTGGAATTTCTGTAGCAGTAGCAATAACCTTTGGAGTGATGGGAAAACTTAGCATTCCCACTTTAGTGGCTAATCCACTGAAATTCAAAGCAAAATCCTTGGATGCCTGTGTATGACAGCCCTGAAATTTCTCACAAAACTGTAGGCAACCTGCATTTCTGAAGGCTTCCATTACTACTGGATCTTCAGTTATAGCTTTCATGTCTTCAGGTTCATATCTCAAACACTGTCCACCCTTGTGTATTTTTCTTTTCTCTACCATAGCTTCTCAAAGAATTGATCAGCCTCGCTTGATGAATTTGTAGGCTCGCTTGATAATGTTCAAAGTAAACCTTTGAAGAAACCAACCACAAATTTGGCTTAGTATAATAACTCTATAGAGCTCAAATATTACGCAAGGAGGAATGCTAAATTAGAATGACTAAATTAGGAAAGGATTTGAAGTTTAAATGTCTTCTCATGACTCAATGATGAATTATTCATTACCTAAACTGACCATGATGACTACAAACCTGCGCATGTACCTTGATTTCATCACTCCATGACTTGAAAAGCATATAACTTACCCTTTCCCAACATTTTCTGACACCTAATATCTCGACTAACAAGATAGACAGAAAACCGCACTTTCGTAGCACCTCTAATATTAAGTTGACTATTTTCGCTACGAAACTGTCAACATTTTTGTAGTGAAAAGTGAATTTTTACAGTGCAATGTGCTACGAAACTGTGGTTTCTTGGCTAATTAGGCAGTTTCGGTAAAAAAACCTTTGGAAAATGAAATGAATTAGAAAATGATGAATGATGTGACATGAAGGAGTTTGAACATGAGTGGGTTTAGACCTTAGGGTAAACTCAAACCATAAAAATTTAATATTTCCTGTTAGTCATCAATATTTTTCACCTGTTGTTGATGACTAGATTCCTAGCTGAGTTTTCTAGAAGCTGATCTCCATATGTCAATTTGTCATCTAGAAAACCCCCAAACAAATTTTTTCTTTCCTAGCCCTTCATGTCAGCCTATGATCAGAGCAATCTTTAGTTTTCAAATTCATGTCTTGTTTCAGCAAAATATCCCTGTCTATAGCTGTCTTGGTCTTGCTTGTCTACTATCATTTTCCCCTTGGTTCTCATGAAACTCACTATCCAATATTTGACAAAGTGTCTCCCTTCCTATCCTTGATCTTGTTGTCAAACACAATCAGAGTCAATGAAAGTTGCCCCTAAGTTAGGTAGTGGCACTTTAGAGAATCCCTTCCTCGACAAAAATAGCCTGAGCCAGAATTCTTTTTTCAATACCAACTAGCCTGAATTAGTGCTTAATCTGCAAAAAACAAACCTTGATATACCCCTAGGTCACACCACTAAGAGGTCTTGTTGTCTCAGTCTGGAATAAATTCTACAAAGATCTAATACAGAAAGAGATGAGCATGTGCATATTCTAAACGAATATGCTTAAGATAGGAAAAAATCTCCATAAGACACTAAAGGGGCTTTCAAAGGTTCAAAGTCATATTTTTTGAATCTCCTTAGGGTGCGAATTGGATGACAAACAGTAGCCAGACAAGAGCAGGGAGACAAGTCCAAATAAGTCTCTCATGTTGAAGAAATTTTCCATCAGCAGGTGGAGAGCTGCAATGAAAATAAAGTAGGAGTACATTGTTTCAAAAGAAAAACTGATATGAGGTTGATCTGCAGTGTTTCAATGTGTCTTTCAAAGGTAATGCTGCATAATTTTTCCCAAGGATATCATCATAGTACATAAGAAGACAACTGCTTCTTATGCTGCCTCAAGCTTGGGATAAGAACACTAGTCAAAGAGAAAATCCAATGTACCTCTGCAAACACAGTAAAAAAGGGTTAGTAAATGATGACTAACAAACAAATAATCTACAAATACATGTCATGTGGTTTCTGGTTTAAAAGGTTCACAAAGATATTTGACAAAGGATACATATCTCAAAATATGCCTCATATAGAAGATTGTCAAAATTTCACTTTATTACCTATTCTGATATACCAAGAAAAGACATGTGTGGCAAAGAAAGATGACATAATTTGGGAAATAGATGAAATGTCATGACTGTGAAACCTCCTCCAATAGAGAGCAGATGGTTGGGTGACATGCTGAAAACCTCCTCCAATATAAGAGCAGATGGTTTAGGAATAGAGATGTAACCTCATTTAAAGAAGCAGAGGGTTAGGGTGTTTTAAGTGATCTCAGAGTTGTTGTAGGCCACCTCCTTCCAAGGGATAAGATAAAAAATTCATCAGTAGGTTCGGATTATGTTTAAGAAAATTCTCAATTGGAAAGTCAAAGTTGAAAATCAGTGGGAACAATTGAAATTTTATAAGCTGAATTCTGGTATTACATCATAAGCAAAGCAGTGATATTATAGTATTGAAGAAACCTATTATTCCTGTCTATAAAGGCCTCCATCAGCAGATAATAAGAGAAGGCCTCATGATAGGTCTAAAGGGTCATTGAAAAGAGCTGCAACAGTAGTTTTTGTGATGATTTCCCTTATTGACTAAATCAAGAAAAAAAACACAGCTACTCCTTGAAATGATCTATTCAAATTGCAGAAGGTGTAGTTATGCCATGCATGAAAAACATGGTTCAAGGTGGTTTCCCCGTAATGAAAAAGCAAGAGCAGTGGGTTTCTGATGGCTGGATTTCATCTTGGCAGTGTTATGAGCTCAATTTTTTCACCCATTATAATGGCACAGACAGGAGTCTTTGGTCCTTTCATTATCTTCGGAATCTGTGGTTTCCTTTGGCTTTTAGTATGGCTAACAACAATATCTATAAGTCCTCAAAATCATCCTCAAAAACCTGGGTCAGAGATTCTGTACATTCTAGATGGAGATGAGAATTCCATAAAAGTTGGCACACATAAGCCTTTTGCAGATTTTTGATAAATATTGACTGGAGAGAATTTTACAGCTCTTGCTGTCAGGTCTATTTCACTGACAAATACAAACTGAAGATGAAGCTAATCCAGATGATTGTTCTAGAGCAAGAGTTAATAAAAAATATGCAAGCATTGATCTGGAACAAGAATTTTCAGAACCAGATCCAGATGATAGAGAAATGCATGATGGTGTTGACAAGCTGCAATAAGGATAAAAATGATAATCTCCTTGGTGAAAAATCAAAGGATATTCCTATGAAAGGACCCTCATCACTTCAAAAGCAAGGGTTTTTTTCATTATACTTCAAAGGCTGTAATATAAAATGTTATTAAACCCTTTTCATCATAAACATAAGGCCTCAAGAAATTATCATGGCATGACTTCATTCAGGACCGAGTAGAAAATCAAGACAGGTTGTTAAAAAGCCTCCTTACTTCATGAAGCGATCAATTTACCCTATGATTGATTGAAAGGCTGCAAGGTTGTCTTGATAATGGACTCCTCTATAAACAACAATCCAAGTCTGAAAGTTTCAGCACTCCTTTCATTCCATACAAGACAGAGTTTTTAGAAGACACATGACAGTTATCAAACATAGGCCTCCTTCATAAATGAGTAGAGGGACCACCATTGTTTAAGGATGAAGAGCATTTATTTCAGTATGACATGGATTTCAAAAAAGACTGCTGTCAAAAATGGTAAAATGAGTGGAGTTTGACTATTTTTTAAACCTCATTTACAGAGAAGCAAAGGGATATCTCTCCAAGGTTTTCACCATGAAAAGCACCTCATACAAATGGTTAACAGGATGCTCAAAACAAGTTTCATCTTCATATCAAAGTATCCTCATCAGCAGATAAAAAGAAAAGCCCCATGATAAGTTTGAAAGGTCTTTTAGGAGGGCTGCAAATAGCGTCTTTGTGAGTCTCCCTTGAAAACAAAATAAAGAAAAGCACAGTCTCTTTAAGACCTTTTTCGCTTCTTCAAAAAAGGGGACAAAATCTTGGTGGACACATAACAAGATGGCATTAGGGTTCCAAAGGGTTACATTAGTGGTTTCAAAAAGTGATGATCTCCTTGATTCAGAAACAGAGGTTTTGATCATAGTTTTAAAAAATAAAAAAGCTTCCTATAGCACAAAATATGAATTACCATATGATTTTGAAAAAACATTCCATTCAATATGACAAAGGTTGCAAAAGACAGAGGTTAAGGAGTGCCCGGGCAGTTTGTTTCCAAATGTGTTTCTAACCAAAAATAGATGCAATTGACAAAAGTGAGAGAGGTTTTTTTCCCTCATAGGTTCAAGAAGAAAAACCTCCTTCAGTTTCTACACAGGTATCATAGTTTGTGAGAAATGTAAACAATACAGATGTCACGGGAGAATTTCTGCACCAGGATTCACCATTTTGACCAGTGTTGGGAAAGTCAACTTTTGAACAACCAAATTAAAAAAATCAAGAATATTTGGAAAGTAGACTTCCATATCTTTCCAACGATCCATCTCGGGCCAAATTCTGAGAACAGGACTGCATCCAAAAGTAGCCTGCAAACAACACTATGGATTTCTGCACCAGCATTCACCATTTTTGACTAGT
Source organism: Pinus albicaulis (assembly GCA_034641835.2). Lineage (NCBI taxonomy): Eukaryota > Viridiplantae > Streptophyta > Pinopsida > Pinales > Pinaceae > Pinus > Pinus albicaulis. Next base: position 1,083,723,831 of record CM076574.1, read on the forward strand.
GTTGGGACAATCAATTTTTGAACAACCAAATAGACACCAAATGAAACAAAAAAAGCATATTTGGAAATAATACTTCCATAGCTTTCCAACGATCCATCTCGGGCCCATTTCCGACACCGGGAAGGCATCCAAAAGTGGCTTGCAAACAACACTATGCATTTCTGCACCAGGATTCACCAGTTTTGACCAGTGTTGGAAAATCAATTTTTGAACAACCAAATGGACACCAAATGAAAAAAATCAAGAATATTTTGAAATTATACTTCCATATATTTCCAAAAATCCATCTCGCGCCCAACGCTGACACCGGTAAGGCATCCAAAACGGGCTGCAAAAGTGCACGACATGTTTGAAAAATTGCGCGGTGCGCCTGTAGATATTAACAGTGTATTTTTCTGAAGTGCACAACGCGTCTGGGGTTTTGTGCAGTGTGCCTGTGCAACACTCAGGCCACCAGAAAAACAGGTCACCAAAGTAGTTTCCAAGGGTGCCAAATCAGTTTTCACTCAAGGAAATCAACTCCAACACATCAAGAAAACTTTTCCAAAGGTTTCTCTTGTCTCCTTGCTTAGTTTTAGTTTGAGGGAGGGTTTGGTTACAAATTTCAAGGGAAAACACTGATTGAGGATAAGAGGACATTCATGATTTCACTAGAAGCCTACTTTTTTAAATAGAGGCTTGTTTATCAAAAAAAAAGGAGAGAAATTGTATGCTAAAAACTAATCATCATCAAAGACATTGTTTGCCAAACTCCTAAAAAACAAAATAGAGATTGAAGGAAGTCTCTTTACTATGATTACAAAGGATATAAACAGTGAAAGAGAGGTTGGTTAATGTGCCAATTTGAGAGAGTTTTTGTGCTATGAGATAGCTAAGAAATACAGATAAGAAAAACAGAGTTTGTAGAGGTCTCATAATCAGCCTAAAGGATTATGTTAAAACAATTTTTTTCAAGAACACCCTTTGTTTGCTAAATCAAAGAGGAAACAGTGACTAGGGGATAAGGATGATTGTTAGTTGAAAAGAATATTTTAAACATTGGTTTCAAAGCAGCGCCATGATTATTTAAAACAAAAAGAAACAGTGATTAGGAGACAGGGATTTTTCAAATTGAAAGAGGTCTTCTTACTATGATTAAAAAGGATAGAAGTAGTAAAATGGAGGAGAGTTAGTGTGTTATTTTAAGAGAGTTTTCTAGGAGTATTTTAAAACAGTGTTTGAGGGGAAGAGTCTTTATGCCAAAAAAAAAGGAGACTTCTCTTAAAAAAGCACAAACATATCTTGTTAAAAGGCTTATTTTCTCAAACAATATTGCAGAATAAGTAAGTTTGCTTTCATTTATCAAAAACATGTTTGACAACTAAGGACAAACTTAGTCTTGCAAAGAGGAAAAGGTGTTTTTGGTTGAAGATATTTCCAGTGATAATTTGAATCAGTTTTCCTTGGTAAGCAAGTAAAGAGTATCAGAAGCACAATACCTCCAAGGAAAAGCAAAGTGATGGGCAGCAAGGTAGTGATGAAGAGGAACATAATGGCAGCCTACATAGTAGCAAGATCATAGTGATAAAGAACAACACAGTAAGGCAGTGATGAAAAGGAACATCAAGGCAGCCCTCAAGCAAGCAATGATGAGGGCAAGAAAATAAAAAACATGGATCGTGAAGGGCACTCTCCAAAGCATTTGCTAGATGCCTCTCCTAGGCAAGGGGCCATGATTTCTTCGCCAAAGCCAAAATGCCAAACAACAAGGAAGAAAACCAAGAAAAAATCAAAATTGCCCAAAGAGGGTGCCCGGTGAGAAAAAGTGGAAAAGACACATCTAGACTTGGAATTTTGGCCCTAGCTTCTAGGCGTGTTTCTAAACACCCTTAAGGGTTTTTCTCACCAAAATTGAGCGAATTTCGACATGATCTTGTTTTTTGTCATTTTTGGGTTTTTTGCTAAAACTCATGGGCATCGCCATTTCAGTTTGGGGCATCCTCAAAGGATGAAAATGGTATCATTGGATGCCATAATTTTAGGGGCATATTCTCAGTGATTTTTAGATCAATTGAAGATCATTTGCTACCCCAAAATGGCGAAAAACACTCGCTTTTTCTACACTTTGCCCCGTTTATCAGCAAGGCCTATTTTTTGGGTTTTTACACACAGGTCAGATTTTGGAGGACTTCCAGTGGTTATTTTGGAGAAACCTAAGAATTTTCAGAAAATAGACACTTAGAGATTTCCAACAAGCCATCACGGGCCTCGTTTCGACATCGGGAAGGCATCCAAAAATTGCCGGCAAGTCAGAGGACTTTCTGCTGATATATTTCTTGAGTATTTTTGTAAAAAATGAACCTTTCAAAAGTGACTTTTCCTCATGTGCATTTAGCTATTTTTGTACATGATTAGTTATGAAAAGTCAATATATTTCCATTTTTTAGCATTTTTGAGATATTTTATTAGATATTTTGTGCCTTGGGCTTTGCAAAGCCTCAAGGACAAAATCAGATATTTTGGATAGGCCAATGAGATTGCAAGTTGAACTAAGAAATTTTCCTCACTTTGGCCTATATATTCCAAAGGATTTCATTGTAAATAATGCTGAACTTGATGAATAGAAGCAATATTTGGTTATACATGCTTGGAAGAAACACTTGTCTTATGCATTGGATAGTTTCTTGAATGTTTTTTGGATGATGAAGGAGGTCTGTTGTTGGATTCCTTGACTTGGTAAAATGGTATAGTGTCCCTCCCTATTATGCTTCGTAGTTTTGAGACATGCCCTTGGAGTCACCTCAAGTTTCCTGTTTTTTTATAGCTTCTATGTTTTCTGGCTTCTTAGTCACATCAAAGAATCCTTGATTGCTCTTTGATAACTGAAAAATATTGTTTGCTTGTTTCATTTATGGTTTTATGCATGCTGAGTATTATTCACGATATGCCCTCCTTACTCATGGCTAGTCATAGCTCCACCTCTGAAACCTCTCTTTGATTGTTAGATTGTCATTTGTTGAACCAAGGAGGTCTTGTACTGATCTTGCCCTTTGCCTAAGACTATGCAATCTTGCTTCAAAGTGCCCAATAGCTTGAAATAATATGCTTAGGTGTTCCTTCATAGTGATTTAAGTTGTTTGTTTCTCTTAAATGTATTTCTCCAAAGTCTGATAGCCATTTCCTAAAGTTAGAGAGTCATATATCTCTATGTATGGCTTGAATTTTTATTTCTATGCATTGATCAGTTTATAGTTACATTTCTCATGATTAATGGTTAGCCCTACCATGTTTATGTCAGCTATTAAACTATTTATGTTTGAAATCCTTTGTTCTTCACAAATTTAATGTCCATTCCACTCCATTTTACCCAAAGATCCATTTTACCTCGCTCAAATCGACCCTTCAACAACCTTGTATCACCACCTGAAAGCTTTCTTGACCTTTTCGACCCCATAGCCCAGTTGATCTAACATCGTTTTTACCTATCTTAGTCTTTGATCAGTTCATCCCTCACAACCTAAAAACCAAAAGTAAAAACCTACTTCATAACTAGCCTAATATCAAGAACACAATAAACAAACACACATATATCCTTTACACAAATAGAGAGAGCCTTGTCTGAGTCTAGGAAGGCTAGGTCCTTGGGCTCCAAAGACTAGTTTGATGTTACACTATCATTTGGCTTGCCAATCAGCCAAATCACAGGACCCTAACATAATGGCGATCACGGTGGGAATTTGAGTCAAAAAATCCTTGGTATCCCTTAGGATCTCTCAAAATCTCAGTCAAAATTGGAGAACTTAGGTAATATCTGAAGAGTAGAAGCTAGCTCCTTCACCATCTTAGCAAAATGATGATTCAGCTATAGGAAACTCTTCCAAACCTCAGGGCTACATATAGGAACTCAGAAAACCCCAAAATATCTCTAGATTGGTGTTTATCAATATTGGTGGTGGACCATACACATATACTCTCAAAAAAACTAAAAATCCACCTGGTGACTCCACTAGCCTCTAGTAGGCCTTACTACTTTGCTAAATTTTAGAATACTATCCGATCAACTTATCCCACCGCTCCCTAACATAATGGCAATCACGGTGGGACTCTGAGTGATAAAAAAAATTATATCCCCTAAACATTTCAGCAACCTTAAGAATACTATCTGATTGACTTATCCCACCGCTCAGTAACATAATGGCGATCACGGTGGGACTAAATGAGTACATAACAGTCTAGCAAACTCTTGTAGATTCATTAGTCTTTCAAAATTCAAACAGGAAAGCAGACCATAGAATCATTTCGAGCAAAATCTTTTTGTTTCACCACCCTAGCAAAGTGATGAATTAGTTTTAGAATACTCTAATAAACCATAGGCTGCACATAAAAACTCAGAAAACCCCAAAAACATCCCCAGATTGGCTTTTCCTAGTTATTTGTGGTGGACCATAGCTACATCTCTATAAAAACAACTAAGTTCCACCTAGCGACTCCACTAGCCTCCAGTAGGCCCAAAACTCCATAAAAAACCAAAAATTTCATAAACCATACCTTTCTGTTGACTCATCCTATCCAAAACTTAAAATTCATGGTGCAAACTCTGTGATCAGTGGCAAACTAATTATAGCTCAGCAATTTAGAAACCTTAACCTAAACATAGGAGATAAACATAAATAAACTTGCAAATAGAACCATTAGCTTGTCCAAACATCCTAGAAAGCAGTTGAAACCATGTGATAACTCTTCCTTGCAAGTCTTCACCTCAAAGTTTGCTAGAAAACGTTTTCCCGAAAGCATCTTTGATAGTATTGGTGGTGGATCATAGATCTAAAAGAAATCCACCCGGCGACTCCACAACTCTCAATAGACCTAAAGACTCCACTGGAGGAAGAACCTAAAACATGAACAATCATCCTAGAAAGAAAAAGCGCTCAGGCCTTAGTTGGATTCAAGAAATTATTGTCTTTATCTATAACTATGTTCTATCCTACTTTGAGCCTGATTAAGAATACACCGATGAGATCTAAATTGATCTTTGGAAATATCTCAAACCTCGAAAAGCTAAGCCTCAAATTTTAGACCATGAGCAGTCTTATACACCTGTGCTTACCCCAGATTCAGCTATGGAAAACCTAGCAAAACATGAGCCTCATGCTACCTTTCCCACTCTGGCTGAAACCTCAAACAGTCATAAATCTATTTTTACACTACCTATATCCACAAAGGTCCTAGAAAGATACAAGTCTCTGGTTTCACCTCCCATCTTCCAAGCCCTCCCTGCAAATCTTCAAAATAAATTACCCAGATTTGATGGAGAAAGCTCCAAAGTCATCGCTGAAGAGCACGTACAAAATCTTGAGGACTTACTTGACCTTTATGAAATATAAGAAGATAATGTGCGTATTAGAATGTTTGCCTTATCATTACAAGGAAAAATTAAGAGTTGGTTTAAAGACCTTCCAGCTGCAAGCATTACCAGTTTTCATCAGTTTACTCAAATCTTCCTAGATAGGTGGGTGGTCATGGGTAATAAAATTCTTGTCATAAAGGAATACAATCAGTTAAAAAGACAACCATGGGAGACAATACAAAACTTTTCAGCTAGGTTCAATAAAGTATACCATGCAATGCCTGCTAACATAAAGCCACCCCTCGGATGTGCTCTCTTGCACTACCTAGATTCTTTTGACCCAGAGATGGTTTTCCGGATAAGAAATAAATATCCTTTGACCCTAGAAGAAATGAAAAGGATAGTAGTTGATGTAGAATTCAACATACTAAATAGGGAGGCACAACTAAGAATAATAGAGAAAGACAAAGCAAATCAAGAGAGACTAATATCTTCAGACGAAAATTTGGAAAAATTGGTATATATGTTCGGCAAACCAGAGCATCTACTTGACAGGAAAAGAGAAAGAAACAAAGTTAAGGTTAAAACTGCTCATTCAAACCAACCTACACTTCTTCCTCAGGATGAACACACTCAAATATTACAACACAAAAGTTATAAACAAAATATGCCTAATGAGAAAGTTGCAAATAAAAACATAGAGGAATGCTCTAAAGAAACTATCAGCCAATTTGAAATCAAAAATTCTGAAATGGAAGAAGAATCAAAACCTTTAGGTTCTCTACCCTTATGCTTTAAATCATTCCAAACTTTGAAAGAAAATTTGCATCCTTAAAATCTCTTAGCAGTTATTCAGGAAACCCCTGGTCAAGTTAACTCTCCCCTAAATCAAGGAAAGTTGATTGAAGAGGAATTCAAATCTGAGATAGAAGATAAATCAAAACCTGTAGGATCTCTACCTTTATGCTGGGATTCATTTGAGTTCATAAAAAAAATTGGCCTCATAAGAATCCATCAGAGGAAACTCATGAATCCCATGTTTATTATCCTAAACATCAAGAAGAGTTGAGTGACGATGAATTCAGATCCGAAATAGAAGATAAAACAAAACCTGTAGGATCTATACCTTTATGCTGGGAGTCATTTGAGTTCATACAAGCAAATTGGCCTCCTGAAAATCTATCAGAAAAAACTCATGAAATGCATGCTAACTATCCTCAACATCACAAAGAATTGGTTGAAGATGAAAACAAGCAAGAAATGAAAGAGAACCCACAGGATCTCTCTAAAGGCACAAGTGATGATTCATCATCTCTCATAGGTGAAGCCCAAAAAGCCATTCATCCTCCAAATCAGCTTTCCCAAGAGAAAGAGGATTATTGTAGTTATATCCAAAGAGAAATGAAAATGCCTCCATTTTTAACTGAAGAGGAAATAGATCAACTTATAAGCATGTAGAAAACCTCTGAAACTTCATATAACCAAAACTTTTCTGATCTTTCTCCTGTTAATCTTGCATATCATGAGTCAAAAAATAGATTTGTAAATCAATTTGAAGAAAAGCAATCTGATAGTCCAATATGCATGGCTGATGACATTATTTATATTAATGATTCTCCAAGGTTTGATCAATATGTTGATGATTATGATATCCAAACAGAAACTAACCTTGCAGAGCAATCAACAATTGATTTGTGGGACGAAGTTCATTATCATCAGGTTGAAAAACGTAAGCAGCCAATACAGGTCACCTATGACACTGATGAGAAGAGCCTTGAGAGTTTAGAAGTAAGTGAAGAGTCTCTGACTCTTTGCTCTACTTCACTTCAGTCCATCAGGAATAACATTCACATGATTGGAAATCAGCAGTCTTTCAGCTTTGATGATGAGGTTGAAGAGGATGATGAAATTCTCAAGCATGTTGTAAATGAGAAGCCTTTTCCTGAAATGGTTGAGGAAATCATTTTGGACATGGAATCTTCCTTAACTACAGATTTGTAGCCACCAAGTTACATTGAGCTACAAATTTCAGATGAAGAAATAGAGGTTGCTAAAAAAATGAGAGTTGTCACACTATCCTTTCAAGATGATTTACTGTCAAATTGTATCCCTGCTCATCAACATGATGACCTCCACACAATTTTCAGTCCACTTAATCAGAACACATCAGCTTGGAAAGAAAACTACACTGCAATATATGATGAGTCTGATAGTTCAAGTGATCATGAGCAAGGGGAAGAGTTTCTTTACCAGGAGAGTCCTAAATATAGCCAAGTGGAAGAAAGAATAGTCCTAAATGAAGCCTATATATCAAATCCTCTAGATCAGGTATTATTCCAAGATCCATTTGTTGTTTTCCTTGAGAAATCTGAAGGAGTAGTGGGTTCTATCATGAATATTTTGCTACAAAGTATGAGAAAAAACTTAAGCACTACTGTCCGAAAACAAGCCAACTGGAAGTGGCCTTTTCATTACGTCAGCATCATGAAATAACTAAACCAAATTCACCCATGCAATCACCTACTTGACTGGTTACATTGGAAAAGAGAGTTCACCAAATAAATGTCTATCATGTGTAGATTAGATTAGGATAGATAGACAGTTGTGAAAAATAAGCTCAGCCTTATGAGCATCTTTTCAGTTTTAGATTGTTTGAAGAAAAAGTGAAAAAGCAGAAAAATACAAAAACAGTGAAAAGTAGAAAAAGACGACAGTTTCTAAAGCAATGGTACAACCCCATACCCAAAAATAGTCATGCTGAAAGCGAGCAAGTCTAAATTCCGCTACTAGTGCTCAAAAGATGTCTTGTTCAGTTATCTAGCCTAATCATAACAGAACAGGTTTTAAATTGCTTGCTGATAAGTTAATGAAAGAAAATATAGTCAAATTGTGTAAGCTTGACTTGTCAAAAGAAGTAGATTAGGAAAAGATACTGTTTCCACATGCTCAAAACAAAACCAAAGAGGAAAACAGGGATGAAAAACAAAATCTGTATCCTAGCCCTGATTTTTCTAAATCTCATTTCATGCAAAATAATATTTATGTGCAGCTTGTCTTTTATGCCACAAATACATGACAAATCAGACTGTCTAATCTTGATTTGGTCATTTTTCAATTTCATGTCCTAGTATAGTGAATAAAATCCTGTCAAGCAGCTTAATCTTGACATCCAATCTAGCATAGGTAGAGAATCAAAGGATTTCATCAGTTTAATCTGAACTCCTAGAAGATATAAGTGTAGCATTAGATAGTTTATATTCTGAAAAATGTCATGTCAAAAGGTTGCTAGTAAAAATGCACCTAAAGAAGAAAAATGTTAGGAAATATAGCTGGGGAGGTAGAGATGTTTTTGAGGCTAATCATGCTGTCAATTTTCAGAAATGGCATCAAGAAAGAATGAAATTTTCGCCAATGGATAAGGCACTGGTCTTCATAAGCCAAAGATATGAAATTCTGGACACCTCATAAAAAGGAGCTGCCCTCCCCAAATGGAGCCACTGTTAGTCATCAGTATTTTTCACCTGTTGTTGATGACTAGATTCCTAGCTGAGTTTTCTAGAAGTTGATCTCCATATGTCAATTTGTCATCTAGAAAACCCCCAAACAAATTTTTTCTTTCCTAGCCCTTCCTGTCAGCCTATGATCAGAGCAATCTTTAGTTTTCAAATTCATGTCTTGTTTCAGCAAAATATCCCTGTCTATAGCTGTCTTGGTCTTTCTTGTCTACTATCATTTTCCCCTTGGTTCTCATGAAACTCACTGTCCAATATTTTACAAAGTGTCTCCCTTCCTATCCTTGATCTTCTTGTCAAACACAATTAGAGTCAATGAAAGTTGCCCCTAAGTTAGGTAGTGGCGCTTTAGAGAATCCCTTCCTCAACAAAAATAGCCTGAGCCAGAATTCTTTGTTCAATACCAACCAGCCTGAATTAGCGCTTAATCTGCAAAAAAAAAACCTTGATATACCCCTAGGTCGCGCCACTAAGAGGTCTTGTTGTCTCAGTCCAGAAGAAATTCTACAAAGATCTAATAGAGAAAGAGATGAGCATGTGCACAGTCTAAAAGAATATGCTTAAGATTGGGCAAAATATCCATAAGACACTAAAGGAGCTTTCAAAGGTTCAAAGTCATATTTTTTGCATCTCTGCAGGGTGCGAATTGGATGACAAACAATAGCCAGACAAGAGCAGGGAGACAAGTCCAAATAAGTCTCTCATGTTGAAGAAATTTGCCATCAGCAGGTGGAGAGCTGCAATGAAAAGAAAGTAGGAGTACATTGTTTCAAAATCCAAACTGATATAAGGTTGATCTGCAGTGTTTCAGTGTGTCCTTCAGAGGTAATGCTGCATAATTTTTCCCAATGATATCATCATAGTACATAAGAAGACAACTGCTTCTTATGCTACCTCAAGCCTGGGATAAGAACACTAGTCAAAGAGAAAATCCAATGTACCTCTGCAAAAACATTAAAAAAAGGTTAGTAAATGATGACTAACAAGAAAATAATCTACAAATACATGTCATGTGGTTTCTGGTTTAAAAGGTTCACAAAGATGTTTGACAAAGGATACATATCTCACAATATGCCTCATATAGCAGATTGTCAAAATTTCACTTTATTACCTATTCTGATATACCAAGAAAAGACATGTGTGGAAAATAGAGATGACATAATTTGGGAAATAAATGAAATGTCATGACTGTGAAACCTCCTCCAATAGAGAGTAGATGGTTGGGTGACATGCTGAAAACCTCCTCCAATCTAAGAGCAGATGGTTTAGGAACATAGATGTAACCTCATTTAAAGAAGCAGAGGGTCAGGGTGTTTTAAGTGATCTCAGAGTTGTTGTAGGCCACCTCCTTCCAAGGGATAAGACAAAAAATGCATCAGTAGGTTAGGATTGTGTTTAAGAAAGTTTTCAATTGGAAAGTCAAAGTTTAAAATCAGTGGGAACAATTGAAATTTTATAAGCTGAATTCTGGTATTACATCATAAGCAAAGCAATGATATTATAGTATTGAAGAAACATGTTATTCCTATCTATAAAGGCCTCCATCAGCAGATAATAAGAGAAGGCCTCATGATAGGTCTAAAGGGTCATTGAAAAGAGCTGCAACAGTAATTTTTGTGATGATTTCCCTTATTGACTAAATCAAGAAAAAAATCACAGCTACTCCTTGAAATGATCTATTCAAATTGCAGAAGGTGTAGTTATGCCATGCATGAAAAACATGGTTCAAGGTGGTTTCCCTGTAATGAACAAGCAAGAGTAGTGGGTTTTTGATGGCTGGATTTCATCTTGGTAGTTTTATGAGCTCAATTGTTTCACCCATTATAATGGCACAGATAGGAGTCTTTGGTCCCTTCATTATCTTCGGAATCTGTGGTTTCCTTTGGCTTTTAGTATGGCTAACAGTAAGATCTATAAGTCCTCAAAATAATCCTCAAAAACCTGGGTCAGAGCTTCTATACATTCTAAATGGAGATGAGAATTCCATAAAAGTTGGCACACATAAGCCCTTTGCAGAGTTTTGATAAATATTGACTGGAGATAATTTTACAGCTCTTGTTGTCAGGTCTATTTCACTGACAAATACAAACTGAAGAAGAAGCTGATCCAGATGATTGTTCTAGAGCAAGAGTTAATAAAAAATATGCAAGAATTGATCTAGAACAATAATTTTCAGAACCAGATCCAGATGATAGAAAAAGGCATGATGGTGTTGACAAGCTGCAATAAGGATAAAAATGATAATCTCCTTGGTGAAAAATCAAAGGATATGCCTATGAAAGGACCCTCATCACTTCAAAAGCAAGGGTTTTTTTCATTATACTTCAAAGGCTGTAATGGAAAATGTTATTAAACCCTTTTCATCATAAACATAAGGCCTCAGGAAATTATCATGGCATGACTTCATTCAGGGCCGAGTAGAAAATCAAGATAGATTGTTAAAAAGCCTCCTTACTTCATGAAGTGATCAATTTACCCTATGATTGATTGAAAGGCTGCAAGGTTGTCTTGATAATGGACTGCTCTATAAACAACAATCCAAGTCTGAAATTTTCAGCACTCCTTTCATTCCATACAAGACAGAGCTTTTAGAAGACACATGACAGTTATCAAACATAGGCCTCCTTCATAAATAAGTAGGGGGCCCACCGTTGTTTAAGGATGAAGAGCATTTATTTCAGTATGACAGGGAATTCAAAAAAGAGTACTGTCAAAAATGGTAAAATGAGTGAAGTTTGACTATTTTTTAAACCTCATTTACAGAGAAGCAAAGGGATAGCTCTCCAAGTTTTTCACCATGAAAATCACCTCATACAAATGGTTAACAGGATGCTCAAAACAAGTTTCATCTTCATATCAAAGTATCCTCATTAGCAAGATAAAAAGAAAAGCCCCATGATAAGTTTGAAAGGTCTTTTGGGAGGGCTGCAAATAGTGTCTTTGTAATTCTCCCTTGAAAACAAACTAAAGAAAAGCACAGTTTCTTTAAGACCTTTTTCGCTTCTTTAAAAAAGGGGACACAATCTTGGTGGACACATAGTAATATGGCATTAGGGTTCCAAAGGGTTACATTAGTGGTTTCAAAAAGTGATGATATCCTTGATTCAGAAACAGAGGTTTTGATCGTAGTTCTAAAAAAGAAAAAAATCTTCCTACAGCACAAACTATGAATTACCATATGATTTTGAAAAAACATTCCATTCAATATGACAAAGGTTGCAAAAGACAGAGGTTAAGGAGCACCTAGGGAGTTTGTTTCAAAATGTGTTTATGACCAAACAGAGATGTATTGACAAAATTGAGAGAGGTTTTTGTCCCTCATAGGCGTTGGGTCGTGAATACAACCACTTTTTAACACTTTTTTTATCCATTCTTACTCTTCTTTATCATGTCATTTATTATAATTTATAATATAAATCCATTTTATAATGATTTATGCTCTTATGGATGAATATTATTTTCTCTCCTTTATTTTTAATAAATTGATGATTATTATGAATAATTTTATCAATGATGGTTTATTAATATCATTCACCATTTTAGCCTCCAAAGATAATTGCCATATTGCAGATTTGATTTCCAAATCATTATGAAATATTCCAACTCAGAAATTCGTTAGAATAATAAGTGACAGTTTTGCGGTTGAGATTCTGAGCAAATGAAGAAGAATATGGAAAATCCGGAACATGGTTTTTCTCCAGAACGGACTCAATTAACTTTACTAAGGAACGGTTTGCCCAAATCCGGCCTGTAGTGAGAGAAACACAGGGTTCTTTAAGCACGATTTTCTCAGATTTGTTGTTGCGGTCGTCCTCCAAATCTCAGCTGCAAAGCCAAATTCGCCTTGCTCTTGTTGAAATATTGTTGCAAATATATTTTCTAGTTGATGAAGTTGTTGGGAACAATCCAATATTGTTATGGAAGATTATATTTTCTATTTAATTTCTCCTCCTTTTCTGATTATAAAATGAGAACATGTATTGTGTATTGAGAGAGAATGGAGAACAATAGATGATTATTGAATTCCCTTTGTAACATTGTAATTCCTTGACTCTTGTGAGCAAAGAGCAACTGATGTAAAAGCTATTTCATGTTTGATTAATACAAAGATGCGTTTTAACTCCATTTCTCAAGCTCTGCAGTAGCCCAGCGGCGCTTTCACCGACGGTTGAGGGCCCGGCCCTGGTGGAGCGATCCGCTGTTTGTATTTCTATTCTTTCATTTTTGTTGTGTGATAATTGCCTTTAGATTTATTACGTCTACATAGTTATTTGATTGTTGTTCCTATTGCTGTTCCATTTCTGTTTATTGTTTATTTCTGATTCATAGCTTTAGATCAGCAAATAGATGAGTTATAGTTACATGTTGCTGTTCCTTTCCAGCTTTCGTTTCCTTTACATTGCTTTTATTGAATTTGCTTTCGTTTCAATTGCTTTAAGATCTCCAACTGTAGAGGATAGAGGTTTTTGCTTCCAAGTCTCCAGATTGGTTATCTTGCATCGATTTCTAAGGGAAAGAGTTACTGCTACTGCATCCCTGAACGATGTTTTGCAAGATTGATGTAGTTTAATCTTTCCATTCATGTCACTGTAAGTAGGTTTCTTTACAAGCATTTGTTACCTTTGCATTTGTTATTCTGTACTACATCTTCACAGCATTACTCTTGGATAAATTGCTGCCTCAGACTGAGTACACTCTTGAAATAACAATTTGCTCCCGGATTGATAATTAATGTGAGATAATTAGGTGTTAAAAAGATACCTTTTTATGACTCGACATTTTGGCGCCGTTGCCGGGGAGAGTGTATGCAATTTAGAAGGAGTGATGCATATTTAATTCTTTCTGCTTGGGAAGAATTGGGTATTAAAGACGAAAGGTAAGAACCTGCGCACTGAGCAAGAAACACACTTGTTCACTGGCCCACTTCACAGCAGAATTGAGTGAAAGCTTAAGGTAGGAATGAATTCTTGTGTGTTTTTAAGAGGTAGAGTATTTTTTTGAAAAAATCTTGTAATTCCACTCGAGTGGTGATTTAAGCACCACCCATTTCACTAACCAATTGACAGGAACATTGGAAGGAGGATCCTTAAAGAAACACCTGAAGAACATCCTCTATTATGGTAAGAAATGGCTGACATTGCAACTTTTGAATTCCCTATTAAAGATCTAGGAGGAGTGACACAAATGAACATAATTCCCCCATTGTCTCTACCAAATTTTCATGGTTTGACAAATGAAGATCCAGATACATTCTTATTTGAGTTTGAAATAATTTGTAGAGGATATGATTATTGTACTAACGATCAAAGATTGAAAGTGTTTCCTCTTACTCTAAAAGGAGCAGCTCTCCGATGGTTCATGAGCCTAGGTGGGAACTGCATCAAAACATGGGATGACATGAAGAACATATTCTTGAAGAAGTACCAAGACTATTGCAAATCCAATGAAGATATTTTTGGTATGACACAAAGGGAAGATGAAAGCTTGGAGGACTATGTAGAGCGATTTCGATACAACCTTCAAAAATAAAGGCATAAGCATTTGGAAAAAGAGATCTTGAAAACACTCATTCTCAAAGGAATCAAAGATGTTTTTTTAGAACTCTTAAATCTGATAAGAAAATGTGATTTTTTTCAGTTATCATATGATGTTGTTTGTGAATTGTGCATAAGGTATTCAAGAGGAATTTCCAAGGCTGGTAAGAATTCTAGAGAAGTTTCTTCTTTCTCTTCCAAATGTACTACAAGAACAAGAGACATAAGACCTGAAATCAAGGTTTTATTTGAAAATTTTAAATATGATTTTGTTAGCTCTCTAAATTCACAATTGAATGTTTTGCAGGTTCAGAGAAATCAAGAATTTGATGAAGTGTTTTGCCCTCATTACCAAAAGAAGCATCCCATAGATACTCACTCTTCCTTATATAATTTGGAAGTAGCATATCAAAGAGATGGGGAAGCTGCAACAAGGTCAAAACCATGGAAATCATGGCCTACAGGTATGGTTCAAAACACTTCCTCTCCATTCTCTTACTTGCATAATTCATTATGGAATACTCATATGTTAGGGCAGCCATGCCAATCTCAATATAACCACTACCAATCTTGTCTACAAGATTGGCATGGTTCATCTTATGATTGCATGACTACTCTCCCTCATCTTGTAGCACAAACACATCTTCCAGCTCTTCCACAACACCTTGTTTGCCGATCAAAATCATTTACTCAACACAATCAACTACATCTTCAA
This sequence comes from Pinus albicaulis, assembly GCA_034641835.2. Taxonomy (NCBI): domain Eukaryota; kingdom Viridiplantae; phylum Streptophyta; class Pinopsida; order Pinales; family Pinaceae; genus Pinus; species Pinus albicaulis. The sequence continues at coordinate 1,083,738,918 of CM076574.1, forward strand.
GAGGCTCCATTCCCTATACAATCTCCTGCTCAACTCATTCCACACCCACACGATAATAAACCAATACAACATGCTTACAATGTTGAACTGCAAAATTCAGCCACCCTTCCCACCCATTCTATCTCACATTTACCATTGGAAAAAACTTACACTGAGACTCAGAATGAAACAAATCTAAAAATTGTAGAAGTTATAAAAGAAAATGAGGTTTCTTCTAGTTTGCACCAACAAATCATTTTAAAAGCTCAAGAACTTCATGATATGATGGCTATGGGAAATCAAGGAAGCAAAGAATATATTGAAGATTGGTTTCACTCTATCATTTGTTTGCAACAACACTCCATACTTCAACAATTTTTGGAACCATCTTTTCAAGGGAAGTTGGCTTCTCATACCCTAATTTTTATTAACATACATTTTTTAAATTTGGGTATGTACATAATTAAGTCTTTATTTCAGAAATGGCTCCACTGGAAATACTCTTATACGTAATATTATTCATTCTCCAAATAAGAGTAGGATAGTGGAGACAATAAAATAAATAAGGAAATAAAACAAACACATTTTTTTAATTTTTTTATATAAAAATAGTTGTTTCTTTGTTGCAGCATGCTGTGAAATCAACATTGATGATAAATATTTTTGTATGTAGATGAATTATATTGCACATAACAATTATACAAACACCTATATTCATTTTTATCATCAATATGAAAAAATTGTTTGAATATCATTTTTTTGGCTTGCGGGCTTGATGAAATTTCTGAAAACACAGTTGGGAGAGTCATGTTTTGGGGGACCAAAATTGAATATTTTTAAAATCTGTTTATGTCATAAGTAGCCCTTGATGTCTACTTTCCAACCCAATTGGAATCACTCAATTTGGATTTGAAACGAAAAAGTTAGAACCAAAACATTGACAGGGTGTCTAGTAGGCAGCTCAAGAACAGAGTTGGGACAGTCAGTTTTTGGAGGCCTAAATAACTATATTTTTAAAACCTGTTTCTATGGGAGATTACTCTATGAATATAGTTTATAACACAATTTTAATCACTCAATTTCGATATCGTATGAGGAATTTATGACCAAAATACTGACTGCCTATCATAAATCATCACTCTTGAAACTCTGTTTTCTCGGCTGTTCCTTATCGTATTTGACCCATCAATTCTTCTTGTCTTCAAAACATGTTTCTATTGGAGATCAATAAATTAATCTAATTTAATCTCCAATTTGAATCGGTTCAATCTGCCATCAAACGAAAAATTTATGCTTGAAATACCAACTATTGGTCTGAGCTGGAAAATCGAAAATGACTCTATTGAGCAGGTTGTTCTAAGAAAATTTAACTTACCATTACATAGAATTTTTAAAGCCTGTTTATATTGGAGATAAACCTTTGAATTAGCTCTCATTTGACTTTGGAATCACTCGAATCGGACAAAAAACAAAGAAGTTGTGATTGAAACACTGCAAGTTAGCATGATTGGCCACTACTCTCCCGCAGGTAATAAATTAATTTTACTTTGTCCATGGATTTGTTCTACAAAGTAACTACTTGTTAGTTTTTTGGAATAATTCTTGGATTAGGGGAGTTTTATCACCTCTATTTCTCCATGATTTAATGTTTTATTACAGGTAGACACTCATTTTTTGCAGGTCTCAAGAGAACAAAGAAGGTCAATTTATGGACGAGTGATTCTTGAAAGAAATTTTAGTAAAACAAGGGCATTTCATCCAGTTCATTCCCTAACGGATTCATAACAGAAGAAATGAAGAATTTGTTCCTATTTGAAGATTCATGCCACTACTGCCAAACATTTTTCAAAAGATCATTTTTTTCCATTAATAGATTTGATATTCTTATAAATAACATCATAGTTGTTGTAACTTAATAAAGTGTTGTTTCTTTTCTAATTTCTTTTATGTTTTTGTGTTTCAGGTGTTGATCTCTCCAAATTATAGTTTCTGCTCCATTTGCAACTGAAGAATAAGGACCCCACAATGCAAGTTTCAAATTGCAGAAGGCAATTCTTCAGTAGCATCAATTCTGTAAAAAAATTACTTTTTCTTGAAACCTGTACATAAAATTTCCTTTCTCTTTGATTGGATTTGCTTAGCAATGGATTGCATATTAGCTTTGTTTTTTCTTTTTTTTCTTTTTTTCCTTTTTTACAGGTTTATATCTGTTTGTTGTTTATCTTAAGGGACAGTTATTGTTCCTCTTAAGGAACAACAACTATTCCTCTTAAGAAACAATGTGTTTGTGTGTTTATTTTTTGTTGTTCCTTCCAAAAGGAATAACATTTTTGCTCATTAGTTTTGCTATTCTTAAAAAAAAAAAAAAAAAAAGAACAGCATTTTCGCTGACTGTTCTTGTTGTTCCTTTCTAAAGGAACAACATTTTCACAGATTGTTTTTGTTGTTCCTTTCCAAAGGAACAACACTTTTTGAGTGCATTTTTCTTGTTTTTTTTAAAACAACATTTTTAGAATTTTTTTTTGAATTTTTCATGACTTTTTGAAAGACAAACATACAATTTATGGAAGGATACACAATAATACAAATTAAAGCTTATTGTAATCAGCAAATCAAAAGAAATCATCGTTTTTAAGAAAGTTGTTTAATAATGATAAGAAAAAGGAAAAAGGGACATAATTAATAACATGATATTGTTGTTATACTACCACTAAATTTATATGATCGATTATATTTATCATGTTGGTTATTTCCCATATTTTATAACTTTCTTTGATTTTTACTTATGGAGTAGGAACAATGGCATATTTTTTTCTATTGAGATGTTCAGACTTCTTCCACTATCCCTACTCTTAAGGAGTGTTGAGCCATCCCTTATGATTAACTGAGGAAAAGTGCTGTGTGTAAAAGAAAGAAGAAACAATATTTATATTTTTCATTTTGCAGATGGAGGATAGGGGGTCTCACCAAGAGCCAACCTACCGTGATCATAGGGAAGGCAGTGAAGTGACATTCCCATTATAGCCACCAAACCAGGGAAATGGTCCAACAGACAATTGAAAAAATCAAGAAGTCCTTGGAACAGGAGGTCTCATCACAAGCCGGCCTGCCCACCTTTCACTTCTTCCCGGTGAATGGAATTGTGGTTTATCTGGTCACCAAGCCAGCACAATGACCTCCGTCATGATATTCAATAAAAAGCACTTCCTCAGCATACATAAATGACAATGGTTCCGTAGGTAAGACAACAACTCTGTCAAGGTTATGGACACCTGTGGGCAACAGAGCTCTGCTGATGGTATTGGAGTCACACTTATACACATCAATAGTTATATTTAACCATTTTCCTATATATTTATTTAAATGTCAAATGAAAATATGAATCCCTTACCTCCAAACCTATTATACATGAAAATCATTATAAGTCGATCATATTAATCCGAAGTGGTAAATAACGAAATTATACTTATGGTTATCATATGCTGTCCCTTCTCCTCGTATTTAAATCATTACAAAACGATTTTCTATTTATTAACGATTCATCACATGCATGGATTTCTGTAAATGCTATAATTTCATTGATTGTATCATAAGTATGTATGTCTTTCCATGCTATACAATTGCTGTACAGTATGCTGCTCTTTTATTTTGTTGATTTGCCACAATATTAATACTGCATTTTTACAGAATTTTTTTCTGCTTGAACTTTTTTTGCATGCGTCTTATCTATTGCCATTTAAAACCAAAACCGTGGATTCAAGAAAATTGTATACAGAGTTGTGATTTGTTTACAGGAGAACAACAAGTATGGGAAAAATTCTATCCACAGCATGATCACTATTGCAACTAAACAACAAAAGCTTGCGAATGCACACATTTCTTCAAACATGATGTGCTTGCATGGCTTCTACCTTTTGTATCACTTTCAGTATTCGCTCAGACTACATCAGCTTCCACAAAGGCCAGTCCCTACATGTCATTCCATTTTTTTTCAGAGGTAACACTTGAGCTAAAATAGCATAATTTTCTGATTTATTATGAATTTAGGAGAATTTCATGAAAATCCATTGAGCATTACTTATTCTACATCTTTAACACTTCCCATTTTTTAGACACGTCTCATCTTTCAGTTTGGGGGAGTGTTGATTTATTTCATTTCTTTCCTGTGACCATGTCCGTAATATTCTTTATCATCCATGGATATTCTTATTCATTCTCAACACCTTCCATCTTCCATGTTGTTTTACACCAAGCATCGATTTCAACAGATTGTAGCAACCACCTCTCTTTGTTTTCTAGCATCGCATGAGGACATGCTAATTCTTCAGTTTTTTTTGGGGGGGGGGAATTGCTACACACGATGAATTTTTTTCACTTTCTTTCTCATTTAAGGCATACAATTTCATTTGTATAGAGTGCATAAATTGATTCGCATATATCTTTAAAACTAGGAACTGAATTCTTGTGATTTCTGGATAGTAAAGAGGTATCATTAAAATACACAAACCCAGATAATTTCACGCTAAATTAGTTCATAAAATTTCAAAAAATATGCACTATCACCTACAACCATTTTTTTATATATATCTCATGATTCGGGCATCCAAACGATCTGATTTTTGAGAAAATGGTTAATGAAGTTTGTTGTTACTTATGTCACATTTTTATGCAACTTCATATACATATAGTTGAACGTCCATGGTAAAAATTGTTATGCCTTTATCAAGATTGCTAAAATTGAATATCCATTATTTGAGGAAAAATTCATTTGTTCCATTTCATGAGTTTGGATGAACAATTTTCTTTGCTTGGTTAACACATGGGTTTTGTCTTTGGATTGCATGAGAACATGCAATATATTCAGTTTTGGGTTGCATGAGGGCATGCAATATATTCAGTTTGGAGGTATGTTAGGTCGTGAATACAACCACTTTTTAACACTTTTTTTATCCATTCTTACTCTTCTTTATCATGTCATTTATTATAATTTATAATATAAATCCATTTTATAATGATTTATGCTCTTATGGATGAATATTATTTTCTCTCCTTTATTTTTAATAAATTGATGATTATTATGCATAATTTTATCAATGATGGTTTATTAATATCATTCACCATTTTAGCCTCCAAAGATAATTGCCAGATTGCAGATTTGATTTCCAAATCATTATGAAATATTCCAACTCAGAAATTCGTTGGAATAAGAAGTGACAGTTTTGCGGTTGAGATTCTGAGCAAATGAAGAAGAATCTGGAAAATCCGAAACATGGGTTTTGTCCAGAACGGACCCAATTAACTCTTTTAAAGAACGGTTTGCCCAAATTCGGCCTGTAGTGAGAGAAACACAGGGTTCTTTAAGCACGATTTTCTCAGATTTGTTGTTGCAGTTGTCCTCCAAATCTCAGCTGCAAAGCCAAATTCGCCTTGCTCTTGTTGAAAGATTGTTGCAAATATATTTTCTAGTTGATGAAGTTTTTGGGAACAATCCAATATTGTTATGGAAGATTATATTTGCTATTTAATTTCTCTTCCTTCTGATTATAAAATGAGAACATGTATTGTGTATTGAGAGAGGATGGAGAACAATAGATGATTATTGAATTCCCTTTGTAACATTGTAATTCCTTGACTCTTGTGAGCAAAGAGCAACTGATGTAAAAGCTATTTCATGTTTGATTAATACAAAGAGGCGTTTTCACTCCATTTCTCAAGCTCTGCAGTAGCCCAGCGGCGCTTTCACCGGCGGTTGAGGGCTCGGCTCTGGTGGAGCGATCCGCTGTTTGTATTTCTATTCTTTCATTTTTGTTGTGTGATAATTGCCTTTATATTTATTACGTTTACATAGTTATTTGATTGTTGTTCCTATTGCTGTTCCATTTCTGTTTATTGTTTATTTATGATTCATAGCTTTAGATCAGAAAATAGATGACTTATAGTTACATGTTGTTGTTCCTTTCCAGCTTTCGTTTCCTTTACATTGCTTTTATTGAATTTGCTTTTGTTTTAATTGCTTTAAGATCTCCAATTGTAGAGGATAGAGGATTTTGCTTCCAAGTCCCCAGATTGGTTATCTTGCATCAATTTCTAAGGGAAAGAGTCACTGCTACTACATCCCTGATCGATGTTTTGCAAGATTGACGTAGTTTAATCTTTCCATTCATGTCACTGTAAGTAGGTTTCTTTACAAGCATTTGTTACCTTTTCATTTGCTATTCTGTACTACATCTTCACAGCATTACTCTTGGATAAATTGTTGCCTCAGACTGAGTACACTCTTGAAATAAAAAGTCGCTCCCAGATTGATAATTAATGTGAGATAATTAGGTGTTAAAAAGATACCTTTTTATGACTCGACATTTTGGCGCAGTTGTCGGGGAGAGTGTATGCCATTTAGAAAGAGTGATGCATATTTAATTCTTTCTACTTGGGAAGAATTGGGTATTAAAGACGGAAGTTAAGAACCTGCACACTAAGCAAGAAACACACTTGTTCACTGGTCCGCTTCATAGCAGAATTGAGTGAAAGCTTAAGGTAGGAATGAATGTTTGTGTGCTTTTTAGAGGTAGAGTATTTTTTTGAAAAAATCTTGTAATTTCACTCGAGTGGTGATGTAAGCACCACCCATTTCACTAACCAATTGACAGGAACATTGGAAGGAGGATCCTTAAAGAAACACCTGAAGAACATCCTCTATTATGGTAAGAAATGGCTGACATTGCAACTTTTGAATTCCCTATTAAAGATCTAGGAGGAGTGGCACAAATGCACATAATTCCCCCATTGTCTCTACCAAATTTTCATGGTTTGACAAATGAAGATCCAGATACATTCTTATTTGAGTTTGAAATACTTTGTAGAGGATATGATTATTGTACTAACGATCAAAGATTGAAAGTTTTTCTTCTTACTCTAAAAGGAGCAGCTCTCCGATGGTTCATGAGCCTAGGTGGGAACTGCATCAAAACATTGGAGGACATGAAGAACATATTCTTGAAAAAGTACCAAGACTATTGCAAATCCAATGAAGATATTTTTGGTATGACACAGGGAAGATGAAAGCTTGGAGGACTATGTAGAGCGATTTCGATACAACCTTCAAAAATCAAGGCATAAGCATTTGGAAAAAGAGATCTTGAAAACACTCATTCTTAAAGGAATCAAAGATGATTTTTTAGAACTCTTAAATCTGATAGGAAAAGGTGATGTTTTTTAGTTATCATATGATGATGTTTGTGAATTGTGCATAAGGTATTCAAGAGGAATTTCCAAGGCTGGTAAGAATTCTAGAGACGTTTGTTCTTTCTTTTCCAAATCTGCTACAAGAACAGAAGACATAAGAGCTGAAATCAAGGTTTTATTTGAAAATTTTAAATATGATTTTATTAGCTCTCTAAATTCACAATTGAATGTTTTGCAGGTTCAGAGAAATCAACAATTTGATGAAGTGTTTTTCCCTCATTACCAAAAGGAGCATCCCATAGATAATCACTCTTCCTTATCTAATTTGGAAGTAGCATATCAAAGAGATGCGGAAGCTGCAACAAGGTCAAAACCATGGAAATCATGGCCTACAGGTTGGTTCAAAACACTTTCCCTCCATTCTCTTACTTGCATAATCCATTATGGAATACTCATATGTTAGGGCAGCCATGTCAATCTCAATATAACCACTACCAATCTTGTCTACAAGATTGGAATGGTTCACCTTATGATTGCATGACTACTCTCCCTCATCTTGTAGCACAAACACATCTTCCAGCTCTTCCGCAACACCTTGTTTGCTGATCAAAATCATCCACTCAACACAATCAACTACATCATCAAGAGGCTCCATTCCCTATACAATCTCCTGCTCAACTCATTCCACACCCACACGATAATAAACCAGTACAACATGCTTACAATGTTGAACTGCAAAATTCACACACCCTTCCCACCCATTCTATCTCACATGTACCATTGGAAAAAACTTACACTGAGACTCAGAATGAATCAAATCCAAAAATTGTAGAAGTTATAAAAGAAAATGAGGTTTCTTCTAGTTTGCACCAACAAACCATTTTAAAAGCTCAAGAACTTCATGATATGATGGCTATGGGAAATCAAGGAAGCAAAGAATATATTGAAGATTGGTTTCACTTTATCATTTTTTTGCAACATCACTCCATACTTCAACAATTTTTGGAACCATCTTTTCAAGGGAAGTTGGCTTCTCATACCCTAATTTTTATTAACATACATTTTTTAAATTTGGGTATGTACATAATTGAGTCTTTATTTCGGAAATAGCTCCACTGGAAATACTCTTATACGTAATCTTATTCATTCTCCAAATAAGAGTAGGATAGTGGAGCAAATAAAATAAATAAGGAAATAAAACAAACACATTTTTTTAATTTTTTTATATAAAAATAGTTGTTTCTTTGTTGCAGCACGTTGTGAAATCAACATTGATGATAAATATTTTTGTATGTAGATGAATTATATTGCACATAACAATTCTACAAACACCTATATTCATTTTTATCATCAATATGAAAAAATTGTTTGAATATCATTTTTTTGGCTTGCGGGCTTGATGAAATTTCTGAAAACATAGTTGGGACAGTCATGTTTTGGGGGACCAAAATTGAATATTTTTAAAATCTGTTTCTGTCATAAGTAGCCCTTGATTTCTACTTTCCAACCCAATTTGAATCACTCAATTTAGATTTGAAACGAAAAAGTTAGAACCAAAACATTGACAGGGTGTCTAGTAGGCAGCTCAAGAACAGAGTTGGGACAGTCAGTTTTTGGAGGCCTAGATAACTATATTTTTAAAACCTACTTCTATGGAGATTCCTCTATGAATCTAGTTTACAACGCAATTTGAATCACTCAATTTCGATATCGTATGAGGAATTTATGACCAAAATACTGACTGCCTATCATAAATCAGCACTCTTGAAACTCTGTTTTCTTGGCTGTTCCTTAACGTATTTGACCCATCAATTCTTCTTGTCTTCAAAAAATATTTCTATTGGAGATCAATAAATTAATATAATTTAATCTCCAATTTGAATCGGTTCAATCCGCCATCAAACGAAAAATTTATGTTTGAAATACCAATTGTTGGTCTGAGCTGGAAAATCGAAAATGACTCTATTGAGCAGGTTGTTCTAAGCAAATTTAACATACCATTACATGGAATTTTTAAAACCTGTTTATATTGGAGATAAACCATTGAATTAGCTCTTATTTGGCTTTGGAATCACTCAAATCGGACAAAAAACAAAGAATTTGTGATTGAAACACTGCAGGTTAGCATGATTGGCCACTACTCTCCCGCAGATAATAAATTAATTTTACTTTGTCCATGGATTTGTTCTACAAAGTAACTACTTGTTAGTTTTTTTGCATAATTCTTGGATTAGGGGAGCTTGATCACCTCTCTTTCTCCATGATTTAATGTTTTATTACAGGTAGAAACTCGTTTTTTGCAGGTCTCAGGAGAACAAAGAAGGTCAATTTATGGACGTGTGATTCTTGAAAGAAATTTTAGTAAAACAAGGGCATTTCATCCAGTTCATTACCTAACGGATTCATAACAGAAGAAATGAAGAATTTGTTCCCATTTGAAGATTCATGCCACTGCTGCCAAACATTTTTCAAAAGATCATTTTTTTTCCATTAATAGATTTGATATTCTTATAAATAACATCATAGTTGTTGTAACTTAATAAAGTGTTGTTTCTTTTCTAATTTCTTTTATGTTTTTGTGTTTCAGGTGTTGATCTCTCCAAATTATAGTTTCTGCTCCATTTGCAACTGAAGAATAAGGACCCCACAATGCAAGTTTCAAATTGCAGAAGGCAATTCTTCAGTAGCATCAATTCTGTAAAAAAATTACTTTTTCTTGAAACCTGTACATAAAATTTCATTTCTATTTGATTGGATTTGCTTAGAAATGGATTTCATATTAGCTTTGTTTCTTTTTTTTCTCTTTTTTCCTTTTTTACATGTTTATATTTGTTTGTTGTTTCTCTTAAGGGACAGTGATTGTTCCTCTTAACGAACATCAGCTGTTCCTCTTAAGAAACAATGTGTTTGTGTGTTTATTTTTTGTTGTTCCTTCCAAAAGGAATAAAATTTTCACTCATTAGTTTTGCTATTCATTAAAAAAGAAAAAGAAAAAAAGAACAGCATTTTCGTCGATTGTTCTTGTTGTTCCTTTCTAAAGTTACAACATTTTTGCAGATTGTTTTTGTTGTTCCTTTCCAAAGGAACAACACTTTTTGAGTGCATTTTTTTTTTTTTTTTAAAGAATATTTTTAGAACTTTTTTTGAATTTTTCATGACTTTTTGACAGACAAACATACAATTTATGGAAGGATACACAATCATACAAATTAAAGCTTATTGTAATCAGAAAATCAAAAGAAATCGTCGTTTTTAAGAAAGTTGTTTAGTAATGATAAGAAAAAGGAAAAATGGACATAATTAATAACATGATCTTGTTGTTATACTACCACTAAATTTATATGATCGATAATATTTATCATGTTGGTTCTTTCCCATATTTTATAACTTTCTTTGATTTTTACTTATGGAGTAAGAACAATGGCATATTTTTTTCTATTGAGATGTTCAGACTTCTTCCACCATCCCTACTCTTAAGGAGTGTTGAGCCATCCCTTATGATTAACTGAGGAAAAGTGCTGTGCAAAATAAAAGAAGAAAAAATATTTATATATTTCATTTTGCAGATGGAGGATAGGGGGTCTCACCAAAAGCCAGCCTACCGTGATCATAGGGAAGGCAGTGAAGTGGCATTCCTATTATGGCCACCAAACCAGGGAAATGGTCCAACAGACAATTGAAAAAATCAAGAAGTCCTTGAAACAGGAGGTCTCATCACGAGCCGGCCTGCCCACCTTTCACTTCTTCCCGGTGAACGGCATTGTGGTTTATCTGGTCATCAAGCCAGCACAATGGCCTTCGTCATGATATTCGATAAAAAACACTTCCTTAGCATACATAAAGGACAATGGTTCCGTGGGTAAGACAACAATTCTGTCAAGGTTATGGACACCTGTGGGCAACAAAGCTCTGCTGATGGTATTGGAGTCACACTTATACACATCAATAGCTATATTTAACCATTTTCCTATATCTTTATTTAAATGTCAAATGAAAATATGAATCCCTTACCTCCGAACCTATTATACATGAAAATCATTATAAGTCGATCATATTAATCCAAAGTGGTAAATAACGAAATTATACTTATGGTTATCATATGCTATCCCTTCTCCTCGTATTTAAATCATTACAAAACGATTTTCTATTTATTAACGATTCATCACATGCATGGATTTCAGTAAATGCTATAATTTCATTGATTGTATCATAAGTATGTATGCATTTCCATGCTATACAATTGTTGTACAGTATGCTGCTCTTTTATTTTGTTGATTTGCCACAATATTAATACTGCATTTTTACAAAAAAAAATTATGTTTGAACTTTTTTTGCATGCGTCTTATCTGTTTCCATTTAAAACCAAAACCGTGGATTCGAGAAAATTGTATACAGAGTTGTGATTTTTCTACAGGAGAACAACAAGTATGGGGAAAATTCTATCCGCAACATGATCACTATTGCAACTAAACAACAAAAGCTCGCGAATGCACACAATTCTTCAAACATGATGTGCTTGCATGACTTCTACCTTTTGTATCACTTTCAGTATTCGCTCAGCCTACATCAGCTTCAACAAAGGCCAGTGCCTACATGTCATTCCATTTTTTTCGGAGGTAACACTTGAGGTAAAATAACATAATTTTTTGATTTATTATGAATTTAGGAGAATTTCATGAAAATCCATTGAGCATTATTTATTCTACATCTTTACCACTTCCCATTTTTTAGACACGTCTCATATTTCAGTTTGGGGGAGTGTTGATTTATTTCATTTCTTTCTTGTGAACATGTCCGTAATATTATTTATCATCTATGGATATTATTATTCATTCTCAACACCTTCCTTCTTCCATGTTGTTTTACACCAAGCATCGATTTCAACAGATTGTAGCAACCATCTCTCTTTGTTTTCTAGCATCGCATGAGGACATGCTAATTCTTCAGTTTGGGGGAGAGGGGGGGGGAATTGCTATACATGATGAATGTTTTTCACTTTCTTTCTCATTTAATGCATACAATTTCATTTGTATATAGTGCAAAAATTGATTCACATATATCTTTAAAACTAGGAACTGAATTCTTGTGATTTCTGGATAGTAAAGAGGTATCATTAAAATACACAAACCCAGATAATTTCACGCTAAATTAGTTCATAAAATTTCAAAAAATATGCACTATCACCTACAACCATTTTTTTATATATATCTCATGATCCGGTCATCCAAACGATCTGATTTTTGAGAAAATGGTTAATGAAGTTTGTTGTTACTTATGTCACATTTTTATGCAACTTCATGTACATATAGTTGAACGTCCATGGTAAAAAATGTTATGCCTTTATCAAGATTGCTAAAATTGAATATCCATTATTTGAGGAAAAATTCATTTGTTCCATTTCATGAGTTTGGATGAATAATTTTCTTTGCTTGGTTAACACATGGGTTTTGTCTTTGGATTGCATGAGAACATGCAATATATTCAATTCTGGGTTGCATGAGGGCATGCAATATATTCAGTTTTGGGGTATGTTGGGTTGTGAATACAACCACTTTTTAACACTTTTTTTATCCATTCTTACTCTTCTTTATCATGTCATTTATTATAATTTATAATATAAATCCATTTTATAATGATTTTTTCTCTTATGGATGAATATTATTTTCTCTCTATTTTTAATAAATTGATGATTATTATGCATAATTTTATCAATGATGGTTTATTAATATCATTCACCATTTTAGCCTCTAAAGATAATTGCCAGATTGCAGATTTGATTTCCAAATCATTATGAAATATTCCAACTCAGAAATTCACTGGAATAAGAAGTGACAGTTTTGCGGTTCAGATTCTGAGCAAATGAAGAAGAATCTGGAAAATCTGAAACATGGGTTTTGTCCAGAACGGACCCAATTAACTTTTAAAGAACGGTTTGCTCAAATCTGGTTTGTAGTGAGAGAAACACAGGGTTCTTTAAGCACGATCTTCTCAGATTTGTTGTTGCGGTCGTCCTCCAAATCTCAGCTGCAAAGCCAAATTCGCCTTGATCTTGTTGAAAGATTGTTGCAAATATATTTTCTAGTTGATGAAGTTGTTGGGAACAATCCAATATTGTTATGGAAGATTATATTTGCTATTTAATTTCTCTTCCTTCTGATTATAAAATGAGAACATGTATTGTGTATTGAGAGAGGATGGAGAACATTATTGAAATCTCTGTAACATTGCATCCCTGACTTTATGAGAAACTGATGTAAAAGCTATTTTATGTTTATTTAATATACAGCGTTTTCACCATTTCGTTCTCAAGAGCTCATCTGCCCACCCCAAGTGCTGGAGAGCTCACCATGAGTTTATATCCACGTTTCTTTGTATTTGTTCTTTCATCATGAAGATAATTGCTTCTTTAGATTTATTGCGTTATTTACATGTAGTTATTTGATTGTTGTTCCTATTTCTCGTTCCATTTCCGTTTCTCGTTTGTTTATGATTCATAGCTTTAGATCAGCAAATAGATGAGTTGTTACATGTTGTTCCTTTCTCTGCATTTTCGTTTTTATATTGCTTTTATTGAATTTGCTTTTGTTTCAATTGTCAAGATCCCAACTTAGAGTATAAAGGATTTTGCTTCCAAGACTCGTACTGTTATCTTACATGTATTTCTAAGGGAAAGAAACATCGGCGACCATATCTCCTGGCCCGATGTTTTGTAAGACGATGTAGTTTAATCTTTCCATTCATGTCACTGTAAGAAGGTTTTTTTACAATAATTTGTTACCTTTGCATTTGTTATTCTGTACTACATCTTCATAGCATTTCTCTTGGATAAATTGCTGCCTCATACTGAGTACACTCTTGAAATAAAAAGTCGCTCCCGGATTGATAATTAATGTGAGATAATTAGGTGTTAAAAAGATACATTTTTATGACTTGACAATAGGTTCAAGAAGAAAAACCTCGTTCAGTTTCTACACAGGTATCATGGTTTGTGAGAAATGTAAAAAATACAGATGTTACGGGAGAATTTCTGCACCAGGATTCACCATTTTGACCAGTGTTGGGACAGTCAAATTTTGAACAACCAAATGGATACCAAATGGAAAGCCTCAAGAATATTTGGAAATTATACTTCCATAGCTTTCCAACGAGCCATCTTGGGCCAAATTCCGACAACAGGAAGGCATCCAAAAGTTGCTTGCAAACAACACTATGTATTTCTGCACCAGCATTCACCATTTTTGACCAGTGTTGGGACAGTCAATTTTTGAACAACAAGATGGACACCAAATGAAACAAATCAAGCATATTTTGAAAGTAAACTTCCATAGATTTCCAACTATCCATCTCAGGCCCAATTCAAACACGGGTAAGACATCCAAAAGTGGCCTGCAAACAACACTATGCATTTCTGCACCAGGATTCACCAGTTTTGGCCAGTGTTGGGAAAATCAATTTTTGAACAACCAAATGGACACCAAATGAAAAAAATCAAGCATATTTGGAAATTATACTTTCATATCTTTCCAAAGACCTACCTCGTGCTGAATTCTAACACCGGGAAGGCCTCCAAAATAGGCTGCAAAAGTGCGCGGCGCGCCTGTAGGTATTAACAATGTATTTTTCTGAAGTGCACGGCGCGCCTGGGTTTTTGCGCGGCGCGCCTGTGCAACACTCAGGCCACCAAAGTAGTTTCCAAGGGTTCCAAATTAGTTTTCACTCAATAAAATCATCTCCAACATATCAAGAAAACTTTTCCAAAGGTTTTTCTTGTCTCCTTGCTTAGTTTTAGTTTAAGGGAGGGTTTGGTTACAAATTTCAAGGGAAAAGATTGATTGAGGATAAGAGGACATTCATGATTTCGCTAGAAGCCTGCTTGTTTAAATAGAGGCTTGTTTATAATAAAAAAATGAGAGAAATTGTATGCTAAAAACTAATCATCATCAAAGACATTGTTTGCCAAACTCCTAAAAAACAAAACAGAGAGTTAAGGAAGTCTCTTTACTATGATTACAAAAGATATAAATAGTGAAAGAGAGGTTGGTTAATGTGCCAATTTGAGAGAGTTTTTGTGCTATGAGATAGCTAATAAATACAGACAAGAAAAACAGAGTTTGTGGAGGTCTCATAATCAGCCTGAAGGAGTATGTTAAAACAATGTTTTTCAAGAACACCCTTTGTTTTCTAAATCAAAGAGGAAACAGTGACTAGGGGATAAGGATGATTGTCAGTTGAAAAGAATCTTTTAAACATTGGTTTCAAAGCAGCACCATGATTATTTAAAACAAAAAGAAACAGTGATTAGGAGATAGGGATTTGTCAAATTGAAAGAAGTCTTCTTACTATGATTACAAAGGATAGAAGCAATTAAATGGAGGAGAGTTAGTGTGTTATTTTAAGAGATTTTTCTAGGAGTATTTTAAAACAGTGTTTGAGGGTAAAAGTCTTTATGCCAAAAACAAAAGGAGACTTCTCTTAAAAAACCACAAACATATCTTGTTAAAAGGCTTCTTTGCTCAAACATAGTGCGGAATAAGTAAGTTTGCTTTCATTTATCAAAAACATGTTTGACAACTAAGGACAAACTTAGTCTTGCAAAGAGGAAAATGTGTTTTTGGTTGAAGATTATTTCCAGTGATCATTTGAATCAGTTTGCCTTGGTAAGCAAGTAAAGAGTATCAGAAGCACAATGCCTCCAAGGAAAAGAAAATTGATGGGCAACAAGGTAGTGATGAAGAGGAACATAATGGCAGCCTACACAGTAGCAAGATCATAGTGATAAAGAACAACACAGTAAGGCAGTGATGAAAAGGAAAATCAAGGCAGCCCTCAAGCAAGCAATGATGAGGGCAAGCAAATACAAAACATGGATCATGAAGGGCACTCTCCAAAGCATGTGCTAGTTGCATCTCCTAGGCAAGGGGCCATGATTTCTTCGCCAAAGCTAAAATGCCAAACAACAAGGAAGAAAACCAAGAAAAATTCAAAATTGCCCAAAGAGGGCGCCCGGTGAGAAAAAGTGGAAAAGACACATCTAGACTTGGAATTTTGGCCCAAGCTTCTAGGCGTGTTTCTAAACATCCTTAAGGGGTTTTCTCACCAAAATTGAGCGAATTTCGACATGATCTTGTTTTTTGTCGTTTTTGGGTTTTTGGCAAAAACTCATGCGCATCGCCATTTCAGTTTTGGGGCATCCTCAAAGGATGAAAATGGTATCATTGGATGCCATAATTTCAAGGGAATATACTCAGTGATTTTCAGATCAATTGAAGATCATTTTCTTCCCCAAAATGGCGAAAAACACTCGCTTTTTCTACACTCTGCCCCGTTTATCAGCGAGGCCTATTTTTTTGGGTTTTTACACATAGGTCAGCTTTTGGATGACTTTCAGTGGAAATTTTGGAGAAAACTAAACATTTTCAGAAAATAGATACTCAGAGCTTTCCAGTGAGCCATCAAGGGCCTCGTTTCGACATCGGGAAGACACTCAGAGCTTTCCAGCGAGCCATCAAGGGCCTCGTTTCGACATCGGGAAGGCATCCAAAAGTTGTCGGCAAGTCAGAGGACTTTCTGCTGTTATATTTCTTGAGTATTTTTGTAAAAAATGAACCTTTCAAAAGTGACTTTTCCTCATGTGCGTTTAGCTATTTTTGTACATGATTAGT
This sequence comes from Pinus albicaulis, assembly GCA_034641835.2. Lineage (NCBI taxonomy): Eukaryota > Viridiplantae > Streptophyta > Pinopsida > Pinales > Pinaceae > Pinus > Pinus albicaulis. The sequence continues at coordinate 1,083,755,741 of CM076574.1, forward strand.
TATGAAAAGTCAATATATTTCTCTTTTTTAGCATTTTTGAGATATTTTATTAGATATTTTGTGTCTTGGGCTTTGCAAAGCTTCAAGGGCAAAATCACATATTTTGGATAGACCAATAAGATTGCAAGTTGAATTAAGAAGTTTTCCTCACTTTGGCCTATATATTCCAAAGGCTTTCATTGTAAATAAGGCTGAACTTGATGAATAGAAGTAATATATGGTTAGACAAGCTTAGAAGAAACACTTGTCTTATGCATTGGATAGTTTCTTGAATGTTTTTTGGATGATGAATGAGGTCTATTGTTGGATTCCTTGACTTGGTAAATTGGTATAGTGTCCCTCCCTGTTATGCTTTTTAGCTTTCATTCATAATTCCATGTTCTTTCTTGCTATAAGACAGTAGAGAATATATTTGAGACATGCCCTTGGAGGCACCTCAAGTTTCCTGTTTGTTTATAGCTTCTATGTTTTCTGCCTTCTTAGTCACATCAAATAATCCTTGATTGCTCTTTGATAACTGAAGAATATTGTTTGCTTGTTTCATTTATGGTTTTATGCATGCTAAGTATGATTCATGGTATGCCCTGATTACTCATGGCTAGTCATAGCTCCACCTTTGAAACCTCTCTTTGATTGTTAGATTGTCATTTGTTGAACCAAGGAGGTCTTGTACTAATCTTGCCCTTTGCCTAAAACTATGCAATCTTGCTTCAAAGTGCCCAATAGCTTGAAATACTATGCTTAGGTGTTCCTTCATAGTGATTTAAGTTGTTTGTTTCTCTTAAATGTATTTTCCCAAAGTCTGATAGCCATTTCCTAAAGTTAGAGAGTCATATATCTCTATGCATGGCTTGAATGTTTATTTCTATGCATTGATCAGTTTATAGTTACATTTCTCATGATTAATGGTTATCCCTACCATGTTTATGTCAGCTATTAAACTATTTATGTTTTAAATCCTTTGTTCTTCACAAATTTAATGTCCATTCCACTCCATTTTACCCAAAGATCCATTTTACCTCGCTCAAATCGGCCCTTCAACAACCTTGTATCACCACCTGAAAGCTTTATTGACCTTTTCGACCCCATAGCCCAGTTGATTTGACATATTTTTTACCTATCTTAGTCTTTGATCAGTTCATCCCTCACAACCTTAAAACCAAAACTAAAAACCTACTTCATAACTAGCCTAATATCAAGAACACAATAAGAAAACACACAGATATCCCTTACACAAATAGAGAGAGCCCTCTCTGAGTCTAGGAAGGCTAGGTCCTTGGGCTCCAAACACTGGTTTGATGTTACACTGTCATTTGGCTTGCTAATCAGCCAAATCACAGGACCCTAACATTTCCCATGATCAAACTTAAAAATGACTCCTACCACCCTATTTTTACCCATGAACCTATGTAACCTTGTCAAAATTCTGTTTGAATTTTTTGAGTGATAAAAGTGGCTCCACTTGGGATGGTGTGCCCCTGTGGTACACCAAAGAACCAGTAGTTCTAGTGCTGCTATCCATCTTCTTGAAAAATAGAAAAATTTGAAATTTCCAAGCTTTCTCTTCAAACTCTAATGGCCTTCACCACAGGTTCAAGCTTGATGATTCAGCTTGTCATTATTAGCAAAAAAACACATAAAATGGAATATATACAATGGTATGAATTATCAACATATTTTAATAAGATTAGTGCTTTAAAAACCTGCCATTGACAGGCCCTCCAACACATGGTTGTCCATCCATCTCTTGCAGAATGTAAGTGGTGTTCCCATGAAAAGCAGCTACTTTGAATGGACCTTTCCATATGTTCTTAAACTTACCATGTTTGCCCTTCTCTTCAATTTTGGCCTCCCATTTCAAAACCACATCTTGGATTTGAAAATTTTCTTCCCTGATCTTCTTATCAAATGTCTTCTTGATTCTGTTTTGAGATTCCTGGTTAGTGTTGTAGACTTCCTACCTTTTCTCTTGCAAAGATATCAGCTGATTAATTCTTCTCTAATGTAGGAAACAAGGCTTCAGCTACATATAACAGCTCATAAGGTGAATTTCCAATTGACCTCTTTGTGCATATTCTATCATCCCATAAGGCATACTTCAGCTTCAAATTCCATGCCTTCTTATTTTCCTACAACACCTTATTTATAATCCTCATAATGCTCTTGTTAGAAGATTCAACAAGACCATTCCCTTGTGGATAATATGCAGTGGAATGCCCAAGAGTAATATGATATTGATGAAAAAAATTAATCAGTTTCTTGGACTTAAATTCCTGTACATTATCAGCTATGATATTCATGGGACAGCCAAATCTAGGCAAAATATTATTCTCCAAAAAAGAAATGATAACAAAATCATTTGCTTGCCTAGTTGGGATTGCTTCAATCCACTTGGTAAAGTAGTCAGTTGCTGTCAAAATTTAGTGATGCTGACCTGATTCTGATGGATGAATCTCTCTAATAAAATCTAGCCCCACTGCTGAAAATGCACCTCAACATAGATATGCATTAAAGGCAAAGGTACAAGCTTCTTCTTACCATAAAAAATCTGGCATTCATGGTAGGCAATAATATTTTTGTATCCATCTTATACATTGAAGGAAAATAGCACCCTGCTCTAAGGATCTTGTTTGTTGTAGCCTTCCAATAATGATGACCTCCACAATCTCCTTTGTGGAACTCCTCAATCACTTTATCAGCCTCCTCTTCTAGCAAACAATTCAAAAAAATACCACCGGGATTCTTCCAATACAAATTTCTATCAATGATGCAATACCTCAAGGATTTTAGCTTCACAAATATCGCGTCAAAATTTGTCAGTTCAGCAGGTGCTCTATGATGATATAGGACAAAAATAATGTCCTTATACCACTCTGAAATGATGTAATTTTCTTCAATAGGGATCAGTTCTTCCTCTTCATATGAAATTTCTGATATTTCTGCAATTAAATTCATGTCAAGACAGTAAAAGTTTGATTGTGCCATCAACTTTTCTAGACCTTGTCCTTTAACCAATTTTGTTGGCTTGATTTATATGTAATATTCCAGAAAATCAGCAATCCATTTCCCCCTCTTACCATTCGTATCAGCTTGAGTTAGGATGTCTTTCACAACAGCATTAGGAACAAAAGCTGAAACATGTGAATGCAAAATATAAATTCTGAAATCTTTGATGGCCTTAACCAAGGCATAGGCTTTTTTATCTAATATGTTGTACTTCAACTCAGAGTTAGCTAATGTCCTACTAAAAATGAAATGGGCTACTTAGTACCTTGTTGTCCCTTCTGCAACAAAACTCCAGCGATTGTATTTTCTGATGCAAAAGTAAAAACTAGAAATTCTTTTGAGAAATCTGGGTTGATCAACACTGGTGCTTGGGTAAGTGCCTTTTTGATTTCCTCAAATGAATGCTTTGATTCTGTTTTCCACTTAATCTCAGCTAATCCTTGTTATTTCCTTTACAAACTTAGTAAAATTAAGAATAAATCTCCTCACAAAATTTACCTTTCCAAGGAAAGACAACCTCATTTTCACTCTTAGGAAAATCCACCTTCTAAATTGCATTGAAACTATTTGGATCAATCTTAATCCCATATTTATAAATAATGTTTCCAAGTAATTTACCTGAAGTTAAGGAAAAAATAATTTTAGTGGGATTGAGAGAAATACCAAACCTTCTACACTTCAGCAGAATTCTTTCTAGATGCTTCAAGTGATCTTCCTCCTTCCTTGAGAAGACTGCTATGTCATCAATATAAACAACTGCCATCTTGTCCTTCTATTTAGCAAAATAAATATCCATCGCCCTCTGAAAAGTAGCTCCTACATTCAGGAGACCAAATGGAATCTTGGAATACATGAATGTGCCCCATGGTGTAGTAAAGGCTATTTTTTCATGATCATCTGGATGCACAAGAATCTGATTATAACCTGAAAAACCATCAACCATAAACATCCTTTGGGAACCAACAATGTTCTACAAAATTTGGTCCATCTTCGGGAGAGGGTAATTTTTTTTCAGAGAGGCTTTGTTCAAGTTTCTGAAGTCAATTCATATTCTGATTTCTCCACTCTTTTTTCTGATTGGAACCAAATTTGCGAGCCACTTTGAAAATCTGATTGGAACAATGATTTTGGCATCAAAGAGATTCTTGATTTCCTTCTCAATCATAGACACGAGGAGTGGATTAATCCTCCTCAATTTCTGCATGAAAGGCTTTTCATTTTCTTTAATGGGAATAGTATGCTGAATTATAGTAAGGTCATACTTCTTCAAATCAACATAACTCCAAGAAAAAACATCTATGAACCTTTTCATCAACTCAATATATTTATGCTTCATATCAGCTAAAAGAAACTTTGGAAGTTTAATCATTTTTGGCATATCTACTGTACCAAGGTTACAACTCTCTACCTCCTCATCATCAGCTTGTATCCTAGGATATTTGAACACATCATTCTGATCAAAAAGCTTCTCAAGGGGTATGAGGCCTTTGGGTATAGAGTTATTCTTCAACTGTAACAATTTATAACTTCCCTTAGATTCAGAAAGCATGTTTTGCTAATCTACTTGTATATTTTCAAACTCATCTTTCAGTTCAATAAAGTTATTAACTTGTCGGTCACCCTTAAAGACTTGCCAATGGATAATGTTATCAGGGATAGCTTGTCTATGGAGAACCTCAACCTCATATTTTTCAATTGAATGTATGGGAATGATGAAAATACTTGCAAAGATAGCTAGGGAGTCAGAAATGGAGTTTTGGTCTCTAGTCTTGACAATGAATGAATGTTCTTGGAAATTTTCCAAAATGTCAATTACTAAGTTTCTGTATGCCCTCATTCTTTCATCTTTGGTTTGATACACACCTTCAACTTGTTTAATGACTAATTCAGAATCTCCACAAACAGAAATATTTTGAGCACCCATTCTTCTCAAAAATTCTAAGCCCAAAATCAAGGATTCATACTTAGCCATGTTATTTATGCAATCAAAATTTAGTTTGTAGGCAAAGAACTTACTTTCATCATTTGGAATTGTGATCCAAATCCCTGCTCCCCCCTCTTTTCCTACTGATCCATCAAAGTGAAATAACCACCAACCTTCTGCCTTCTCATCACCGACTTGCTGATCTTCTTCTTACTAATTTTCTGTCTGTTGAATTTCAGATTGCTGATTTTCTTTCTTCTTCTCATCTTCTGCTTCATTGCTCAACTCATTGAAAAGAATAGCAGATCCAAGTTCAGTATCAAGAGCTTAAATTGGAAATTTTTGAGGTTTATCTTTACTACTCACCATGTAAACCATTCTTGTCTCTCTATACAGTCTTCTTTGCTCACCAAAAACAAGAATTGTGGCATAAGTAAGGTCCATCTGCATTGTACCTTTGATTTTTGCTGCCCATGACCTTGATAATAGCATGCCAAACTTCAGTGGAATGTCTGCTACCACAATATCCATAACCATTTTCTTGGCAAGGACTTGTGTAATACCAACAACAACATCTTTAATTAAACCAATGGACTGAACTCTTTTTGAATCAAAAGAAAACAAGTCCTTATATCGTCTAGTAATTTCTAGCCCCATCCTCTCCATGATTACTTTGGGCATAAGATTGTAAGAAGCCCCTGAATCTAACATGGCATTATGCAATTTCATATCATGAATTCTTAGGCTAACATAAAAAGGAGGCATATCCTCATTTTGTTCATCTTCTAATCTTGGACCTAAGTATATGGTTGGATGATCCTCTTGAATATTTAAGATATCAGCAACTCCTGGTTGTGAATTCAGCATTTTCACAATCTTACTTCTATATTCATTTACCTTAAGAATCTCTCCAAAAGGTACTGGTATTTTGATCTTAGAAATTTCATTCTCTAAATTGAAAACAAAAACAGATTTTTCAGCTTCTTTGATAGGAGGAGGAGGTGGTGTATCTTTCTTACCTTCAGCAGCCTTGGGAGTATTTTTATTGGTTTCAACAGCTTTAGAAGTATCTTTTTTAGGCTGTGTTTTGTTTGTAATGATTGGAACATTCCTATTTATGAGATTGTATTGTTTCTGCATCTAACAAATTGTGTGTTGATACCTTTTAAAATAATCAGATGGTTCCTCTCCATGACTACTTTGATCTGACTCATCATGTTCCTCCTTAGTCAAGAAAATTCCAGACATATCTTCATTTAGACAATGAATGGAATCTTTAGGAATTTCAGGTTCATCATCTTCATCATCTAAGTTCTGCTGAAAATGAGGTCTTACTAGAGGATCAGGCTGCTGATTTTTGTTTTCTCTTGGCCTTTGCTGGTTTGGAGGTCTTTTGAATTGAGGGTTTCTAAACTGAGGCTCATGTTGTGTAGGAGGAATAGAGGTATTCCCAAGGGCCAAACTATTCATCAAATTTTCCATAGTCTTCATCATTGAATCAAATTTGTCATCAGAGGTACAGGTAGAAGGCTTATCTTCTTATTTCAACTTAGTCTTACCCATTTTTGACTTTTTTTTCTGCTATCATATTAGCTTCCACCTTCACTGCATCATTTGAATTTCAACAAGTGAAGGGGATTTTCTTTCTCTCAATAGTATTGAAAATTCATAATCAAAAGCTTCAACATATCTCATCTGAGCTAAGGCTTGTGGAGGTTATAAATGGGCAGGAATAGAGTCATAAACCTTGTTAAATATTTTTGAAAAGTTTTGAACAGTTTCATCAACAACTCTTCTCAAACTATTGCACTCATTGAGGGCTTGTACAGGATTGGTTCTATTTCCCCATTTCCTCAAAAACGTATCTTCAAACTCATTCCAATTATGAATGCTTCAAGGAGTAAGAGCTTTGAACCACTTCCTAACTTCACCAGTAAAACTCTGAGCAAACAATCTCAACTTGACATCCTCATGGTCAACCTTCTCCCTGTCTATAAAATCATTAAATTGGTCCACATGTTCTTCTGCTTTAATCTCTTCATCACTCCCCCAAATTTTGATTCTAGCAGAGTATTTGCTAGGAAGGTCATGTAGAACAACTGGAAGAACAAGAGGGGCATACCTAGCAAGTGCAATAGGTGGAGGAGGTACATTTCCAGCCATGGTAAATGGGAGTGTGGTAGTTTTAGGGACAACAGCAATGGAGGAAGAAGAACTGTTAGGAGGAGGACTATTTGGTCTTTGTTTTCCACTAAAAATTGAACTCCAATCAGGAAGATGAAAACCAGTTTTACTTCTCAACAAGGTTTCAAAATGGTCAAGCTCCTTCAACCTATCTAAAGAATCTCTTTCCAACAACAACTTAGAAGTGACTGCTTCCCAAAACTCTTCTTTATATTTTTGTGATACTAAGGCTGAGGTATCAATACCTCTCCTATGTAAGTCTAAGATAATTTCAGTTAATTATTTTTCACTTTCAGATCTAAATTTTTTTTTTTGAATTTTATCATCAAATCTTTTATCTTTGGGAATTCTTAAAACTTTAGAGGACAAGGATTTTGTATGTAATGGAGTACCTAATATTTCATAAATGACTTGACTGCCTCTGGAGATGGTGTTTGGATTGTCCACAATGGTAGGTGGATCTGGGTCAGGATTTCTCCTCGTGTATCTCTTTCTTGCAGCTACCTTTGATCATATGAATTTTGAATGGATTCACCAAGGTAGATGCAGCCTCGATCAACTTCTAATCTCTTGCTACCTTCAGAAGTTCAACTTCAAAATTTCGGGAAAGTATAATCTTCAGGCTCCCGACAGATGCACCAAAATGTTATCACAAAATTGCTCTTGATAGGCTACTAATCAAGAAATCTCATGCAATTGTTTCAAACCAATCTTTTGATTGAGGCTTAGCCTCCTCAATCTAAGAGGGCTCTCTCAAGGGTTAATGATATGGAGTAAAGATATACATGGCTAACTCTATGTAGGAAATAAACTGGTTATGATGAATGTAGGTTTAAAATAACATCAACATGTAGACATTGGACTTATGGAGTCAGAAATTTCAGTGACTCAATGAATTTACTTGACATGGATGTTGAGGCAGGTTAGAGTTTTTAGTAATAGGACACACACACATGAAACATGAAAATACACAGTCAATTCACTTATAAAGGAAGTCAAGGCATCTCATAGATGAATTCTGAGTAATATAACTTAAAACCACTACAAGTGAGATACATAAGAGGCACATATAGAATAGGAAAGCACTAAAAACTCCTTTAGAATCTCAAGTTGGTCAAGTAACATATCTTTGTATTGCTGAAACAATCAATTTACAATAAGTTGCAATTTTGCCAAAAATATTCAACCCTTGAAAAATTTGACTCAATGGCCTTTAATAGAGTTGTTACATCATGAGATGATCTACCTCTAGGCTATATACATCAAATTTTTTTCTTACTGACACCTTGCATAACCATAAAAAATCATCCTTAATGAAAAATAGACACCTATCCTACTTAACAGTCCTATTTCCACTACTCAAACTACTCATTTTTATCTTTAACAACCTTATCTACTAAAATAAATTACATATTTAACAAGTATGTTGTCACATGGTCGAATTTAGATGATGGGATTCATCACTTTATGACCACTTAACTGACCTCCTCAAAACTAGGAAACAAAACCCTATCTTTTAAGAAAATGGTCTTCTTCTTCTTCGAATATTTTGGCTATCATTTAATCTTCAATTCGTGGTCCTTGAGTGTTGAAAAATTTCTTGACATGGTCTTTAACTCTTTCGTAACCTCCAACTATCCAAAAACTGCTCCAAAACCTACTAAAAATGCTGAAAGACAATGTGCTACGAAAGTAAGGCAGTTTCGTCAAAAACTCTTCTCAAACTATTGTACTCAATGAGGGCTTGTATAGGATTGGTTCTATTTCCACATTTCCTCAAAAAGGTATCTTCAAACTCATTCCAATTATGAATGCTTCCAAGAGTAAGATTTTTGAACCAATTCCTGACTTCACTAGTAAAACTCTGAGCAAACAATCTCAACTTGACATCCTCATGGTCAACCTCCTCCCTGTCTATAAAATCATTAAATTGGTCCACATGATCTTCTACTGTAATCTCTTCATCACTCCCCCAAGTTTTGATTCTAGCAGAGTATTTTCTAGGAAGGTCGTGTAGAATAGCTAGAAGAACAAGAGGGGCATACCAAGCAGGAGCAGCAGGTGGAGGAGGTACATTTCCGGCCATGGTAAATGGGATTGTGGTAGTTTTAGGGACAACAACAATGGAGGAAGAAGAAATGTTAGGAGGAGGACAGTTTAGTATTTGTTTTCCACTAAAAATTGAACTCCAATCAAGAAGAGGAAAAACAATTTTACTTCTCAACAAGATTTCAAAAGGGTCAAGCTCCTTCAACCTATCTAAATACTCTCTTTCCAACAACAACTTAGAAGTGTCTGCTTCCCAAAACTCTTCTTTATCTTTTTGTGTTACTAAGGCTGAGGTATCAATACCTCTCCTATGTAATTCTAAGATAATTTCAGTTAATTATTTTTCACTTTCAAATCTAAAAAAAACTTCCTGAATTTTATCATCAAATATTTTATCTTTAGGACTTCTTAAAACTTCAGAGGACAAGGATTTTGTATGTAATGGAGTACCTGATATTTCAGAAATGCCTTGACTGCCTTTGGAGATGGTTTTTGGATTGTCCATAATGGTATGTGGATCTGGGTCAGGATTTCTCCTCGTGTATATCCTTCTCGAAGATACCTTTGATCATATGAATTTTGAATGGATTCACCAAGGTATATGTAGCCTCAATCAGCTTCTGAGCTCCTGCTACCTTCATAAGTTTAGCTTCAAAATTTCGGGAAAGTATAATCTTCAGGCTCTCGGCAGACGCACCAAAATGTTATCACAAAATTGCTCCTGATAGGCTACTTATCAAGCAATCTCATGCAACTGTTTCAAACCAATATTTTGATTTAGGCTTAGCCTCCTCAATCTGAGAGGGCTCTCTCAAGGGTTAATGATATGGAGTAAAGATATAGATGGCTAACTCTATTTAGGAAATAAACTGGTTACGATGAATGTAGGTTGAAAATAACATCAGCATGTAGACATTGGGCTTATGGAGTCAAAAATTTCAGTGATTTAGTGAGTTTACATGACATGGAAGTTGAGGCAAGTTATATTTTTTAGTAATAGGACACACACACATGAAACATGAAAATACATAGTCAATTCACTTATAAAGGAAGTCAGAGCATCTCATAGATGAATTTTGAGTAATATAAATGAAAACCACTACAAGTGAGATACATAAGAGGTACAGATATAATAGGAAAGCACTAAAAACTCCTTCAGAATCTCAAGTTGGTCAAGTAATAGATCTCTGTATTGCTTAAACAATCAATTTACAATAAGCTACAATTTTGCCAAAAATCTCCAACCCTTGACAAATTCGACTCAATGGCATTTAATAGAGTTGTTAAATCATGAGATTATCTTCCTCTAGGCTATATAAATCAAATTTTTTATGTACTGACACCTTTCATAACCATAAAACATCATCTTTAATGACAAACAAACACCTATCCTACTTGACAGTCCTATTTCAACTAGGACACAAATTACTCATTATTATATTTAACAACCTTATCTACTAAAATAAATTACATATTTGACAAGTATGCTGTCACATGGTCGAATTTATATGATGGGATTCATCACTTTATGACCACTTAACTGACCTCCTCAAAACTAGGAAACAAAACCCCGTTTTTTAGGCAAATGTTCTTCTTCTTCTTCAAATATTTTGGCTGTCATTTAATCTTCAATTTTTGGTCCTTGAGTGTTTAAAAATTTCTTGACATGGTATTTAACTCTTTCATAACCTCCAGTAGTCAAAAAACTTCTCCAAAACCTGCTAAAAAGGCTGAAAGACAAGTGCTACAAAAGTAAGGCAATTTTGTAGCTCACTTTCGTAGCGTTGCAAAACAAGCCTTTATCCTCAAAATGTTTAGCTCTTTCCTTTTTCATAATGTTCATAATAATCAAACACATCCCTCATACCAATTTCATTTCTTAATAACCTCCAAAACAAGTCAAAAAGTAAAAAAATAAGCTATAGTAGTTTCGTAGCGCTTTGCTACCCTTCAAGCCTAGAGGTGCTACGAAACTGCTGAAAAGTGTTGAAGATGAAGTTTTTTGCATAATTTTGGAAAATGAAACCTGTAAGTGCTAAAAACTTGTAACTAACATGTCCCCATCCTCCATTAACCATAAACCAACTCAATTTTAGGCTCCTTGAGGCATTTCTTCCTCATTTCCAATTGGTTGGGCTATTGGTTCTTCAATCACTGTCATTATAAGCCCTTTTTTCTCTAATTATTCATGAATCAGTTCAAGTTTCTCTGCAAGGTCCTTGACCTGGTCTTCAAGTCTTTTTTTTTTGGCTTTCAGATGAGTGTTCACCTTTATGACATGCTTGTCTTCTAACCTTGCTGGAATTGTCCACTTAACAAGCTGTTGTGTATTGTCTAAGGTTTTAGAAACAGTGTTCACCTATTCTTCCCAAAATACCTTCATCTTTTCAAATTGAATTTTCTCAACACTGTGTTTCCTAGCTTATTTTTTCATGACATCAATTTCCTGATTTTCCAATTTCAATTTCTCTTCAGGGAGCTGCAACTCTGTTTTTTCTATCACCTTCTCTTTTCCCTTTTTTTATTTGCTGACTGTATCCTTTGCTGTGGGTGATGAGAGGTCAATAATCTCTTGCGCTGGTTGAGCTGTCTCAGTAGGTACTTGAACTTGTTTGCTGCTTTCTATCAATTTCCTAGCATGCCTTGTCATAGGCTTTCTTTCTTGGAAAAATAAACCTACATCTTCTCCCTCAAACTCTAATTTCTTTTCAGATTTTTCGCTCTTTAACTTCTGCCCACCTTCCTCTATAAATTCAACTTGGAAAATAGGTGTTTCCTCTATGTCAATGGCATGTAAAATATCCTCTAGATTCCCCTTAGCTTCTGCTCTGTCTTCTACAGCCACTTTCTTCTCTTCCAAAACTACTATTTGGCTTCTAGTCATTCTTTTGGTCCCTTGTTTGCTAACAATTTGTTTCTGTTTTGCAGGTGGGACATATGGTATGTCAAGAATTTGCATTTTCTCTGGCTCCTTCATATTTTTCTTACTTGGTTTTTCTCTTGCAGGTTTATTAGGTTTTGGAACCAATGGTTGGCTCCGTTCTGCTGCTAGTGGTGATGTAATTTTCTTAGTTTTAGGAGTTTTTGAAGGAGTTAGAGCATCCAACTCAAAACCACTGACAAACAAGAATGAGGACCAATCTTTGCCTAACCTTTCAAGTTCATCTAAAACCAATAATTTCATTAAGCCATGATGAAATAATGATGTCTCACTCCCCTCAGAATTTTCTTGGACCTTATCAGCCATCTTTGATAGACTTCTATGTAGATAGAAAGGTAAGTCAAGAGAAATCTTACCAATGAAGTGCAGAAGTAATTTGAAATGGTATGAGTAGAATTTGTGATATCTACCTTCACAGGTAAAGTACTTTTGGATGATGAGAAACAATTTTGAATAGTTGTCTTTAATGCAGCTTCTTGGAACAGAATTGTTGAAATCCATCTCAGTGTGCTCAGGCTTCATGAACTCCTTACACTCCTCCATGTTAAACTTGAAACCTTTGAACGCGGTTTCTTGACCTCTTAGAATTTCTGTAGCAGCAGCAATAACCTCTGGTGTGATGGAAAAATTTAGCATTCCCACTTTAGTGGTTGTTCCACTGAAATTCAATGAAAACTCCTTGGATACCTATGTATGGCATCCCTGCAATTTCTCACAAAACTGTAGGAAACCTGCATTTCTAAAGGCTTCCATTACTGTTGGATCTTTGGTGATTGCTTTCATGTCTTTAGGTTCATATCTCAAACACTGTCCTCCCTTGTGTATTTTTATTTTCTCTGCCATAGCTTCTCAAAGAATTACTTAGCCTCGCTTGATGAATTTGCAGGCTCACTTGATAATGTTCAAAGTAAACCTTTGAAGAAACCAACCAAAAATTTGGCTTAGTACAATAACTCTCCAGAGCTCAGATATTACGCAAGGAGGAATGAGAAATGAGAATGACTAAATTAGGAAAGGATTTTAAGTGTAAATGTATTCTCATGACTCAATGATGACTTTTCATTACCTAAACCGACCATGATGACTGCAAACCTGGGCATGTACCTTGATTTCATCACTCCATGACTCGAAAAGCATTTTTGATGCCTAATAGCTCGATTGACAAGACAGACATAAAAACCATGCTTTCGTAGCTCCTCTAGTGTTAATTTGACTGTTTTCGCTACGAAACTATCAGTAGTTTCATAGTGAAAAATGACTTTTTACAATGCAATGCGCTACGAAACTGTGGTTTCTTGGATAATTAGGTAGTTTCAATACAAAAAACTTTGGAAAATGAAATGAATCAGAAAATGATGAATGATGTGACATGAAGGAGTTTGAACATGAGTGGGTTTAGACCTTAGGGTAAACTCAAACCATAAAAATTTAATATTTCCTTTGATCAAACTTAAAAATGACTCCTACCACCCTATTTTTACCCATGAACCTATGTAACCTTGTCAAAATTATGTTTGAATTTTTTGAGTGATAACAATGAGCATGGTGACAAATTACTATGTAACAGATGCCCCCTAAAGCATGAAGGAAAAACAGGGAGTGATGACTGAAATGCTTTATGAACCAAGGGAAAGAACGCAGACCACCTTCGGAGAACCCACCAAATCAAACATTTACAATATATGAAATATCTAGTAAAATATGCCTAACCACATAATGTTGCACTAGGCATCAAATAACACATGAGCCCATGGTATGGTCACAACCATCCATCTAAAAGATATCATATAAATGGATCCGCGGTATGGACACAACCATCCGTATAGATAGGATCTTGTATAAAATCATGAATACTCAATAACTCCCATGCAACTTGGACAAAAAATCAAATGTGACCCAGGGTCTTTACCTCGATCTCAAGCAACCCAATGCATGAATCTAGCCATGCCAATAAATGTGTTGGTGTCGAACATGGTAGAAACCACCTGATTATTTGCCAATGATGAGAACCGTTAATAGGCACGAGAGAGACCACCAATAATGACGATGGACCTCAAGGTACAACAACACAATCTACAAGTGTGAATTGATGTGTTGAAGTCGAACATTTGCAGAATCATTTGACCGAAGGCCAATGATGTGAACCTGTTGTCGAACACGAATAACTTGCCATTGAGGCATGTAAGCTCCAAGGTAGTGAAAGAAGTTTCTAAATCACCTTCCTAGATGCTGAGCTGAAGTCGATAGGAAGTGATCGGTCGAAGGAGGGCCATAAGGATTCCCACATCATCGACATGAAACAACATATATCTTAAAATGACAGGAGTGATTTGGGATTGTAACATAGGAGGTGACAGGTGTTTGACAAAAAGGACTTCTCTTGAAAATGTTGGTGACACGACTCCAAGTGTGGCAAAATTTGACTCAAATAGGATCAGAGGTCATGTAGGATGTCCCCATAGAGGCAAAGTGATGAATGTAGGATATCCCCAACTTGACACAAATTACATATGAGTGTCATGTTCAAGAGCGACAAGCTGCCCAAAATACATAGAGGATGTTCACTTTCAATTTCCCCCCTGTTATTGCTAACGAGTACCTCTTTATTTTTTATAGCTAGCATAAAGAGGATTCCATATGCTAAGCATTTAAGTTCATTCTTCGAGTTAATCCATCCTAGTAAGTTTAACGAGCCCTAGGAAGGAGGAACTCGGTCTCGTCATGGTGCAAATTCTTTCATCGTTTAATCTTTAATGAGTCCAACGAAAGGTAAACTTGGTAACTTTTCATGTTTAGGGAGTTCGAAGAGAAACAAAAATAAAACTCCATCTTGTCCCTTTTCGTAAGTCGTCTCTCGAATCCGAAAAAGGTATAAAACTATGTTTGAGAGAACCACTTGACCATGTTTGATCGAGGTATTCTTTTTTTGTAAATAGTAAATCTCAGCCCAAAAAATTGGTAAATGTATACTGAGATCACGTCAATTCATTCACTTTAACGAGTTCGAAATGACAAGTACTTGGAAATATTTTCATTTTTCGAGTCAGAAAAGAGCTGAAAGTTGACTCCAGGAGGGTTCCTTTTTCGTAAACGTTTAAGGAGCCCGAAAAAGAGATAAAATTCAAACTCGTTTGCATCGGAAATGATCATCAGTAGTGCAAAAATCCTGTACTACACAAAAAAACAAGCATCACGGATATTGAGGAAAAATAATAAAATATTGGTGAAATTTTTTCAAAAATCTATAAATAGACCAAAAAACAAAATTATTTTCACCTTTCCATTTTTAGAAGAGAATTTTTTTTCGATTTCCCCTCTGAATTTCAAATCATCTATGTGGCAAATCTAGGACACCATTCGTCGATACGTCTTCGCCAGGTAAGAGCTCTAAACCTCCTTTTAATTTTAATTCTATTAATTTAGCATTTATTTTTCAGAATTAGGGATTTTAGGGGAGAGATTTAAAAAATTAAAATCGCCTGCGACCAACGCGATTTTGAGTTATCAGGGTTGCGATGTCTGCACTCAACCCATTAGGGTAGCGCATCACCAGCACCAAATCATTTCGGACAGACGCACTGGCCATAGGGAAGATTTTAAATTGAGAAAATATTCCAACTCCATTGTTAATTTCTAAAAATTATTCCATGAATGCTCTTAAAAGACCAATTGGACATGTTTTGAAAGTGCTTTCAGTGAATATGTCGGTCAAATGGAAAGAACAAGGCCACGAGGTGGAATACCA
The DNA here is from genome assembly GCA_034641835.2 of Pinus albicaulis. Taxonomy (NCBI): domain Eukaryota; kingdom Viridiplantae; phylum Streptophyta; class Pinopsida; order Pinales; family Pinaceae; genus Pinus; species Pinus albicaulis. The sequence continues at coordinate 1,083,771,590 of CM076574.1, forward strand.
CCAAGCCTTGCAAGACCAATATTTTGTCAATGATTTGCATAAATGTGGATTTTTGAAATTATTTCAAACATCCGACCTAAGATCTCAACTGGAGCTTCTCTAGTACTTGATCAATATCTGGGATGTGGACCGACAATTGTTCATCATCGGGGACCAAGAACTAGAGCTAGATGTCATGGACATATATTTTATCACCAGATTATCCAGGTGAGGGGAGAGAATCCAACTCTCTAGAGCTCGCCCAGGGGGTGAGAGAATGAGCATGCTCATCCAGAGACATTGTCCCAAGGCATGGAAGAAAAAGAGTGGGAAGGTAGACATATATTCCATCAGAGTGCTCCCCATGCACACAATACTGCATTGTCTCACTAGAATGGCAGGAGCCCATGCGTTGCATGAGGCAACAAAATTGCAGTTCTAGTATGCGGTGGATTTCTTGGCACCAACGATGTTCAACTAGTGCGAGGGGTTGCTGGAAAACATGAAGAGCCAGCTAACCAAGTGCAAGAAAGGGATACTAAAACAGTTCGAGTACGGGTCAATTTTGGTGACCTTGTTTCTGGAGAGAGTACCCCTATTCCAGTATCAAATATTAGAGATCCATGATCCAACCTTAAGGGATCCGAGGCTGATGCGATGGTGTGACATAATGCCTCGATAGGGGGGGGGGGGGCAACAGATGCATTTATCCACAGTTGTCTGTGCCGTCAACTGATCATAGTCGAGGACTACACCTATTCTGACATCGACTTTAGAGGAGATCTAGATCTTTTTATCCCACCAGGTACACAATTGACCGATGTAGGTAAAAATAGTTTTTTAAACATTTTTTAATTTTTAGATGTTTTTGTTATGATTTATGACACATAAACTTATGATTTTTTTACATATATGGGTCCACAGGTACCTCCCAAAATGTCACCAATTGTGTTATCACCAAATTGATCTTGATTGGCTGCTCATCAATCAACTCAATGTAACTCTTTCAAACCACTTCTAACTAAAGATTAGCCTCTTCAGTTTCAGAGGGCTCTCTTAGAGGGGGGCTTATGATTTTGAATAAAGATAATACTAGATGGCTAACTCTATGAAATATAACTTGGTTTTATATGATTGCAGGTTGAAACATGTAGGTTTGCTACTATTAGGCTATGGATTCAACATCAATAGTTTTAGTGACAGTTGTTCTTCACATGGAAGCTGAGGCCAATAAAAGTTTTTGACAAAGATAATTCATACACATGACATAGGAAAACACAATAATTCCACCTCTAACGGAAGTCAGAGCATAATATTACGAATTATGAGTAATTAGAGATAAAACCTACTGCAAGTGATTAAACATAAGATATAGGGAAATAACACATCAAAAACCTCATGAGAATATTAGGTCTGGAAGTATAATGTCACTTTGTATTACTAATAATGGAAAAAAATATACAAGCATCAATTTGGTGCAATATTCTCCAACCCCCTGCTCTTTAATGTTTTGTCTATACATATACATTATTTACAATTTAAATGATCAGTCCAGCTGGCTAGATCTTTGAATTTTACTTTGACATCTATCATAACTGAAACCTCTAAATTGAAACATAAAAATGACAACTATCCTTTAAAGAAAACAAACTCCTAATAAGACTTTATCTCCTATTTATTACATTCGTTTATCCTATCAGTGAAACAGTTACATAATGGTTACATAATGAATGTCACATGCTCGAAGGAAAAATCATCATAATTCACCACCACTTTACATCTTCAGAACACTCCTAGATTTGTGGAACACATTCCTTCTTTTTAGGGATGGATGAGCTTCACTTTAAACATTGTTTTGACTGATGAGATGGTTGTGTAGCACCCATTTTGAGCAATGATTCTCTGATGATATGTCCCAATAACATGCTAGAGGTCTCCAGTTGGTTGATATGTTGTTGAGATGCTCAAAATTCTTCAAAATCTCCTCCCTACGAAAAAATGGCAGTTTAGAAAGTTTCGTAGCGAGTTTTAGTAGCGTGTGAAAAATAGCTTTTCCATCTATCTCTTTGACTCCTTTGTTGTTCCAAAACCTTTGTTATTCCAATATACCTTGAAAACCATAAATCTCCATCCATATTTCTTGAAAAAACTAAGTTTTAAGGGAAAAATGCACCTACAGGAATTTTCATAGCGTATTTCTGGCCTCAAGCCTGAGGTACGCTACGAAACTGTGCAAAAAACCAGAGTTTTCTCATTTCAAGATTCTCTTCAAAAATTGTTCTCTAGCTGCAAAATTTGGGTTCTCTGCATGTTATGAACCTCATCAAACATATTCCATCTCAATTTTTTATTCTTTTGGCATTTCTTCTTCATTCACAGTCAGTTAGCTGATTGGCTCTTCTACCACTTTCATCTTCAGCCCTCTCCTTTCTAACTCTTCTTGAATCAAATACAATTTCTCTTGAAGATATTTTACTTTATATTTTAATGCTCTATTTTTGGATTGTAAGTGCAGGTTTATCCTCTTAATATGTTTGACCTCCCCTCTTAATGGTTGGGTCTATTTCAACATCTTTTCTGCATTATCGAAGGTTTTTGAGACACTTGTGACTTGCTCCTCCCATATTTTCCTCATCTGCTCAAATTGAACCCTCTCAGCTCTGTGCTTCTTTGCCTCTTGCTTCAAAACTAATAAATCTTTACCTACCTCCTTCAATTTCTCTTGAAGGGTTTCAATTTCTGATTTTTCAATAATTTTCTCTTTACCCTTTCTTTGCTTGATAACCAGTTCTTCTTTTGTTAGTGAAGACAGATCTATGATGCTGGGTGGCTAAGCAACTTCATTTATTTTTCAGTCTCTTTTCTTTCCATGAGCTTCCTTGCACGTATGGTCATTGGCTTTCTAGGTTGAAAAATGAAACCAACATCATCACTTGCAAAATCCAATTTTTTATAAGTCTTACCCTTTTTCAGCTTTCTTCCTCCATCTTCAATGTCTTCAACTTGCACAATGGGTGAATATTCAATTTCAATTGCATGCAGGATGTCCATCAAATTTCCTTTAGCCAATTTATGGTTCCTAGTGACTCTCTTGTTGCCTTGTCTACTGATTGTCTGCTTCTGTTTTGCAGGTGCTATTTGAGGTGTGTCAATCTCCTGCAAAGGTTTTGCTTCCATGCTCACTAGTGTTAGGGTCTCCGTAGTTTGCAATATTGGCAAGAACAAATGCTGCAGAGCCTACATCAAAACCACTTTGGAATCCTAGGATCTAGCCCTCCTAGATTCAGAAAGGGATCTCTCTATATAAGTGTTTTCAAAGATATTTCTTTAAAGCTTATGATATGATATTAGGCTAGTTATGAAGTACAAGGGTTTTGTTTGTTTTGGTTGGGTAGAATATTATCAAAATGAAGGAAGTATTCTTGAAGGGTAAAGTTGTGAGAAGTTTGACAAAATGGTTCAGCTGATAATATAAGTAAGAAACAATATCAATCCATTGGGCTATGGAGTCACAAGAGGATTTAATTGCACAACAAGTTTCAAGAGTGGTCCATGGGGCAAGTCATCAATTTCAAAGGATCTCTTTAAGTTGATTTTGTGATATGGGACATTAAGAGGTGTGGTGAAAGAAGCAAACATATAAGAAAACAAAGGGCAACTTAAGATCAAGTAAGGACTTTTAACCCAACCTGCTTTCAACATACTCTCAAAGGAAAACAATTAAGATCAACAAAGAATAGCCTAAGATCAAGTAAGAACTTTTAATCTAGCCTTCTTTTAGCATATTCTTTAAGGAAAAAATTCAATATAAACATAAAAAGTAGCCTAAGATCAGGTAAGGACTTTTAACCTATCCTACTTTTGACATACTCGTAAGGGAAACTTTCAAAACAGTTGTTGGAGAAAACACTAGAGGAAAAGGCTAACCATAGACTTCACTAGTTGTAACTTTACTTAGCATGCAATGAAAATATCATTCAAAAACAATATCTCAAGTTTTACTCAGCAAGACATGGGCTCACCAACATTACTTGATTGGTTACACTCTATTGAAATCATTCCCAAACACACATTTAGAAGAAAACATAAAGATAAAGCTTATCAGTGAGATTTAGGGTACTTTAAAAGTAAATCCTAATCTATATTTGTTGTTCTTTATCAGAGAAAAATGGAAAGTATGGAAAACATGAGAAAAATGACAATTACAGTAAGAAAAATATCACCACTGACATAGACCAGGATCCCATAAATCAGCTTGTATATTTTATGTTCAAACCAGTTACAATCTTCAAGTCTAGTGGGTCTTTACAGCTTCAAACTTCTATTCTCAGCCTATCTTTCTTTAATTACAAAACAGAGCTTCAGCAGCCTCAATAGCTATTTAAATTCAATGAGTATTCAACCAACATTATACTAGGCTCCTCTTATGGTATTTATAGATGAATTGAGGAGGTGGAGTGAAAGGAATATCTATTTGTTCAATTAATTCAGAGTAAATGCTTCTCGGCCTTTAGGAGGCCTTATGGAGAAGATTTCAGATTTTTAACTCTGTTTTAATCAATTTTACATTAACTTTTATCTACTTTAGTCACTTTTGTTGACTTTGGAGGCTTCTGGTAGGCTGGAAATTACTTTTGAGTTGTCTTTGGAAAATATATCTGACTGTGCATTCAATTTGTATTCTTTTGAAGAAAATTGTTAAACACCATGTTGAAGCACACACATGGTGTATGAGGAAGAAGAATGCACACACAAGAGAAACAACACACAATGAAAGATAAGCGTGAGGCTTTCTTATTTTCCATTATACAAAGATGTACATTTATAGTACAATGGTGTGACTCTTGGTTTCATATTCCAATGTCACTTGGACTCCATTGTGACTTTTCGCATTCCACACCTACCCATGTAGGATTAGGTGTTCCAACATCCCCCCTTAATCCGAAGGGGTATGTGTGAGTCCAAGAAAAGAGTTGTAATACAAATCTGCAAAGTATACATGGCAACACTTGGCTAAATCAACTCTCTGAAATGTTGGAAAAAGGAGGTGGTTTTAGGATGACCACAAACACTAGAACGCAAAACTTGTTGCAGTTCCAAGAACTCTTCCAAAACTGGCAAGAAGCTGAAGGCTTCTGCTAGAGGAATTGTCCCTCATAAAAAAGGGAGACCTTCAACCTAAAAGAAGGGAGGTATACTACCTGTGGTGGTTTTAGGTTGTCCACCAACCAAAGATGATGGTTTTAGGTTATCCACCAACCGAAAATGATGGTTTTAGGTTATCCACCAACCAAAGATGATGGTTTTAGGTTATCCACCAACCGAAGGTATGCTCATGGGGCATTTGTATCTCCGGGCTGCTATCTCTCGAATCCGGAATGACTAATTGTGGCTCAAAGCCAGTTTGAACCACTGGCTACAACTCTGAACATGGAATGAGAGATTGTGGCTCAGGCTCGCTTGATCTATCGTCGAAGCTTGTACATGACCACCATTTTCCCCCCTGTCAGGGACAAGGTGAGATGATGGCGAAAACTCAATTGCAAGTTTGCTCAATATCCGTGAACAAGTTCTAACATGTGTCGTAAACATCTTCTTGGCTGCTGATGCCCATTTCCAAGAAGCGATGCATCCGAGATGAATCTTGGTTCTTGCAGGAGGCTTGTTTCTGAAGCATCTGTCTGAAGAATGGGTGTGCTGACCACAGTGCTTGCATGGATGAAGATCAAAACAGTGATCTTTCATATGACCAACTCGATCACAGTGTTGGCATTTCAAAATCTGTTGTTGTTGTGGAATAGGATCTAGAACAGCTGCAGGTGAACTGTCATACATGAATCCGGCACTCTGAAATATGATGGGCTTGGTGTAGTCTGGAATATGAAAGGACACATCCTTGTCATATCCAAGACCAGTTCGGTGCTTGTTGTGGACAAGCTCTTCCCAAGGTCTGATGATGGGCTTGAGAAGTGCAGGCTGAGCTGCTGCATTTGCATGTACATCTGCTCTAGTACAAGGAACTGAATGAGGATCAACTGCAACTTGATTGACTTGCTGCTGATGGGAGTATTTCTCAATCTTCTGAACAGAAACAGGTTCAGAATGGTGACTCTTTTGGTGAAGTTCATCTTGTTGGAGCTGAGATTCCAACTGCAAAAACTCAATCTTCTCATGTGCATATAGCAAACAACTTTGAATGTTACAAAGAGCATCCTTGCTCATTTTTATCACATCAACATTTGAATGAATGAGGTCATTCAACAACTCTAATGCCTCATTGATTTTAGCCATTTCAACAACTTAGGCTCAAAAATGAAAGGGTGTCGGCTTCAACCGAAAATGCACCCGTTTACAATATGATTCAACAAATACAAATGACTCAAGAAATTCTCAAAATACAAGTGTGCTCCTCAAATGATGGAGGGCAATCAACAATCCAACAACTCAAATTTTGATTGCAACTATGAAGAAGCAATACAATGTCAACTCAATACAATATTTCTGCAAAATATTTGTAAATGTGTAGCTGAAAACACTTGTGCAAGAATCTTTTTATGGCAGCTGAATTTTCTTCTTCAAATAGTTGTTTTCAATGATGGCAAACTTGTCTTCAAATGTCAATTTCTTCAAAAAATCACCCTTTTATCAATGTCAAATTTCACTTTCTTCTTCTATATGTATAGTCCATGTCATTTCTTCAATTCTGCTCACATGTCATTCCTCTTTTTCTGTTGTTCAAATCTTCTCTCTCTCCTCTCTCTCTCTCTGCTGTTTTTTTTTTTTTTTTTTTTTAAATTAAAAAAAAATTAAAAATGGAAATTAGTTACAAAAAGGTGGGAGAAAACTTAAAAGGGAAAGGGGATTAATTTAAAAAAGGGATTTAAAAAAAAATGGGATTTAATTAAAATGAAGGGAATTAATTTAAAAGGGAAGGGAAATTTTTATGGGGAATTTATTTATTTATTTAAATGGAAAGGGTGGGAGGCCAAATATTAAAAAAGGAGAAGGTGGGTGATTTAATTAAAAAAGAAAGGGGTATTAATTTAAAAAGGATGGGGATTACATTATAAATGGGAAGGGAAATTTGTTGATAAGGGGGATATTATATGAGAGTGGGATTAAAAAATGTTAATAAAAAAGGGAGGGGGGGTAATTTAATTAAAATGGAAGGAGGTATTTTAATTTAAAAAGGGAATTTAAATACTCGATGAGAGGGAGTCGAATGTATAGGGAGAGGTAATGCAGGTTGAAGAGTATTATAAAATGGAGGTCGACTTATAAAATGGCGGAGGGAGTATTAAAAAAAAGATTTAAAATTTTAAAACTAAATTTAAAAAGGGGTAAGGAGAATATGGTGGGACGTGGGAGTATTGCAGGGGAAGGGGCTGCGTTAGAATGGGAGGAGGAGGGCAGCTGTTAGCGTTGAGAGGGAGCTGGTATGTGAGGGCGTAGTGTAATAGCGTTTAACGTTGTATGTGTATGGCAGGGATTTAGGAGGGTGCACAACGTTTAGTGAGGGTGCGCAGAGTTAAGGAGAGGGAGTGCGACCGTGTAGGCAGGGAGGGCGCGTAGGAGAGTGAGGGAGCGGATAGTTGGGTAGTTGAGTGCAGAGTTGTTTGCGTAGGCAGCGTGGAGCGATAAGGAGTTTGGTAGATAGGGAGCGTTTGAGTGGAGAAGCGCAGAGAGGGAGTGTTCGACTGTTGTTTGCAAGGGGAATGGGGAAAGGCCGTAGGCCAAGAGTGCAGTGTTGCAGAAATTTTTTTTTTTTAATTTTTAAATTTTTTTTTTTTTTAAATTTTTAATTTAACAACAGCAGAGTAGAGCAAAGAATGAGTAAAACTGAGACCAAGACTGTGAAACAGCAGCAGATTTCTAAGCTTTGAAATACAGGCAGCAGATTACAAATAAACCCAGAAATTTTTTCCAATAGCTCAGCAGCGAAAAAACTCAAAATTATTTTCCATTAAAAAGCCAGAAACTTCTACTTCAGAAACCCTCTTTAAACAGTGTTTTCCAACAACTCTTCAATGCAGAAATTAATAGAAATTGCAGGAAAAATGAGAATGAAAACCTTCAGATGGGCAGTGCTGCCTTTCTTCAAAACCACTGTTGCTCTTCTTCAAATCAAATTCTGAATGCTGCTCCTTCTCCAAAACCACTTTCTAAATGTGGCAAAAAGACTGCTACAAACACTTGAGTGTTGCAAAAAAACCAACAATTTTTGCAGATATGCATAGGCCATAAACACAAATGGCTCACTCAAAGTGGAGCAGGGCCAGCAATCGCCTGCTCCGATACCATGTTAAACACCATGTTGAAGCACACACATGGTGTATGAGGAAGAAGAATGCACACAAAAGAGAAACAACACACAATGAAAGATAAGCGTGAGGCTTTCTTATTTTCCATTATACAAAGATGTACATTTATAGTACAATGGTGTGACTCTTGGTTTCACATTCCAAGGTCACTTGGACTCCATTGTGACTTTTTTCATTCCACACCTACCCATGTAGGATTAGGTGTTCAACCAAAAATGATCTTGTAGGTGGCATTTTGATCTCTAGAGGAGTAATTGCTTCGGTGATTTGGCATTTTGAAGCGGTCTTTTGGTGATCTGTCCTGATTTGTCACTTTAAACACTGCATTAGGCCTCTGATTGTGCTTTAAGGCCTTTATAATCATCTTCGGGCTTTAAACTGTGTCTTTAACCTTTAAACTGTGGATTAACTCTAAATCTTCATACTTTGCTTTAATCCTTTAATTTTTAATCTCCACTGTTTTTTCTTCCTTGCTGTGCATAGGTGGCTTTCTTCGATGCTGGAGGGTTTTATTACATAACCAATGCTCATTAAGCACTGGTCAAATCATGAAATTAACCCTAGTAGTCTCTTTATGGACTGTGGGAAGGGTTTTCAGCTTTAAAACACCATCGAACCTGCATAAAATAATTAAAAAACGTTATGAAACCCTACGCATTGGATAAACTACTTTGAAGGCTCGACGGAGGGCGAAAGGAGTAGTGAGGAGGGGAATATGCATGAAAGAGGAGGTTCCATGGAGAAATCCTGAAGAAATGGAGAAATATTTGAATTAGGGCGTGGAAATGGAAAAGCGGTTTTGCAGAAAACCAGAAGTGGTTTTCACACAGGGGATGGGCGGTAAACGGTTTTATACCAAACGAACGAGACACAGGCTAATGGCTGACACGTGGTGTTAGTCATCAATATTTTTCACTCGTTAGTGATGACTAGATCCATTGCTGAGTTTTCTAGAAGCTGATCTCCATACGTCAATTTGTCATCTAGAAAACCCTCATAAAACTTTTTTCGCCCTCTTACTTTTTCAGTCCGCCCATGTCAAAGTCAAAACTCATTATCACTATCCTGTCTAGCTTTAGCCCTACTGGTCTGCCCATCAGCTCTAAAAAGCAAATCCAAGTCTGTTTCAAAAGCCTCCCCTAAGTTAGGAAGTGGCGCTTTAAGGCATTTTACCCTTGGCAACCATCAAAAGGCCCAAAAATCTCCATCTGATACAAACCAATCATGACAGGCCTCCCACTCTGCAAATCAAGTTGATCACAGCTCTAAGTCGCGCCACTTACACACCCCTAGGTCTCAGCACTGCATAAACCACAGTCTCAAGCTGATTATTAGGTGTTTCACAGTGTTTTATGGATTCTACAAAGACAGGAAATATAACTTCATCTCAGGAGAAAATTCTTGAATACACATTTAGAAGAACAATTGCTTCTCAATGTCAACATGAGCCTGAGATACATATGCAAGACAAAGAGTTACTCATCAAGACCTTGCAGCTTCCTTTCAGCATGAAATCACAGTAAGAGAAAGACACCACTGTCACACAGACTGGTAATTTGTCATGGCCAAGAACCTCCTTCATCTACAAGCAGAGGGTTAAGGCGCCTCCTTCATCTACAAGCAGAGGGCGCAGGCCAATATTGACTTTAAGGATTGCAAAATCCCAGGTTTTCTTTTTACTAGACAGTAAAACAATGACTCTAGGTTTCTGAGTATAAGTTATTATCATAGCAGGGCTAGGAGCTGAAATGTTCAAGAAAAGGAAAACAGAGTTTTTGGTTTTGTAAAGGGAGTCATTTGAAGTTTTCAATCATGTGGATTGTTAAAACCCTTGGAGAGACATATCATTAGTGAAAACAATTCTAATTATAGGCAGCCTGTTGTTTCAACCAGACCAAATTGAAGAAAAGTTGACAAGTCATGTCATTACACAGGCAGAAGAAAAGATGGTTGTTTTTCAAAGGGTGCCAACCTCCCTACTCACAGAGATTATCTTTCAAATGACTTGTCATAAGTTGACCAAGGCAAATGATGACATTTCAGTTTCCCCTCAGCAAAGAGCAGTGCAATAAGACAGTGAAGACCTCCTTCACAGGAAACAAAAAGGGCAGCTCTCCTTGTTTCACTTTCTAACTCTAATGTATCATCTTCTGTTTTGTCTTCTACCCACAGTCAAAGAAGAAAATTCAAAGACACTTAACAGTTGCATCTACAGTCAAGCAACACCTGTCACCTAATTATATTTACATTGGAGACAAGATTATAGTATGATACCCAGAGCAAAAATGTATTTGATCTAGTTTGTCTCTTGCAAACAGGTATACAAGCTCATCAAGTACAAAAGAGCTTTGGCACAGTGTTTCAGGTTCTGGAAATCATTAAAGGAAAAATCTAAATGCCACTGCTCCAAAAAGAGACATTTCCTCCTCTAAGTAAGAACAGTCAAAGTTTCAAAGGACATCTTATCCACAAGTTATGATCTGAGTTTTGAAAACTTTGAAAAGCATGGAAAGAAAATCAGCTGGCAAGGCAATTTGAGTTTTATCACCAAGAGACATCACCATTGGAACTATTGTTCATCATAGGCAAAGGAGGTGTTTTAATAGACTGTCAGTGTTTTAGAAAGTTCAAAGCAAAAATAGGTTTTCATTATTCAAAGGACAGAGATATTATATAATAGGTTTTGAGCAGAGAAGTGTATTGAAAAGGGCCATGACCAACTCCAAATAAGGTCAACAAATTTGGGCACCCGCAGTGGGAAAGAGTTGATGAAGAAATTAGATACAGAAGTATGTCAAACCAAGTTTAAAAAGCAAAGGTTCCTACAAGTTTACAAGCTCAGCAAATGCAAGAATACTTTGGCTTAATTCTTCAGGTTCTTAAAGTCATCAACGACAGAATCCACATACCACTGCTGCAGGAGGAGGCATTTCTTCAAATAAGGGACAGTCAGAAGTCTAAAGGACATATTTCTCCAAAAGATTATGTCATTTCAAGAAAGGAAAATGAGCTTCGAAAGAGGAAATCATCACCTTTGGGTTGCGATTAAACAAAGAAATTTAGTTCATTTGCGAAAAGTAAGGTTTCCAATATGGATGTAAAAAGAAAAAAAACCTTTTTCAAAACTTTGAAAAGAACCCTCCCAAGTCAAAAATCAAAGGGGACCGTTGGTTTTCTATACTTCAAACAAAGATCAAAGCCATTTTCATTCCATTTTGAAATTCATCAAACCCGAGCAAAGCCTCTTTGCTACCCTCAGCATCAAACAAAGGAGATTGGAGCGATTCTGAAGAAATTTGCCACAGTTATAACTGCGCGACGCGCCTGTAAGTCTGCGCGACGCGCTCAGGAGATTTTTTGCACGGGCGCTCAACTGCCGCGCGACGCGCCTGTACGTGTGCGCGACGCGCCTGTACACGGCGCCCGGCCAACCCGACAGAGCCACCCGACAACCTGATTTGGCGCGGCACTCTGAAAGCTAAGCACGTCGCGCATATGTGTGGCCCTCATAAGTTATTCAAAGCACCTATGAAGCTGGCCTAACGCATCAATAAGGTTTTTCATCATATTCTCGAGGTATTTCCATGTACCCTCTCAGTTTTTGAAACAAAGTGCTAAGTGATATGAAGGGTTAAGAAGCTTTGTTTTCAAGCTGTGGTGTGAGGGAAAAATAGTGTTTTCCTGATTGACTGGTGAAATATCAAACACTTGTGAGCTGTATTTTTATTAAAAGACCATCAAAACACCCTCACTACCGTGGTGAAGCAAAGTTGAAGCTGTCCATATACAGTTGGAGTTTGTTTGGATCAGATTAGTGCAAAGAATAGTAGAATGTGGAGAGAGCAGTTTGTGTGAGGAAAGTCTTTCACAGTTTAAATAATGGGAGAGTGTTTGTAATATCACAAAAAACATCTCAAAACTCTATCGCCTTACCCCCTAAGACACAATGACTGCTCACTGTGTATATCCAATGTCATTGACTACATTTATGGTGTTTAATTGATTAAGTTGCATGCTATAAAGAAAACAGTGTGTTGAACTGCTACAAATTTTTCATACCACAGCATACAAGGCTTTCAAACTTTGTCAACACATCTGAAAAAACAGTGTTTTTGCTGTGTGGTGATCCGAGGTGTAAAATTGTGGTAAAATGCTGAATGTGCTATCAAAGGCGTCTACAGGAAAAGAAATGTGTTGAACTAAGAGTAGTGTGTTTTCACCTTTACATATCAAAGAACAAGATACCTTATATCTTCAAAGCATCAAAAGACGAAGTTACCCCTACTATCATAGGAAAGGAAAGTTGTTCACTATGTTCTGTTTGGCTGCCTTTGTGACTCTCCGAACTCGTTTGACAAATTGATTTTTAAGGGATACAAAGATATTTGTTAAAGAGACAGGTTTTCCATATTGAAAAGGAGATGCTCCACATAAAGACTGCTACAACACCATATACAACAAACAGTTGTTTCTGTGTGACTATCCTTGTTCAAAAGACTGTGCTGAAGTGTTGGATTACTATTAAAAGTCTCCACAGGGAAAGAGTATGTGCTGAGCCAAACTGTGTGTTCTTACCTTTTCCTAAATCAAAGAACAAAGGTGTTTCATTCCTCAAGATACCAAAAGGCAAAGTGACTCCTATTTCTCACAGAAAGAGACAATTTTTCACTGTGTTTTCTACATTTCTGTCTTTTGTTCTTAGAGCTTATTTTATAAGTTGATATACATACAAAGCAAAGGTTTTCTACAAAAACAAGGGTTTCACATTGAAAAGGTGTCTTAGCTATTTGACAAGATAAACTCCTATAGGCTTTGCTGAATTTGTTTGAAGAATTTTCCAAAACTCTGTTACCTTTATTCCAGGACTGTGACAGTGACTATCTGATTACACTAAGGGTTGATTGCATAAGACATAAGTTTGTTGAGTGATTGGCACACTAGGAAGGGCAGGTTTGTAATGATTGGAAAGTCCACTATTGATCCTAGGTACCAAAATGTGTTGTTGACCTCCAAACTTCACAAGAGCAAGGTGATTTCTTAACACTTTACACAGAAATTTCACCTAACAGTTTGTCTCCTTTCCACTGTGTGGTCTCTTATTGAGAAATTGGCTGGCTGAGATACATTCAAGGTGTAAGGCCACCTTTTAAGGGAGTAGGGGTTCTTTATATTGTAAGAGAACAGTGTGCAGTCATCCAAAGACATTGTTCACTACCTAAACAGTGAATTGACACAGTTTGGCTCCAAGAAGGCAGTTTATAGACAGTGAGGCTGTTTGTTTCTTCAAAAGCACATCTAGGTCAAAATGCCTCCTAGGCAGGATAGCAGAAGTGGTGCGAATAAGAGATATGAGCCAATATCTACAGAGGAGGTTAATGCTCATCCATCCATCCTTTTCAACTTCCATGAAGTAGGCTGTTTAGATTTCTGCCAGAGGATACAGGAGGTCAAAAGTTTCTCGCCATTGACACACCTATGCGCCCTGAGGTTCCAGAACAAGCATTTCCAGGTAGCAGACCTTGATTTCAAGTTTTCTCCCAGATCAGTGTCCAAAGCCACCAAGATTCCATATCATGGCGAGAAATGGTTCAAACAGACCCATCTTGACCTGGAAGATTACAAGCCTTTCATCAAGCCTGAGCATAGAGATACTTTCACTGCTATTTTTCCTTTTTCTTATCTTCTTGATAGCTATGCTCCTCTTATGGAAGTCATAATGAAGTATTTTTCTTGTGAAGGGAGGTTTACTCAATTTTATGCCTACCATGTCCGACTATTGATGCATTTCACTAGAACCAGGCAGCTAAATCTCCCTTACTATTTATACAAGAGCATCGAGAAGATGGCATCCACAGTCCAGAAGAAGGCCCCATCTCTGAAAATACCTTCCCTTTTCCATCATTCTATGATCAAAATTATCATCCTACACCAGCTAGAGAATAAAGAGGTTCCATGGGATGTATTCATCAGTCACCCAGATTTCTCTACTGTTCCTCCTGTTCATCGCCCTACACCTTTGTCCAACAGGCCTACTCCTAGAAGGCTCAAAATTACCACTGAACAGTCAAGACAGCAGGAAGAAGGAGAAGGGAGTAGACAGCAAGAAGAGAAAGGTCATGAACAAGAGGAAAGGGATGAAGAGCAGCAAACAGAAGATGAGGAACAGCAGCAGGACAGTGTTGAAGGTCAGCAGCGAAAAGAAAATGATGAACAGCAGGTACAAGAAGAAGAGCAGCAGCTTGATTTTGGTGAAAAAGGGCAGCAGGTTGAAACACAATTTGAACAAGGCATTGAAGTAGAACAACAAATTGATGTTGGGGAACAGGGGCAGCCAATTGAACAGCAAGAAGAAGACACACAGTAGCCTCAAGGAGAGCAGCAGCTTCAAGAAGATGTCAAGGGTAAAGCAGTTGTGTCTCTTCCTCCCAAAAGAACACAGCCCAGCACAGCAAGGAAAAAAGGGCCTAAGGCTGCCACTCCAAAAGTGACAAAGGTTGTCCCTAGCAAAAGAAAATTGCCCAAGAGGTCACCCACTAGCATGCCAAGGAGGAAAAGTGCAAGATTGGCCTTCAAAGGGAAAAGCAAGGTTGGAGAAAGTGAAAAACATGGAGGTGCATTGGCTGTCATCCCAATCGAAAGTGATGACAGCGATAATGAAGCCCGCCTTCTTGAAAACCTCCTAATCCATAGAGAGGGGAAAATTGAGGCATTAGAGAATGATCTTCAACGGGCAAGGAACTTAAACCATTTCTTGGAGATCCAAATTAAACAGATGAATGTTCACACAACAGTTCATGAGGCACGAGCTATCAAATACAAGAATGAGGCAGCTAAGGCGCAAGCAAGGATAGAAGAACTCATTGGTGATTTTGATGAGGAAGAAGAGGGAGACCAGCCTAGGCGGAAGAGGCCTAGGACCATAGGGCTTAAAAGAGCCCTGGAAAAGCAAAGGGAAGAAGAACAGGCCTAGCTTCAAGCTTTTCCCCTCACTGCACTACTTGAGCAGGAAATTGAAGAAAATAAGGAGGCATGGCTAGAAAGAGCCAACAAAAACTTGGAGATGAAGCTCGAAAGAGAAAACAGAGATCTGGAGCTGCAAAGGAAGAGGACACATCACTTTCAAAAGTTGAATCAGTTTGCCCGGCGCAAACTAAAGGCAGCCCAAGAGAAACTGAAGAAGGCCAAGGGGAAGCGCCTGACACAGAAAGAGGAGGAAGGCACATTAGCGCTTGACATTTTGGCCTCAGATTCGGAGCATGTTGCTAGGGACCCTTGAGGGTCATGCGCACCAATTTTTGGCCCATTTTGACAACTTTTTGTTTTTTGGCATTTTTTGAGTTTTTGATCAAAAACTCATAAATTCGCCATTTCATTTTGAGGATTTTTCAAGAGAGGAGGATGATACCATTTGATGCCATAATTCTATGAGCAGGTCCTCAGCGATTTTCAGAGCATTTGGATATCATTCGCCCCCTCAAAACGGCGAAAAATGCTCACTTTTTGCACATTCTGCCCGGCATATCAGCAGTCTGCAATTTTCTGGTTTTTTACACACAGGTACAGATTTGGAGGACTTCCAGGCATCCGATTGAGGTGATTTCAGTTGCGCCGGAAAGTAGACACTCAGAGCTTTCCAACGAGCTATCATGAGCCTCGTTTTGACATCAGGAAGGCTGCCAAATGTTTCCGGAAAGTCAGGGGACCTTTTTCTGATATAAATTTGAAGTATTTTTGTAATTTTTGAACCTCAAAAATCTGCTTTTCCCAAATGTGCGTTTAGCTATTTTTACACTTGGAAAATGATCCAAAGTCAATTAAATTCCATTTTTTAGCAATTTTTAGATATTTTATGAGATATTTTTGTGCCTTGGGCTTTGCAAAGCCTCAAGGACAAGTTTAGATATTTTGATTAGGCCAATGAGGATGGAAGTTGAACCATGAGGTTTTCCTCACTTGGGCCTATTTATTCCACAAGGCTCTCATTGTAAACAGGGCTGAATTTGAGAAGAGAAGCAATATATTGGTCATATGAGCTTTGGAGAAAATACTTGTGCTATGCTTTTGGATTGCCTCTTGAATGTTCTTGGATGGATGATGAAGGATTGTTGATGGATTCCATGACATAGAATGTATATGTTTCTTGCTTACAGCACTTAATATTCATGATATGCTTCTTTCTCATGATCAGAGATTAAGTTTGAGATATGCCCATGGAGGCACCTCAAAATTCCTGAATCTTCATAGCTTTTATGTTTTCTTCTTCCTTAGTTGTACTAAAGAATTCTTAACTGCTCTTTAGTAACTTAAGGATATTGTTGCTAGTTTCATTCATAAGTTCTATGCATGTTGAGTAGGATGTATGGTGTGCCCTGCTTACCTATGGCTGTCCATAGCTCTATCCATGAAACTATCTCTTTGACTGATTAGATTATCATCTTGTTGAACCAAGGAGGCCTAGTCTCGATCTAGCCCTTTGCCTAAAACTATGAAAGCTTGTTTGTCAAAGTGCCCAATAACTTAAAGACTGTGTTTAGGCATTCCGGCATAGTATTTTGAGTTGTTAGTCCGTCTTATGTGTTTTCCCCAAAGTCTGATAGCCATTTCCCAAAGTTAGAGGGTCTTATACTTCTATGCATGGCTTGAATGTTTGTTTTGATGTGTTGATTAGTTTATAGTTACATGTTGCATGATTAAGGGTTTTCTTTACCATGTTTATGTTATCTATTAAACCAGTGATGCTTGAAACTCTTTGTTGTTCACAAACTTGATGTCCATTTACTCCATTTTTCCCAAAGATCCTTTCTACCTGAATTCTATGTTACACTTTATACTACTCATATAGTCATCCGATAGCTCCTCAATTTTCAACACTCTAGCCCACGGATTCTAAAAACTTCTGTTACCCATTTATATCTTGATCATTTTTATCCTCACCAAAAAACCAAAAATCAAAACTCATACCTTTATAACTAGCCTTCTATCGTAACACCAAGTAAAACACACCTATATATTTTACATTAATAGAGAGAGCCTTCAGAAACCAGTAATAAGGAACCCTGGGTTCAAAGCTCATTTAATGTTATACTGCTTATTTGGCTCACCAATCGGCCAAATCACGGGAACCTAACATAATGGCGATCACGGTGGGACTTATTGAGTTCATGATAGTCTAGTAAACTTTTATAGACTCCTTAGTCCTTCAAATTTTAACATAAACCATCAGCCTTTAGAATCATTTAGTGTAAACTCTCTACTTCACCGTCTTAGCAAAGTGATGAATTAGGTTTATAACACTTTTACATCTTAGGCTGCACATAAAACTCAAAAAACCTTAAAAAAAAAACTCCCTTAGATTGGTTTTGTCAATATTGGTGGTGGACCATACACACATATCTCAAAAGCAACCAATTTCCACCTGGCGACTCCATTAACCTCTAGTAGGCCTTACTATTTTACCGAACTCTAGGTTACTATCCGATAGACCTATCCTATCACTCACTAACATAGCGGGAGATGGTGGGACACTGAGTACATGATAGTCTAGCAAACTCTTATAGACTCTTTGGTCCTTTAGATACTTAAACAAGCAAGCAGCCCATAGACCCATTTAGAGTAAACTCTTTTTGTTCTCATCACCCTAGCAAAGTGTTGAAACAAGTCTAGGATACTTTAACAAACCATAGGCTGCACATAAAACTCAGAAAATCCAAAACATTCCCAGATTAGTTACTGGTGGTGGACCATAGCTATCTTCATAAAAAAAACCCAGTTCCACCTGGCGACTCCACTAATCCATCCCTTTTATTTTGACCATCCTTCACCTTAGTAGAACTTTAGAGAGACCACTCATCCAGAACATTCACCAATAGCATTCTCTCTAAACTCTAGATCCAAAATCTGGCTTCACGAAGAATTAACACCAGATCCCATCCAGACCCAAACCCCCCTATCATAGTAGATGACCCAGAGAAGATTCTGTGGCAAGCTTCCGAAACTGACCATCTAGCTACTGGTAGATCCATCCGTAAAACAAGATCAATACCTAAACATCTCACTATCCTACCAGATTCACCTTTTGAATTAGAGTCATCAAAAAATCTTCTCAGAAGAAAATCATATAGTAAGATAAACTTTGACGATCTTGAAACCCTAGACCAATCACACAGCCATAGTAGAGAAGCCTCACCTTCCACCCCTCCCAATTTCCAGCTTCTTCATTACTTTGGCTCCCGCCATCCCAGATCTTCTCAAAACTAGATCACCAGTCCAAGTTCATCCGCCACACCTGTTCAAACCACCTCGTCTCATCCCACTAGTCCTCATCTTGTACATCATCCACTAGCTCCCGTCATGGAAGCCTGGTATGCACCTTTGGTGTTGCCACCACCTTTGGCTCCTCTCCCAAATAAATATCAAGACAAAATCCCACACTTTACTGGAGAAGACACCACTACACCTCAACAGCATATAAGTAGGATGACTGATGCTTATGAATATCTGGAGGTACAAGACGAGACCGTCAGAATGAGAATATTCGCCCAAAGTCTTGGTGGTGAACCCAAAACATGGTTCAAAAGCTTAACTCCAAACAGTATCCATGATATCCCAGAACTACATCAAGTCTTCAGAAATAGGTGGGAAATCCGAAGAAACCCCATTCAAATCCCGTCAGAATATAACAACCTAAAACGGGAAAATGGGGAAAGTGTCCAAGCTTACTGTACTAGGTTCAACAGTGTATATAACTCCCTCCCACCTCATTTCAAACCCCCACTTGGTTTAGCCTTGGCAAAATTCCCCGAGGGTTTCGATCCGGACATGACATATCATCTGAGAGACAAAGATCCCCCTACCTTAGAGGAGATGCAACAAATAGCCATAAAAGCAGATGCCAACTTAGCAGAAAAAAGGGCTAGGACTAGATCAGAAAGAAAGGTCACATATAAAGACGAGGTTTCCACTTCATCACCTTCCCTAGATCCTAGAATAGATGACTTAGTCAAAACCATGGCCAAAATGTGGGAAAGGATAAATGAAAAGGCTCCTGTTAGGGACAACCAACCAAACCATCCAAACAGAAACCGGAACCAAAACTTTAGGAGGGAACAGCCCCAAAACAAACCAAGGGAAAATGACCAACAAATTAGGCCACCATTCAATGAAAATTATGTGGAAGAGGATGACAGGGATACATAAACTCTTGATGAACATCATTTAAACCTCATAGGATCTGATAATGAAAGTGAGGTGTACCTCACAGAAGAAGAACAAGCGTTCTTTTCTCCTAATCAAGATGAGACCAACTATGAAGATCTTGATGACCCTGCCATAGATTTTCAGAATGCCATAATAGAAGCTCACAGGAAATATAACCTTAGAAGCATAAAAAATCAAAACCATTCCCAAAAGGGTAGTCCTGACAGTACCAAAACCTCTGATAATATCCTAAATAAGACCATGGATAGAAACAAAATTGGGGCCAAAAAGATTGACCAAAACAAAGGTAAGGCCATTCCGACAAGTTTTAGCTCAGATACTCCTAGTACCTCTACAAAAACCCCAGAGTTGGCTGTATCAAACAAAGTCCCAAGCCAAAGTCAGCAAATTAAGAACATCGAAAAAATTATGTCTGAAAAATCTGAAACAAATCTGCCCAAACTACATACTCCTTTTAACTTCGAAGGGGAAATTTCCAAAATAAAAATTACCATACCCCTCACAGAGCTAATAACTGTGGATAGGTATAGATCTCAAATCTTCAAAGTCCTCGACCTAGAGATCAAGGCAGATACCTTGAATCTAACTGACGACAAACCCGAGCTCTTATTTGGCCCTAAAGTAGAAGGTGAATACCAAGAAGGATCTATTTCTCCTTTCTATATAAGCTTAAACATACGGGACAAGATATTACATAATGCCATGTTAGATTCTGGTTCTTCCCATAACCTCATGCCTAAAGCAGTCATGGAAAACCTGGGACTAGAAGTGACTCAACCTTACAAAAACCTATATTCTTTCGACTCAAGCCAGGTCAAATGTTTAGGTCTAATAAAGAATCTAGATTTTTCCCTAACACAACTACCAGCGAAAAACTTAGTCATGGACGTAGTAGTGGCCGATATCCCGCCCAAGTATGGAATGCTATTATCAAGGGCATGGGCTGCCAAAATACAAGGAAGTCTTCAAATGGATATGTCATTAGCTACTATCCCAGTTTTCAACCAAAGTAGGAGATTATACCGAGAGACTCACATGAAATACATGGTTAGCAACAGAGATAGGCCAAACAATACTCCCATCTATTCCGTTCATTCCAATTTAGATTCTTTTATCTTATACAATGAAAGTGATATAAACAAGGAGATAAAAGAAAATGAAGACATTTCCAAACCATTACTGAATGAACAAATTGATGACCAAAGTCCCAAGAAACCTGAAAAATAGCTTAGTATCATGTATGAAAAGGAAACTCTTTGGAGTATAAGGTTTGACGGTTCTTGTGGAAAAACGGGATTAGGGGCCGGCATCTGGATTCACAATACTAAAGAAGGTCATTCTTTTAGATTGGAATTCCAATGTACTAATAACATTGCGGAATATGAAGCCCTTCTCATTGGTCTACACATACTTAGGGACTTAGGCGCTAAGAGAGTATCAGCCCAAGGAGACTCAGAGCTTGTAATCAGACAAATCAAAGGTGAATATTCGGCAAAGAACCCAAGACTAAGAGAATATAGGAATGCAACTTTGGATATCCTTAAAACCTTTGAGAAATATGAACTCACCTATATCCCTAGGATTCAAAACAGCCTAGCAAATGAACTCGCCTTTGCTGCGAGTAATGGCCAAATACCATGCCTAAGTGAACAATATAGTACTCAAGTCAAACATCGCCCTACAGTACCAGATAATCTTGACCATTGGCAAATATTCCAAGACGATGATCAAATTGATGATTTCCTACAATCTAGGAATGAGTTTGAAATAACCAAAACAGACTCAGGAGACAAAGAAATGAAACCCAGCCTAAGTCAAGACCAAGAGCTAAATCCACCTTTGTGGACCAATCTAAACCTGGTAGAGAATCCATATGAAAATGAAATAGGAGAGGACATTGACCAAAGGGAACTCAAAGTATTACACTGCGAAAATGACACCATACCCAAAGGGCTCGTGCCTTTAGAAGAATTGTTTGACTTTAATGATGTGGCCAAAAAACCAAAGATGGATTCTACTGAGGATGAAATAGAGGAGTACAATATAGGAAGCCCAGAAGAGCCAAAAAACATTAAACTATCCAAAACCCTCCCACCTCACATAAAACAAAGGTACATCAATTTATTCAAAGAATTTAAAGATGTGTTTGCGTGGGGGTACCAAGATTTGAAGTCATATGACACCAACATCATCCAACATAAAATTCCCCGCAAAGAAAACAAAAAGCCTTTCAAACAAAAGTTAAGAAGGATAAACCTAGTATTACTACCGTCGGTTGAAAAGGAAATTAAAAAGATGTATGATGTCGGGATAATAGTGTCTCTCCGGTACTCTGAGTGGGTCTCAAATCTAGTATCAGTTAGGAAAAAGACTGGTGAAATCAAACTCTGTATAGATTTCCGAAACCTGAATAGGGCATGTCTGAAAGATAACTATCCTCTGCCCAAAATGGACCACATACTTCAGAAGGTAGTAGGCGCTAAAAGAATCTCATTACTTGATGGTTTTTCTGGTTATAACCAAGTGTTGGTTTACCCTACCGATCAACATAAGACAGCTTTCACCACCCCTTGGGGCACTTTTATGTACGTTAAAATGCCTTTCGGACTGATGAATGCTGGCGCCACGTTTCAAAGAGCCATGGACATAGCCTTCTCAGAAGACATAGGTGTTTTCATAGTCATATATCTTGACGATATAACGGTATATTCTAAATTAGATGAAGAACACCTAGCACACTTAAGAAAAGTTTTCAACAAATGTAGAAAGTATGGTCTATCCCTAAACCCAAAGAAAACACTTTTCGGTCTAGAAGAAGGAAAGCTCCTAGGTCACATTATTTCGGAAGAAGGAATTAAAATAGACCCCCAGAGAATCGAAGGTATATTACAGATAAGTCACCCCAGAAACATAAAGGAGTTACAATCCTTTATCGGAAAGATAAATTTCTTAAGAAGATTCATCCCAAACCTTGCTGAACTCCTGAAAGATATCACAAATATGTTAAAAAAGGAGGTCGGGGTTAAATGGACTATAGAAGCCAAAAAATATTTTGAACTAATTAAAAGGGCCTTAACTGAAACACCAGTATTGATAAGCCCTGACTTTACCAAATATTTTTACATTTTTTCATTTGCCTCAGAACACACAATAGCTGCGGTGTTGTTGCAAAAAAATGCAACTGGGAAAGAGCAACCCATTGCCTTTTTTTTGCAAATCCCTGAGAGATGCTCCCTTGAAATATAACATCATGGAAAAACAGGCATTCACATTGGTAAAAGCCCTGAAAGATTTCCGAGTTTACATCTTGCATTCTCATGTCATAGCTTTTGTCCCTAATACTGTCGTCAAGGACATTCTGAACCAAGATCCCGATGGTAAAAGGGGAAAATGGATCGCTATCATCCTAGAATATGACTTAGAAATCCGGCCCACCAAACTAGTTAAAGGACAAGGACTTGCAAGACTAATGGCTGAAACCAACCTCCAAGCTTTAGATATAAATTTTGTTGATGCCTTAGAAGAACAGGAAGAGTGCACACTCCCCCCTATCGATCAGATATTTCTGGATTCACCTTGGTATGCAGATATTCTTTATGTATTAACCTATCTGAATGCTCCTCCGACTTTATCAAAAACAAAAGCAAGATTCCTTAAACAAAAATCTTTAAATTTTTGCATTTTAGATGGCTTTCTGTATTGGAAAAATCCCACTGGTATGCTGCTTAAATGTTTGCTTGAGTCTGATGCAGAGAAAATTATGCACGAAATGCATGAAGGGGAATGCAGGGGCCATCTCTACTGGAAAACCACTGCAAAAAAAATCCTTAGAGCCGGTTATTATTGGCCTACCTTATTCCCTGATACTCACAAACTAGTTATGACATGCCATAAATGTCAAATTTTTTATGGCAAGAAAAAACTTTTACCTTTGCCCTTACATCCCATTATAGTTGAAGGACCCTTCCAGCAATGGGGTTTGGATTTCATTGGGGAAATTCACCCCTCCTCATCCGCTCAACATAAATGGATCCTCACAGCCATTGATTACTTTACCAAATGGATAGAAGCCATACCGTCCCGGAACACCACCGATTCAGTCATCATCAAGTTCCTAGAAACCAATATCCTATCCAGATTTGGCTGTCCCAGGAAGATCATTACTGATAACGTCGTTGCCTTCTCCTCCAAAAGAATGATAGACTTCTGTCACAAGTATCATATTTCATTAGGTCATTCCACAGCCTATTACCCTCAAGGTAATGGTTTAGTCGAATCCTCTAACAAAAGCCTAGTCAACATTATCAAAAAACTTCTTGAACAAAATCAAAAAGCATGGCATGGGAAACTAGTACACGCCTTATGGGCTGATAGGTTAACCACCAAGAAATCCATAGGTATGTCTCCTTACCAACTATTTTATGGCATAGATGCCATTTTCCCAACATCTTTAGGGGTCCCGGTAATGAAGCTATTACAAGAAGTCCAAATAGAAGAAAATGACATGCAAAGGAGGGTAAATCAGACTATCCATTTACAACAAACTAGAGAAGAATTCTACCAAAGGGCTCAGTTGGCACAAGACAAAATAAAACAGATTTTTGACAGAAGAACTAAGGAAAATGATTTTCAGATTGGAGATAAAGTTTTAAAATGGGATTCTAGAAGGGAAGATAAAGGTAAACATGGCAAGTTTGAAAATTTATGGAAAGGGCCTTACATCATCAGCTCAGTCAGTGGAAATAATGCTTTCTTCCTGCGAGAACCTGATGGGACTGAAATTTTTGGGGGTC
Organism: Pinus albicaulis; assembly: GCA_034641835.2. Classification (NCBI taxonomy): domain Eukaryota; kingdom Viridiplantae; phylum Streptophyta; class Pinopsida; order Pinales; family Pinaceae; genus Pinus; species Pinus albicaulis. The sequence continues at coordinate 1,083,795,900 of CM076574.1, forward strand.
CTGTGAATGGGAGGACATTAAAGCATTATTTTTGTCAGGAGCTCCATTTCTGAGTTTGAAACACTTTTCATTCATTGTACATACCATTGTCTGAAATATTAAAAGATAGAAAAGTCAAAAACAGTAAAAAACACAAAAGAGGGTGAGTGAAGATAGAACAAAGGCCCCATGTTCCAAAAAATAGTCCTTCGGAAAGCGAGCAAGCCTAAATGCCGCTACTAGTACTTCAATGTCTTGTTCAGCTATCTAGCCTAATCATAGCTGAGCATGTTTAAATTTATTTGCTAATAAGTTACTGAGTGCAAAGATAGTCAACATTGTGTAAGATTGACTTATCACAGAGTTTAGATTAGGGAGAGATTCTGGTTCCACATGCCTAAAACAGAACCAAAGAGAGAAGCGAGGGATGAAAAATACATTGTACATCTTAGCCCCGCTTGTCTAGTTTCCCTTTGTTGCAAAATAACATTTGTGTGCAGCTTGTCTTTTATGCCGCAAATGCATGACAAATTAGACTGTCTAATCCTGATTTGATCATTTTGAATTTCATGTTTTAGATTAGAGAACAAAATCCTGTCAAACTTCTTAATCTTGACAGTCGATCTAGCATAGGCAGAGTAATGAAGGAGTTCATCAGTTTAATCTGAACTCCCGGCAGATATAAGAGTAGAAATAGATAGGTTCATTTCGCAAAAAGAAAAATATACATTGTCAAAAGGCTGCTAGTCCAAATGCGCCAAAGAGAAGAAAAAATGTTAGGAAAGATAGTGGGGTAGGTAGAAGTATTGTTGATGTTAACCATGCTGTCACTTTTCAGAAATAGCATCAAATAAAGGTGAAATTTTGCGCCAATGGATAAGGCACTGGTCTTCATAAGCCAAAAATCTGAATTCTGGACACCTCCTGACGAGGAGCTGCCCTCCCCAAATGGAGCCACTGTTAGTCATCAATATTTTTCACTCGTTAGTGATGACTAGATCGATTGCTGAGTTTTCTAGAAGCTGATCTCCATACGTCAATTTGTCATCTAGAAAACCCTCATAAAACTTTTTTCGCCCTCCTACTTTTTCAGTTTGCCGTGTCAAAGTCAAAACTCATTATCACTATCCTGTCTAGCTTTAGCCCTACTGGTCTGCCCATCAGCTCTAAAAAGCAAATCCAAGTCTGTTTCAAAAGCCTCCCCTAAGTTAGGAAGTGGCGCTTTAAGGCATTTTACCCTTGGCAACCATCAAAAGGCCAAAAAACCTCCATCTGATACAGACCAATCATGACAGACCTCCCACTCTACAAATGAAATTGATAACAGCCCTAAGTCACACCACTTACACACCCCTAGGTCTCAACACTGCATAAACCACAGTCTGAAGCTGATTATTAGGTGTTTCACAGTGTTTTATGGATTCTACAAAGACAGGAAATATAACTTCATCTCAGGAGAAAATTCTTGAATACACATTTAGAAGAACAACTGCTTCTCAATGTCAACATGAGCCTGAGATACATATGCAAGACAGAGAGTTACTCATCAAGACCTTGCAGCTTCCTTTCAGCATGAAATCACAGTAAGAGAAAGACACCATTGTCACACAGACTGGTAATTTGTCATGGCCAAGAACCTCCTTCATCTACAAGCATAGGGTTAAGGCGTCTCCTTCATCTACAAGCAGAGGGCGCAGGCCAATATTGACTTTAAGGATTGCAAAAGCCCAGGTTTTCTTTTTACTAGAAAATAAAACAATGACTCTAGGTTTCTGAGTATAAGTGATTATCATAGGAGGGCTAGGATCTGAAATGTTCAAGAAAAGGAAAACAGAGTTTTTGGTTTTGTAAAGGGAGTCATTTGAAGTTTTCAATCATGTGGATTGTTAAAACCCTTGGAGAGACATATCATTAGTGAAAACAATTCTAATTATAGGCAGCCTGCTGTTTCAACAAGACCAAATTGAAGAAAAGTTGACAAGTCATGTCATTACACAGGCAGAAGAAAATATGGTTGTTTTTCAAAGGGTGCCAATTTCCCTACTCACAGAGATTATCTTTCAAATGACTTGTCATAAGTTGACCAAGGAAAATGATGACATTTCAGTTTCCCCTCAGCAAAGAGCAGTGCAATAAGACAGTGAAGACCTCCTTCGCAGGAAACAAAAAGGGCAGCTCTCCTTGTTTCACTTTCTAACTCTAATGTATCATCTTCTGTTTTGTCTTCTACCCACAGTCAAAGAAGAAAATTCAAAGACACCTAACAGTTGCATCTACAGTCAAGAAACACCTGTCACCTAATTAGATTTACATTGCAGACAAGATTATAGTATGATACCCAGAGTAAAAATGTATTTGATCTAGTTTGTCTCTTGCAAACAGGTATACAAGCTCATCAAGTACAAAAGAGCTTTGGCACAGTGTTTCAGGTTCTGGAAATCATCAAAGGAAAAATCTAAATTCCACTGCTTCAAAAAGAGACATTTCCTCCTCTAAGTAAGAACAGTCAAAGTTTCAAAGGACATCTTATCCACAAGTTATGATCTGAGTTTTGAAAACTTTGAAAAGCATGGAAAGAAAATCAGCTGGCAAGGCAATTTGAGTTTTATCACCAAGAGACATCACCATTGGAACTATTGTTCATCATAGGCAAAGGAGGTGTTTTAATAGACTGTCAGTGTTTTAGAAAGTTCAAAGAAAAAATAGGTTTTCATTATTCAAAGGACAGAGATATTATATAATAGGTTTTGAGCAGAGAAGTGTATTGAAAAGGGCCATGACCAACTCCAAATAAGGTTAGCAAATTTGGGCACCCGCAGTGGGAAAGAGTCGATGAAGAAATTAGATACAGAAGTCTGTCAAACCAAGTTTAAAAAGCAAAGGTTCCTACAAGTTTACAAGCTCAGCAAATGCAAGAATACTTTGGCTTAATTCTTCAGGTTCTGAAAGTCATCAAAGACAGAATCCACATACCACTGCTGTAGGAGGAGGCATTTCTTCAAATAAGGGACAGTCAGAAGTCTAAAGGACATATTTCTCCAAAATATTATGTCATTTCAAGAAAGGAAAATGAGCTTCGAAAGAGGAAATCATCACCTTTGGGTTGTGATTAAACAAAGAAATTTAGTTCATTTGCGAAAAGTGAGGTTTCCAATATGGATGTAAAAAGAAAACAAACCTTTTTCAAAACTTTGAAAAGAACCCTCCCAAGTCAAAAATCAAAGGGGACCGTTGGTTTTCTATACTTCAAACAAATATCAAAGCCGTTGTCATTCCATTTTGAAATTCATCGAACCTGAGCAAAGCCTCTTTGCTACCCTCAGCATCAAACAAAGAAGATTAGAGCAATTCTGAAGAAATTTGCCACAGTTATAACTGCGCAACGCGCCTGTAAGTCTGCGCGACGCGCTCAGGAGATTTTTTGCACAGGCGCTCAACTGCCGCGTGACGCGCCTGTACACGGCGCCCGGCCGACCCGACAGAGCCACCCAACAACCTGATTTGGCGCGGCACTCTGAAAGCTAAGCACGTCGCGCATATGTGTGGCCCTCATAAGTTATTCAAAGCGCCTTTGGAGCTGGCCTAACGCATCAATAAGGTTTTTCATCATATTCTCAAGGTATTTCTATGTACCCTCTCAGTTTTTGAAACAAAGTGCTAAGTGATATGAAGGATTAAGAAGCTATGTTTTAAAGCTGTGGTGTGAGGGCAAAATAGTGTTTTCCTGATTGACTGGTGAAATATCAAACACCTGTGAGCTGTATTTTTATTAAAAGACCATCAAAACACCCTCACTACCGTGGTGAAGCAAAGTTGAAGCTGTCCATATACAGTTGGAGTTTGTTTGGATCAAATTAGTGCAAAGAATAGTAGAATGTGGAGAGAGCAGTTTGTGTGAGGAAAGTCTTTCACAGTTTAAATAATGGGAGAGTGTTTGTAATATCACAAAAAACATCTCAAAACTCTATCGCCTTACCCCCTAAGACACAATGACTGCTCACTGTGTATATCCAATTTGATTGACTACATTTATGGTGTTTAATTGATTAAGTTGCATGCTATAAAGAAAACAGTGTGTTGAACTGCTACAAATTTTTCATACCACAGCATACAAGGCTTTCAAACTTTGTCAACACATCTGAAAAAATAGTGTTTTTGCTGTGTGGTGATCCGAGGTGTAAAATTGTGGTAAAATGCTGAATGTGCTATCAAAGGCGCCTACAGGAAAAGAAATGTGTTGAACTAAGAGTAGTGTGTTTTCACCTTTACATATCAAAGAACAAGATACCTTATATCTTCAAAGCATCAAAAGACGAAGTTACCCCTACTATCACAGGAAAGGTAAGTTGTTCACTATGTTCTGTTTGGCTGCCTTTGTGACTCTCCGAACTCGTTTGAAAAATTGATTTTTAAGGGATACAAAAATATTTGTTAAAGAGACAGGTTTTCTATATTGAAAAGGAGCTGCTCCACATAAAGACTGCTACAACACCATATACAACAAACAGTTGTTTCTGTGTGAATATCCTTGTTCAAAAGACTGTGCTGAAGTGTTGGATTACTATTAAAAGTTTCCACAGGGAAAGAGTATGTGCTGAGCCAAACTGTGTGTTCTTACCTTTTCCTAAATCAAAGAACAAAGGTGTTTCATTCCTCAAGATACCAAAAGGCAAAGTGACTCCTATTTCTCACAGAAAGAGACAATTTTTCACTGTGTTTTCTACATTTCTGTCTTTCGTTCTTAGAGCTTATTTGATAAGTTGATATACATACAAAGCAAAGGTTTTCTACAAAAACAAGGGTTTCACATTGAAAAGGTGCCTTAACTATTTGACAAGATAAACTCCTACAGGCTTTGCTGAATTTGTTTGAAGCATTTTCCAAAACTCTGTTACCTTTATTCTAGGACTGTGACAGTGACTATCTGATTACACTAAGGGTTGATTGCATAAGACATAAGTTTGTTGAGTGATTGGCACATTAGGAAGGGCAAGTTTGTAATGATTGGAAAGTCCACTATTGATCCTAGGTACCAAAATGTGTTGTTGACCTCCAAACTTCACAAGAGCAAGGTGATTTCTTAACACTTTACACAGAAATTTCACCTAACAGTTTGTCTCCTTTCCACTGTGTGGTCTCTTATTGAGAAATTGGCTGGCCGAGATACATTCAAGGTGTAAGGCCACCTTTTAAGGGAGAAGGGGTTCTTTATATTGTAAGAGAACAATGTGCAGTCATCCAAAGACATTGTTCACTATCTAAACAGTGAATTGACATAGTTTGGCTCCAAGAAGGCAGTTTATAGACAGTGAGGCTGTTTGTTTCTTCAAAAACACATCTAGGTCAAAATTCCTCCTAGGCAGGACAACAGAAGTGGTGCGCATAAGAGATATGAGCCAATATATACAGAGGAGGTTAATGCTCATCCATCCATCCTTTTCAACTTCCATGAAGTAGGCTGTTTAGATTTCTGCCAGAGGATACAGGAGGTCAAAATTTTCTCGCCATTGACACACCTATGCACGTTGAGGTTCCAGAACAAGCATTTCCAGGTAGCAGACCTTGATTTCAAGTTTTCTCCCAGATCAGTGTCCAAAGCCACCAAGATTCCATATCATGGCGAGAAATGGTTCAAACAGACCCATCTTGACTTGGAAGATTACAAGCCTTTCATCAAGCCTGAGCATAGAGATACTTTCACTGCTATTTTTCCTTTTTCTTATCTTCTTGACAGCTATGCTCCTCTTATGAAAGTCATAATGAAGTATTTTACTTGTGAAGGGAGGTTTACTCAAGTTTATGCCTACCATGTCCGACTATTGATGCATTTCACTAGAAGCAGGCAGCTAAATCTCCCTTACTATTTATACAAGAGCATCGAGAAGATGGCATCCACAGTCCAGAAGAAGGCCCCATCTCTGTAAATACCTTCCCTTTTCCATCATTCTCTGATCAAAATTATCATCCTACACCAGCTAGAGAAGAAAGAGGTTCCATGGGATGTATTCATCAGTCACCCAGATTTCTCTACTGTTCCTCCTGTCCATATATCTCCCACTCAGCCTGTTCATCGCCCTACACCTTTGTCCAGCAGGCCTACTCCTAGAAGGCTCAAAATTACCACTGAACAGTCAAGACAACCGGAAGAAGGAGAAGGGAGTAGACAGCAAGAAGAGAAAGGTCATGAACAAGAGGAAAGGGATGAAGAGCAGCAAACAGAAGATGAGGAACAGCAGCAGGACAGTGTTGAAGGTCAGCAGCGAACAGAAGATGATGAACAGTAGGTACAAGAGGAAGAGCAGCAGCTTGATTTTGGTGAAAAAGGGCAGCAGGTTGAAACACAATTTGAACAAGGCATTGAAGTAGAATAGAAAATTGATGTTGGGGAACATGGGCAGCCAATTGAACAGCAAGAAGAAGACACACAGCAGCCTCAAGGAGAGCAGCAGCTTCAAGAAGATGTCAAGGGTAAAGCAGTTGTGTCTCTTCCTCCCAAAAGAAAACAGCCCAGCACAGGTACAGATTTGGAGGACTTCTAGGCATCAGATTGAGGTGATTTCAGTTGCGCCAGAAAGTAGACACTCAGAGCTTTCCAACGAGCTATCATGAGCCTCGTTTTGACACCAGGAAGGCTGCCAAATGTTTCCGGCAAGTCAGGGGACCTTTTTTGATATAAATTTGAAGTATTTTTGTAATTTTTGAACCTCAAAAATCTGCTTTTCCCAAATGTGCGTTTAGGTATTTTTACACTTGGAAAATGATCCAAAGTCAATTAAATTCCCTTTTTTTAGAAATTTTTAGATATTTTATGAGATATTTTTGTGCCTTGGGCTTTGCAAAGCCTCAAGGACAAGTTTAGATATTTTGATTAGGCCAATGAGGATGGAAGTTGAACCATGAGGTTTTCCTCACTTGGGCCTATTTATTCCACAAGCTCTCATTGTAAACAGGGCTGAACTTGAGAGAAGAAGTAATATATTGGTCATATGAGCTTTGAATAACATACTTGTGTTATGATTTTGGACTGCCTCTTGGATGCTTTTGATGAATGATGAAGGATTGTTGATGGATTCCATGACATGGTAGAATGGTATAGTGTTTTTGGCTTTGTTGTTGTCTTCTAGTTTTCATTCATGATACATGCTTCTTGCTGCTATAGATCAGTAGAGATTAAGTTTGAGATATGCCCATGGAGGCACCTCAAATTTCCTGAATCTTCATAGCTTTTATGTTTTCTTCTTCCTTAGTTGCACTAAAGAATTCTTAACTGCTCTTTAGTAACTTAAGGATATTGTTGTTAGTTTTATTCATAAGTTCTATGCATGCTGAGTAGGATGTATGGTGTTGCCCTGCCTACCTATGATTGTCCATAGTTCTATCCATGAAACTATCTCTTTGACTGATTAGTTTATCATCTTGTTGAACCAAGGAGGCCTAGTCCCGATCTAGCCCTTTGCCTAAAAACCATTAAAGCTTGTTTGTCAGAGTGCCCAATAACTTAAAGACTGTGTTTAGGCGTTCCGGCATAGTATTTTGAGTTGTTAGTCTGTCTTATGTGTTTTCCCCAAAGTCTGATAGCCATTTCCCAAAGTTAGAGGGTCTTATACTTCTATGCATGGCTGGAATGTTTGTTTCGATGTGTTGATTAGTTTATAGTTACATGTTGCATGATTAAGGGTCTTCTTTACCATGTTTATGTCATCTATTAAACCAGTGATGCTTGAAACTCTTTGTTATTCACAAACTTGATGTCCATTTACTCCATTTTGCCCAAAGATCCTTTCTACCTTGAATCAAATCGGCCCTATAGCAGCCTTATATCATCATCTGATAGCTTCCTTGACCTTTTTGACCCCATAGCCCAGTTGATCTAAACTTCTTGTTACCCATTTTATATCTTTGATCAGTTTTATCCCTCACAAAATTAAAAAACCGAAAAATCAAAAAACTCACTTTATAACTAGCCTAATATCAGAACACCATAAGCAAACACACCGATATCTTTTACATTGAATAGAGAGAGCCCTCTCTGAGTCCAGGAAGGCTAGGTCCTTGGGATCCAAAGCTTGGTTTGATGTTACATCGTCATTTGGCTCACCAATCGGCCAAATCACGGGAACCTAACACATGGCTCCTAAAAAATGCTCATTGCGCATTCAAAGTGCACGGAGGTGAGGAGGAGAAAAAAGAACGTGAAATGGAATATGGGCCATTAGATCTGGGGGTTGTGGATCTATGGCTAAGGATGAGCGTGGGGGGATGGGAATAGCACGGTAGGAAGAGATGGTGGGGCCAGGTTAAACTGTGCTCTAGGGGAAAAAACTTCCTTTTTCATGTTGAAAATGGGCTTTAGAACGTTATGGAGGAACGAATGTGAAAATGCATCTGGGCCCTTAGATCTGGGAAGGGGAAACATATCAACGGTGGAGATCACGGGAAAAAATAATGAGAAGGCCCCACGTGGTTAGGTGGGACCAGCCGGAATATAGGGAAAATTGAAAGAAAAAAGTGTATTGCGGGGGCGCTTGGGGTACGGACAAGTTTGTGGGCCTGGTGCCTCCGTAGTCAATCTTAGCCATTGGATTGGGATCAAGATTGGACGGTGGAGATTTCCTCGGTGAATTGGCAATCGGCAGAGGTAAGGGTTCGGGAAGGAGGGGTTAGAATGCTACGATGGGCGATGGAGCGATGTAGTGATGAGCCGATGAGCGATGAAGCGATGGGCCGGTGAGAAATGAAGAGATGGGCCGATGAGCGATGATGCGATGATAGCCGTAGGATCTTTGAGGAATATCGACGGTGTAGATTTCATCGGGAGATCAGCATATCAGCGGAGAAAGGGTCTGGGAACACAGGAATGGGAATTACCGATGCGCCGATGCGATGAAGTTGGAGTGATGCGATGGAGAATGACGATGCGATGAGCGCATCGGGATATCGCAAATTGGCGGAAAAAACAGGCAAAGGCATGAAGAATTTGAAAACGTCAATACGCGATTGCAATGGGAGCTTAAGTCCTTAGCGCGTGGTTTCGGGCCTTGGTTTTGTGGTGAAAAAGGGGTCAAGGGCTTAGGCAAAAGCGTTTAAGACCTTATGTTAAAAAAGGTCGGAATAGGCCAAAAAATGGGTTTTTTAAGCCTTTTTTAAAGTTCCGATAGGGTGAAAAAGAGATGTTTTAAACCATAAAAAATGGTTTTTTGTAGGTTTAAAGGGGATTTTGATGAAATGGAGTGTGAAAGGGAAGAAAAAGAGAGATTTTTTTCAAAGGAAAAAGGTTCTAAAAAAAACAGTCTTTTGGTAATCAGCAAGGATTTTCTTTGAAGATTTTTAAGTGAAGATAACAGTGAGATGGGTTGTTTTGGACATGAGGCATAGTGAAGTTCTAAGAACTCACAGATTTTGTAGAAATTTGTTTCTTGGAAACTTAGGAACCTATTTTAGCCATCATTTTATATGACAAAATTTTATGGATGACTAACAGTGGCTCCACTTGGGGATGGCAGCTCCTTGGAGGTGTCAAGAACTTCAGAAATTGATCTCTGGAATACAGACCTGTGCCTTATCCATTGACAACCTTTTCTTCCTTGATCATGCTGCTTAAAAAAGATGATCAGTATTTTGTATCAGTAAACAAATTTATCACAATCATTCTACCTACACAACCTACTTTTCCTAACATTTTTTCTTCATAAGGTGCACTTAGACTTGCAAACCTTTGACATCAACATTTTATTCTTTTATTGAAAGCAGGAAACTAATCTAAATCTACCCTTATTTCTTCCATGAGTTTAGATTAAACAATTGAACTCATAAATTCTCTACCTAAGCTACTATCTGCCAGGATTAAACTGTCTGACAAATTTTATTCTCTATATTCTAGAACAAAAATTTTTAAAACAAAACTGAGAAGGCTTAAGATCTGAAAATTTAAAACATCCTTCATTCTTCACATGACTCAAATTTTAATTTGTTTTGAGTCATTCCTTTGCTTTTCTCTTGGTTCAGATTTTGAGCATGTTAGAACCAATTATTTTTTATCTGTTTGGCTCAAGTTTTGGTCTGATTAGAGCCATTTCTTTCTATCCTAACCTAATCTACTGATAAGCCCAGATTTCATTGTTTGGCTAATCTGATTCACTAACCTATCAACAGTAAATTGAAATATATCTAGTCATGATTAGGCTGTATGACTAAATAGCATTGTTATTTTTGGTAGTGGCATTTAAGCTGGCACACTTTTAGATTTTTCCTTTCTTTTTTGGTATGGGGTTGTACCTTTCTTGTTTTATTTCTACCCTCTTTTTCTCTTTTTCTATTTTTTTTGTATTTTTTTTTCAAATTGAAAAGCAGTGTTATATATAATGAACAAAAAGCTTTGAAACAAAAAAAATCAGCTAACATAAATAATGTTTTAGCATCCTACCATTGACAGGACCTCCAAAATATTCAGCTCCATCCAATTCTTGCAAAAAGAATGCATTGTTCCCAATAGCAGATTGAATAAGATAGGGGCCTTGCCATAAGTTATCAAATTTTCCATGTTTGCCCTTATATTCTCTCCTTGAATCCCATTTTAATACTTTATCACCAATCTTAAAATCACTTGCCTTGGTTCTTTTGTCAAACAACTTCTTGATGTTTTCTTGTAGTTGTTGTGCTTTAATTTATACTTCCTCCCTGGTTTGTTGTAGATGTATAGTTTGGTTTATTCTTCTTGTTATATCATCATCTTCAGACTGTACTTCTTGGATCAGCTTCATGACTGACACTCCTAAATTGGTTGGGAATATTGCATCAGTTCCATAAAATAGCTGGTAAGGAGACATTCCAATTGAATTTTTGACTGTCAATCTGTCTGCCCATAATGCATGTACTAGCTTACTGTGCTATGATTTCTTGTTATCTTCCAGCAACTTCTTGATTATATTCACCAAACTTTTATTTGAGGATTTTGCCAACCCATTACCTTGAGGGTAATAAGTTGTATAATGACCCAATATAATCTGATATTTATGACAGAATTCTATCATCTTTTTAGACCCAAATGCAGCAGCATTGTCAGTTATGATCTTCCCATGACAGCCAAATCTAGACAGTATATGGTTTTCAAGGAATGAAATGATGACTGAGTCTGTGGCATTCCTAGATGGGATGGCTTCTATGCATTTGTTAAAATAGTCTGTTGCTGTGAGGATCCATCTATGTTGGGTGGATGAGGCAGGATGGATTTCCCCAATGAAGTCTAGACCCCACTGTGGAAAAGGAGCTTCAACAGTGATTGGTTGCAGAGGTAAGGGAAACAACTTTCTTTTGCCTTCAAAAATTTAGCATTTGTGACAGGTAGTAATAATTTTGTGGACATCTTGAAAGAGGGTGGGCTAGTAGTAACCAGCTCTAAGGATTTTGTTAACAGTTGACTTCCAGTAGAGGTGGCCTCCACATTCTCCTTCGTGAAACTCGTGCTTGATCTTATCTACATCATTCTCAGGCAAACATTGAAGCAATAATCCACTAGAATTTTTCCAATATAAACATTTATCCAAAATGCAGTAATTTACAACTTTCAACTTTAAGAATCTTGCCTTTGTTTTAGACAAACCAGGAGGGGAATTAATATTGAGCAAAACATACAAAATATCAGCATACTAAGATGAATTCAGAAAATGATCTTCAATAGTTGGAGTTGTCAACTCCTCCTGTTCATCTAATTCATTAAACATGTTTATATCAAGAGCTTGAAAGTTGGATTCAGCCATAAGTTTTGCTAGTCCTTGACCTTTTATGAGCTTAGTAGGCTTAATTTCTAAGTCATATTATAAAATTACAGCAATCCACTTTCTTCTTTTGCCATCTGGATCTTGAGTCAATATTTCTTTTACAACTGAATGAGGCACAAATGCTATAATGTGGGAATGTAAAATGTAAACTCTGAAGTCTTTTAAGGCTTTGACCAATGTAAAGGCTTGTTTTTCCATTATGTTGTACTTTAGAGGTGCATCTCTTAATGCCTAGCTGAAAAATGCAATTGGCTGCTCTTGTCCCTTCAAATTTTTCTGTAATAGGACAACAGCTACTGTGTGTTTTGATGCAAATGAAAAAATGAAGAAATCCTTTGTAAAATCAGGACTAATAAGAACTGGTGTTTTGGTGAGTGCTTGTTTTACCAGCTTAAATGATTTCTTTGCTTCTAAAGTCCATTTAACTCCTTATTTTTTAAGCATATTTGTCATATTTCTAAGGAGTTCAACTAGGTTGGGTATAAACCTTCTCAAGAAATTAATCTTCCCAATGAAAGATTGAAGTTTCTTGATGTTTCTAGGATGGTTTATTTGCAATATACCATCGATACTCTTTGGGTCTATCCTTATTCCTTCTTCAGATATGATATGTCCAAGAAGTTTACCTTCTTGGAGACCAAACAATGTTTTCTTTGAATTTAAGGACAACCCATATTTTCTGCATTTCTTAAAGACTTTTCTCAAATGTATTAGGTGTTCTTCATCTGTTTTAGAATAGACAATGATTTCATCTAAGTAAATCACTATGAAGTATTCTATTTCTTCTGAGAATGCAATATCCATGGCTCTCTGAAATGTGGCACCAGCATTCATTAAACCAAAGGGCATTTTCAAATACATGAAAGTACCCTAAGGTGTAGTAAAGGCTGTTTTAAGTTGATCATAAGGATGTACCAATATTTGATTGTAACTTGAGAAGCCATCTAGCAAAAGAATTCTTCTAGAACCAACTACCCTTTGTAAGATATGATCCATTTTGGTCAAGGGGTAGTTGTCCGTTAATGAGGCTTTGTTTAAGTTTCTAAAGTCGATGCAAAGCCTTATCTCTCCTATTTTTTCCTAACTGATACAAGATTAGACACCCAATCTGAATATCTAACAGGGAAAATAATTCCAGCTTCATACATTTTTCTAATTTATTTTTCTACCAGAGGTATTTGAACAGGGTTGATTCTGCGCAATTTTTGTTTAAAAGGCTTCTGATTTTATTTGAGGGGTATCTTATGCTGGATTATTTCTGTATCATATGATTTTAGATCTTCATAGCTCCATGAAAAAACATCAGAAAATTCTTTAAAAAGATCAATGTATTTCAGTTTAATGTGAGCTGGCAGTGTCCTGGATAATTTGATCATTTTGGGCTTTTCCTCACTACCTATGTTGCATTCTTCCACTTCGGATTCAATAGGTTCTAGTTTTGGCTTTTTGGAAACATCATTCAAGTCAAACAATTCTTCTAATGGGACCAGTCCTTTTGGCAAGCTTTGATATTTATATTGCAGCACTTCTAAGTCTTCTTTTTCTAAATCTGTGCTATTTTATGTTGTATTTTTGGGTTGATGGGTTAACATATTTATTTTAGCAATCTCAGGAGACTTTTCTTCTTCAAAAAGTGGGTTTTCTTCAGTAGGACAGTCTTGTTCATACTTTGAATCTGAGTTTGGTATTTCAAATTCATTTTTGGACTATAGGAAGTTTTCTATTTGTTTATCTCCATCAAAAACTTGCCAGTATTTTTCATTATCCGGGACAGCTAGTCTATATTTGACTTGGGTGGTGCATTTCTTGGCTTCATAAGGTGTTGGACAAGTTCTAGTAGCAAAGGCTAAGTAAATGTTTTTAACAAGGCCATGGCATCATCTCTATAAGCTCTAAGTCTGGGGTGTTTAGCAGTATATTCCCCATTTACTTGTATAATTATCAATTCTAAATCCCCGTGAACTCTTATTCTTTTGGCCCCTAATTTTTTCAATAAATGCAAGCCTAAAAGGAGAGTCTCATACTTTGCTATCTTATTTGTGAATTTGAAGTTTAATCTATAGGAATGACCCTCAACATGATTGTTTTCAGTGTTCTGCACCCATATGCCTGCTCCTGCACCAGTTTTAGAGCAAGATCCATCAAAAATCATACTCCAAAGAGGACTGTTTTTAGATTTGTCATTTATTCATTGTTGTCCTCTCTGTCTTGTTTGTCCAATTTATCACTGTGTTGTTCCTGCAGGTTTGTACTATGTTGAATTTTGTTTTCTTCCTCAATATTTTCAAGGTTTTGAGGTTTTATTCTTAGACACTCATGATCTGCGCTAGACTTATGACTGTTTTGGACCTCAAGACCTATGATCTGTGAGTTGTGATTTTCTGAATCAACAAACTGTCTTTTAGTTTTCTCCTTGTTTTCCTCTTTATCTATGGCTTCCACTATGTTTGGACGTGGAGTGGCCACTATATTGGGTGATGTTTCATTGACTAACTCTTGCTCATTAGGAATCTCATCGTTGTAAAGAATGAATGAGTCAAGGTTAGTGTGTATGGAATAAATAGGAGAATTTTCTGGTCTTTCTTGGTTACTCACCATGTATTTCTTGTGTGTCTCCATATAGAGTCTTCTAGGTTGACTGAAGATGTGGATGGTGGCATAAGTCATATCCATCTGCATAGTACCTTGCAACTTAGCACCCCATGATCTTGAAAGAAGCATGCCATATTTGGGGGTAAATCACCCACAACAATGTCCATCACTAAGCTTTTGGCTGGAATTTGAGCTAAGTTAACACAGAGATCCTTTATAAGGTGTAGACATCTCACTCTGCTTGAATCAAAGGAATATAAATCTTTATAAGGTCTAGTTACCTCAAGGCCTAGTTTTTCCATTATTACTTTAGGCATGAGATTATGTGATGCTCCTGAATCAAGCATGGCATTGTGAAAAATATTATCATGGATGTTCAAACTGATGTAGAATGGAGGGGTAGTTCCTTCTTGAAATTTTCCTTCAATCTTAGGACCAAACAGAAGCTCTGGTGTATCATCATTTAAGTTAACAGTATCATGAATTTCTTCTATGTTCAGAGCTTTCAAAAATTGACATCTATGTACATTTTGAGCAGTGAGAGGGACATATATTTTGATTTTAGCAATTTCACTCTCTAGGCTAAAAGGAATCTGATTTTTCAAAATGTTTGATTCAACCTTCTTAGTCACTGATTCATCAGCAAAATCAGATTGCTTATTTTTACTATTTACAGTAGTTAAAATGGTTTTTTTAGGAGCATTAGCTGAAATGCTAGCGCTGCTAGGGTCACCACTCTGTTTTTCATTGATTTGGGTGTTTTTTCCCTTGTTTGGATCAGAACTTTCAGCCACTGTTTTATGATTTTCTGCTGTTTTTTTGGAAGTAATTATAGGGTTGTTTTTGGCAAAATTTTTAGAGGTTTTATTTTTGGGAGTATCTTGATTCTTTTTACTTCTTAGTTCATATTGTTTAGGTGATCCTACGATGGAATTTTCAAAATCTGGTTCATAGTATTCAGTTTCTGGTTTTCTATCATCATAGGGTGTATATAGACCTTGTTTTCTTTCATGGAGGAAATTAGAATCCTCATTACTTACTCCCAACATGTTTATGTGATCATCCTCTGTTTGTTCATTTGTTTCTTCATCCTCATTGACATAATTTTCTTGAAAAGGAGGTCTGATCTATTAATCATCATCTCTTTGTCTGTTTTGAGGTTGATTTCTCCTAAAGTTCTGATTTTGGTTTTCGGGTTGGTTCCTGTTTTGAGGAGTTGTTTGATTTTCTCTAGATTGAGCTCTCTCATATATGCTCATTCTCTCCATCATCCTTTCTAGTTTTGAGTTAGATGTGGAAGGTGTAGCTTCATCCCTATATGATACCCTCTTCTCAGTCTTCATTCTGGCTATCTTCTCAATCAGATTTGTTTCCACACTAAGAGCTCCCTTCTGCATGTCTTCTAATGTTAAGGGATCCCTTTCTCTTAGCTGATAGGCCATTTCAGGATCAAATCCTTTAGGTAATTTGGCCAAATTTGAGCCTTGTGGAGGTTTCAAATCTGGGGGTAGTGCGTTATAAACACTATTAAATCTAGTGCAATAATCTTGAACAATTTCCCCAGCATTTCTCTTGAGGTTGTTGTAATTTGAAGGTATTTGGAGAGGGTTCTTCCTAGCTTGCCATTTTTTTACGAATTTTTGGTGGAAAGCTTGGAGATCATTAATACTATGAGGGGTTAATATTTTGAACCATTTTCTTGCTTCTCCCCCTAAACTTTGAGAAACTAATTTGAGTTTAATGGTCTCATCATCTATCTCATTTCTATCAAAATAGTCATTCATCTTGTCCACATGTATTTGAGCAGTAATGGGATCAATATCATCATATAATGGGATTTTGGACTGATAGTCCAGTGGAAAATTGGCTAAAGGTAAAGGAAGGACTAGAGGAGCATACCATGCTACCATGATAGGAGGTTGTGGAAAAAATGGGGGGTTTACAAGTGGAGGGTTTATGAACGGAGGGGGAGGATGGAATGGAGTAGTTTGAACAGTGGGTGTATGGATAAAAAAAGTACTTGGACCAGTAAAAGACTGTTGAGAAGATCTAGGATGAGAAAAACCAAAGTTATGAATGAAATGAAGGTCAGATGGAGTGGTTTCTCTGCTATCAGTGTGTTCACCACTGTGTTGGGGTGAGTGTGGAGGCTCAAGGTCTATCTGATCTATATCACCAAGTGAATTAGTTCTGGATGGGTTTCTTAAGTCAACTTGTGTATCTTGCAGAGCTAAGAGATTTTCAGGGACAGAGTTAGCTCTATGAATTGGTCTGACAATAGTTGAAGTATCGGATTTAGGAGATTTCCTAAGGATATTTTTTGGATTATCAATTATCTCAGGAGGATTTGGGTCAGGATAGGCTCTAGTATAAATTCTTATAGAAGCCACTATGTGGTGTTTTTAGACCCAATGATGAGAAAATTTCGGCCAAGTATGACAGTCTTTTAAAGGCTAACTAATCTTTTTCAAAGAAAACTGAATCGTCCAAGTATTCTTAACTAGGTTTGAATGATAAAAGGATAAAAGGGTTTCCAAGAGGAGTCTTAGGAAAAACCATTGGGGTCAGCAGGCCTACTAAATACCAATGGAGTCGCCAGGTGAAGGATTTTTACTTGTTTTCAAGGTTTGGTTGTTGTTCACCATCAACAATCAATAATAACCAGTCTTGGTGACACTTGTTTCATTCAGAAATAGGGGTTCGTTGAGTTGTGAAGTTATCTATTACTCAATAAATATCCCTAGTATGGTCGCCAATATGTTAGGGTCTCCGTAGTTTGCAAGATTGGCAAGAACAAACGCTGCAGAGCCTACATCAAAACCACTTTGGAATCCTAGAATCTAGCCCTCCTGGATTCAGAGAGGGATCTCTCTATATAAGTGTTTTCAAATATATTTCTTTAAAGCTTATGATATGATATTAGGCTAGTTATGAAGTACAAGGGTTTTGTTTGTTTTGGTTGGGTAGAATATCATCAAAATGAAGGAAGTCTTCTTGAAGGGTAAAGTTGTGAGCAGGTTGACAGAATGGCTCAGCTGATAAGATAAGTAAGAAACAATATCAATCCATTGGGCTATGGAGTCACACGAGGATTTAATTTCACAACAAGTTTCAAGAGTGGTCCATGGGGCAAGTTATTTATGTCAAAGGATCTCTTTAAGTTTATTTTGTGATATGGGACATTAAGAGGCGTGGTGAAAGAAGCAAACATATAAGAAAACAAAGGGCTGCTTAAGATCAAGTAAGCACTTTTAACCCAGCCTGCTTTCAGCATAATCTCAAAGGAAAACAGTTAAGATCAACAAAGAATAGCCTAAGATCAAGTAATAAATTTTAATCTACCCTACTTTCAGCATATTCTTTAAGGAAAAAATTCAAGATAAACATTAAAAGTAGCCTAAGATCAGGTAAGGACTTTTAACCTATCCTGCTTTTGACATACTCTTAAGGGAAAATTTCAAAACAGTTGTTGGAGAAAACACTAGAGGACAAGGCTAACCATATACTTCCCTATTTGTAACTTTACTTAGCATGTAATGAAAATATCATTCAAAAACAATATCTCAAGTTTTACTCAGCAAGACATGGGCTCACTAACATTCCTTGACTGGTTACACTATATTGAAATCATTCCCAAACACATATTTAGAAGAAAAAATAAAGATAAAGCTTATCAGTGAGATTTAGGGTACTTTAAAAGTAAATCCTAATCTATATTTGCTATTCTTTATCGAAGAAAAATGGACAGTATGGAAAACATGAGAAAAATGACAATTATAGTAAGAAAAACATCACCATTAACATAGACCAGGATCCCATAAATTAGCTTGTATATTTGATGTTCAAACCAGTTACAATCTTCAAGTCCAGTGGGTCTTTACAACTTCAAACTTCTCTTCTCAGCCTATCTTTCTTCAATTACAAAACAGAGCTTCAGCAGCCTCAATAGCTATTTACATTCAATGAGTATTCAACCAACATTATACATGGCTCCTCTTATGGTATTTATAGATGGACTGAGGAGGTGGAGTGAAAGGAATGTCTATTTGTTCAATTAATTCAGAGTAAATGCTTCTCGGCCTTTGGGAGGCCTTATGGAGAAGATTTCAGATTTTTAACTCTGTTTTAATCAAGTTTACATTAAATTTTATCTACCTCAGTCACTTTTGTTGACTTTGGAGGCTTTTGGTAGGCTAGAAATTACTTTTGAGTTGTCTTTGGCAAATATCTCTGATTGTGCATTCAATTTGTATTCTTTTGAGGAAAATGATCTTGTAGGTGGCATTTTGATCTCTAGAGGAGTAATTGCTTCGGTGATTTGACATTTTGAAGTGGTCTTTTGGTGATCTGTCATGATTTGTCACTTTAAACACTACATTAGGCATCTGATTGTGCTTTAAGGCCTTTATAATCATCTTCGAGCTTTAAAATGTGTCTTTAACCTTTAAACTGTGGATTAACTCTAAATCTTCATACTTTTCTTTAGTCCTTTAATCTTTAATCTCCACTGTCTTTTCTTCTTTGCTGTGCATAGGTGGCTTTCTTCGATGCTGGAGGGTTTTTTTACATAACCAATGCTCATAAAGCACCGATAAAATCATGAAATTAACCCTGGTAGTGTCTTTATGGACTGTGGGAAGGGTTTTCAGCTTTAAAACGCCATCGAACCTTCATAAAATAATTAAAAAATGTTATGAAACCCTGCGCATTGGATAAAATACTTTGAAGGCTCGGCGGAGGGCGAAAGGAGTAGTGAGGAGGGAATATGCATGCAGGAGGAGGTTCCATGGAGAAATCCTGAAGAAATGGAGAAATATTTGAATTAGGGCGTGGAAATGGAACAGCGGTTTTGAAGAAAACCAGAAGTGGTTTTCGCGCAGGGGATGGGCGGTAAACAGTTTTATACCAAATGAACGCAACACGGGCTAATGGCTGACACGTGGCTCTTGAAAACTGCTCATTTCGCGTTCAAAGTGCATGGAGGTGAGGAGGAGAAAAAAGAACGTGAAATGGAATATGGGCCATTAGATCTGGGGGTTGTGGATCTACGACTGAGGATGAGCGCGGGGGGATGGGAATAGCACGACGAGAAGAGATGGTGGGGTCGGGCTAAAGCGTGCTCTGGGGGAAAAAACTTCCTTTTTCACATTGAAAATAGGATTTAGAACGTTATGGAGAAACAGATGTGAAAATGCATCTGGGCCATTAGATCTAGGGAGGGGAAACAAATCAATGGTGGAGATCACGGGAAAACATAATGAGAAGGCCCTGCATGGTTGGGTGGGACCAGTCGGAATATAGGGGAAATTGAAAGAAAAAAGTGTATTGCGGGGGTGCTTTGGGTACGGACAAGTTTGTGGGCTCGGTGCCTCTGTAGTCAATCTTAGCCATTGGATCGGGATCAATATTAGACGGTGGAGATTTCCTCGACAGATTGGCAATCGGCGGAGGTAAGGGTCTAGAAAGGAGGGGTTAGAATGCTACGATGATCGATGAGCGATGGAGCGATGGAGCGATGAGCCGATGAGCGATGAAGCGATGGGCCGACGAGCGATGAAGCGATGGGCCGATGAACGATGATGCGATGATAGCCGTCAGATCTTTGAGGAAGATTGACAGTGGAGATTTCATCGGGAGATCAACATATTGGCAGAGAAAGGATCCGAGAACACAGAAACGGGAATTGCCGATGCACCGATGCGATGAATTTAGAGCGATGTGATGGAGAATGCCGATGTGATGAGTGCATCGGCATATCAGAAATAGAAGGAAAAAACAGGTAAAGACATGAAGAATTTGAAAACGTTGATATGCAATTGAGATGGGAGCTTAAGTCCTTAGTGCATGGTTTCAGGCCTCGGTTTTGTGGTGAAAAAGGGGCCAAGGGCTTAGGCACAAGCGCTTAAGGCCTTATGTTAAAAAAGGTCGGAATAGGCCAAAAAATGGGTTTTTTAAGCCTTTTTTAAAGTTCCGATAGGGTGAAAAAGAGATGTTTTAAACCATAAAAAAAGGTTTTTCGTAGGTTAAAGGGGATTTTGATGAAATGGAGTGTGAAAGGGAAGAAAAAGAGGGATTTTTTTCAAAGGAAAAAGTGAGGAAAAAGGTTCTAAAAAAACAGTCTTTTGGTAATCAGCAGGGCTTTTCTTTGAAGATTTTTAAGAGAAGATAACAGTGAGATGGGCTCTTTTGGACACAAGGCACTGTGAAGTTCCAAGAACTCACAAATTTTGCAGAAATTTGTTTCTTGGAAACTTAGGAACCTGTTTTAGCCATCATTTTATATGACAAAATTTTATGGATGGCTAACGACTAGTTCTAGATGAGATGATCTATTTTCTTCTTCAACTTCCTCTGCCATAGTTGGTGATGAAGTATTTCTAGGTTTGGAGGCTTTCTTAGGAGTAACCACATCAATTTCATAGCCACTCATGAGAAAGAAGGAAGTCCAGTCTCTGTCTAACCTCCTCAACTCCTCTAGCACTAACAGCTTAATTAAACCATGATGAAAAAGAGAAGTCTCACTTCCTTCTGTCTTAATTTGGACTTTGTCTGACATTTTCCCTAGACTTATGTATAAATAAAAAGGAAATTCAAGTGACGTCTTACCCAAAAAATGTAGAGGAAGTCTGAGATGGTAGGAGTAGACCATGTGAAACCTTCCTTCATAGGTGAAATACTTCTGAATGACCATCAACAGCTTTGAATAATTTTCCTTCATGAAACTCTTAGAGATAGCATTTGTCAAGTCAATTTCACTGTGTTATTGCTTGATGAACTCTTTGCAATCCTGCATTGTGAATTTGATGCCTTTAAACCATTGTTCCTATCCTCTATGTATTCTTGTAGTTGATGATATGCTCTTTGGTGTTACTGTAAGGTTCATAATTCCAACCTTTGAAGCTGTTCCCATGAAGCTGGTAGCAAAATCTTTTGAAACTTGTAAATGAAACCCCTGCAACCTTTGACAGAATTGCAAGAAACTAGTTCTTCTGAAAACCTCCATGGCAGTAGGGTCTTCATTGAGTATATTCATGTCCATGGGCTCATACTTGTGAGAATGGCCACCCTTATTTTTTTTTCTCATTGTAGCCATGGATGTCTTATAGTCTTCTCAGCCTTGCTTGATTGATGACACCTGCAGAATTCAAACTTGCTAGCCACCTGCTTGGCTCGATGAAGCATCTCTCCAGAAATTAAATCACATGCAAGGATAAAGCACAATATTCCAAAAGGCTAATTGAGGTAAGGTTTCATGGTTTAAATGACAACTCAAGCTTCAATCATGACACATACAAGCCCAAAAAGTAATGATGACATCAAAACACGACTATGTACATTTGAATTTATCATAACAGACTTGAATGACCTCCATCCTAACTCCTCTAACCATAAAATGACACCTCATATGAATTTGAAAAGACAGGTTAAAAAAGAGATTTTCATAGAAAAATTAGGTATGCCTCTGACAAATTTGCTATGAAACTATTAGGAAGTTTCATAGAAAAATCCATTGTTTTCCTGTGTAAAACGCTACGAAAATTTGAAAAACTGACAGATGTACCCTTTTGATTTTGAATGCATTGGAAATGACAACTGATACCTTATGAGGAATGATTTGACATAAAATATCATAAAAGGAGGTGATCATGAAACTTAGGATAGGCTAAAAATGTAAAATTTTTTCTATACCATATTCAAATGGTTTAGGAGACCTTATCCATTTGGTGAGTGACCTATATGACCCTATCTAAAATTTTTCACAATTTTATGAGTGATAACAGTGGCTCCACTTGGGATGGTGTGCCCTTCTGGTGCACCAAAGAACCTATAGTTCTAGTGCCATCCATCTTTTTGGAAATAAAAATATGAACTTTGCCAAGCTTTCCTCAAACTCTTATGGCATTCACCTCAGGCTCAAGTTTGATGTTCAACCTATCTTTATTAGTAGAAAAGAATAATAAAATGGAATATATACAGTGGAGTGAAAATTCAGTGAAATTTTAAGAGGAATATTGCTTTAGAAACTTGCCATTGACAGGCCCTCCAGCATAAGGTTGTCCATCCATCTCCTGTAATAGATAAGTTTTTTTTCCATGGAATGCAGCTAATGGTCCTTTCCAAATGTTTTCAAACCTACCATGTTTCCCCTTTTCTTCAATTCTAGCCTCTCACTTCAACACCACATCTTGAATCTGGAAATTTTCTTCTTTGAACTTTTTGTCAAATGTCTTCTTTATTCTGTTTTGTTACTGCTGATGACAGTTGTATACCTATTCCCTTTTTTCCTACAGATCTATAAGCTGGTTTATTCTCCTCTGAATAGCATTAGGCTCCTTTTCTAGTCCTTGCAACAAATTCATTACAGGCACTCCCAAGGATGTGGGAAAAATGGCTTCAGCTCCATACACTAACTCATAAGGTGAAGTACCAATTGATCTTTTTGTACATACTCTATCAGCCCACAGAGCATACTTCAGCTTCAGATGCCATGATATTTTGTTTTCCTACAGTACCTTCTTGATAATTCTGACAATGATTTTATTAGAAGATTCAGCAAGAACATTACCCTATGGGTAATAAGCAATATAGTGTCCAAGTGTTATGTGATACTGATGACAAAAGCTAATTAATCTTTTGGATTTAACAGCTTGTGCATTGTTAGTAATAATCTTCATAGGACAACCAAACCTGGACAATATGTTATTCTCTAAGAATTGGATGATGACTGAATCATTTGTCTACCTTGTTGGGATTGCTTCAATCCACTTGGTGAAATAATCTATTGCTGTCAGGATCCAACGATTTTTCCTTGAGGATGATGGGTGTATTTCACCAATAAAATCTAGCCCCCACTGTTGAAAAGGTGCCTCAACATAAATTGGCATCAAAGGTAAAGGAACCAGCTTTTTCTTACCATCAAAAATCTGACATTCATGGCATGCATCTATCTTCTTGTAGACATCCTTGAACATGGTGGGCTAGTAATACCCTACTCTGAGAATTTTTTTTATTATGGCCTTCCAATAGTGATGTCCTCCACAATCTCCTTTATGAAACTCTTCAATCACCTTTTCAGCTTCCTCTTCCAACAAACAATTCAAAAGTATGCCACCAGTATCTTTCCAATATAGATTCTTATCTATAATGCATTATCTCAGAGATTTCAGCTTCACAAACCTTGCTTTAGATTTAGTCAATTCTACAGGAGCTTCGTGATGATGCAAGACAAAGACAATGTGTCTGTACCAATCAGATAAAATTTACTTTTCTTCAATAGGAATCAACCCCTCATCTTATTTTGATGACTCTGAAATTTCTACAATAAAATTCATGTCAAGACAGTCAAAATTGGACTGTGCCATAAGATTTTCTAGCCCCTATCCTTTCACCAACTTTGTAGGTCGGATTTCTATATCATATTCCAGCAAATTAGCTATCCACTTCCATCTCTTGTCATCAGGATCATCGTGTGTCAAGATGTCCTTCACCACAATGTTAAGCACAAATGCTATGACATGAGGATGCATAATATATATTCTGAGATATTTAATGGTTTTGATCAAAGCATATGCCTGTTTTTCTAAAATATTGTATTTCGTCTCTGAGTTAGCAAGGGTTCTGCTAAAGAATGGAATCGACTGCTCTGTAACTTGTTGTCCTTTTTGTAGTAAAACTCCAACTATGGTGTTTTCAAATGCAAATGTAAAAGCCATAAATTATTTTGAAAAATCTGGGCTAATCAATACTGGGGCCTGAGTGAGTGCTTTCTTAATTTCTTCAAATGACTACTTTGCTTCAACTGTCCATTTAATATCAGCTCCTTTATTCAACATCTTGTTAATATCTTTGACAATCTCAGCAAAGTTCGGGATGAAACTTCTGACAAAATTCACTCTCCCAAGGAAAGACTAAATTTCCTTCTTGTTCCTTGGTAGATCTAATTTCTGAATCGAATTGACTATGTTTGGATCAATATTTATCCCATCTTTTGATATAACATGCCTAAGCAACTTTCTAGAGGTTAAAGAAAAAATAATTTTAGTGGGATTAAGAGAAATACCAAATCTTCTACACTTCAGTAGAACCTTCTCCAGATGCTTCAAATGGTCCTCCTATCTTCTTGAAAATATAGTTATATCATCGAGATAGACCACTGCCAACTTATCCTTCTCCTCAGCAAAGGAAATGTCCATTTCTCTTTGAAAGGTCGCTCTTGTATTTAGTAGACCAAAGGGCATCTTGGCATACATGAATGTTCCCCATGGTGTGGTAAAAGTAGTTTTCTCCTGATCTTTTGGGTGTACCAATATCTGATTGTATCTTGAAAAACCATCCAGCATAGACATCCTTTGGGAACTAACAATATTCTGTAGAATTTGATCCATCTTAGGAAGAGGGTAGTTGTCTTTCAAAGAAGCCTTGTTGAAGTTCTTGAAGTCAATGCAGATTCTGATTTCTCCACTCTTTTTCTTGACTCGTACCAAGTTAGCAAGCCATTTCTAGAATCTGATAGGAACAATAATTTTTACATCAAAGAGCTTCTTAATTTCCTTCTCAATCAGAGGCATGAGAAATGGATTAATCCTTCTCAATTTCTGTTTGAAAGGTTTCTAATTTTCTTTAATAGGAATAGTATGTTGAATAATAGTAGGATCATATTTCTTCAAATCAACATAACTCCATGCAAAAACATCAATGAACTTTCTCATCATCTCAATATATACTTTCAGCATAACTGCTACTATACCAAGATTACAATTCTCTAACTCTTCATCATAAACCTGCATTCTAGGGGATTTAAACACATCATTTTGGTCAAAAACCTTTTCAAGTGGAATAAGACCCTTGGGTATACAGTTTTTCTTCAGCTTCAAAACTTCAGAATCACCCTTAGTTTCAACAAGCATGTTTTGCTGATCTACTTGTGTGCTTTCAAACTCCTCTTTCAGCTCTGAAATTTTTGACTTGTTGGTCATATTCAAACACTTTCCAATGGATGATGTTATCTGGGATGTCAAGCCTATGAAGAAATTCAATCTCATATTTCTCAGTGGAATGTGCAGGGATAACAAACAGACTTGCAGAAACAACTAGGGAATTAGATATTGAGTTTTGATCTCTAGTTTTAACAATAGATGAATATCCTTGAGATTTTTCCAACATTTCCATGATCAAATTTCTGTAAGCTCTCATCCTCACATCCTTGGTTTGATATATTCCTTCAACTTGTTTAATTACTAATTTAGAATCTCCACAAATTGAAATTTTTTGGGCACCCAATCTTTTCAAAATTTCCAAACCCAAAAATAGAGATTCATATTCAGCCATGTTATTTGTACATTCAAAGTTCAGTTTGAAAGAATATAACTTACTTTCATCTTCAGTTGTAGTGATCCAAATGCATGCTCCAGCCCCCTCTCTTCCAGCAGATCCATCAAAGTGCAACAGCTACCAACCCTCTGCTTTTTCTTCTATGATTTCCTGATTTTCAGCTTGCTAATTTTCAACTTCCTGAATTTCTTCTTTCCTTTCATCTTCTGCTTCATCAGTTAGCTCATTGAAAAGAATTGCTGATCCTAATTCAGTTTCAATAGCATAAATTGGAAAATTCTGAGATTTGTCCTTGCTGCTTACCATATAGGCCATCCTAGTCTCCCTGTACAGTCTTCTTTGCTCACCAAAAACAGGAATGGTGGCATATACCAAGTCCATATGGTGCCTTTGATTTTTTCTACCCAAGATCTGGATAAGAGCATGCCAAAATTGGATGGAATATCTACCACCACAATGTCCACTACCACTGTCTTGGCAGGGACTTGTGTTAGGCCACAACAACATCTTTTATTAATCCTATGCATTGCACTCTTTTAGAATCAAAAGAAAACAAATCCTTGTATGGCCTAGTGATCTCCAAACCCATCCTTTCCATAATCACCTTAGGCATGAGGTTATGAGAAGCCCCTAAATCCAACATGGAATTGTGTAAGGTCATATCATGGATACTAAAGATGAAATAGAAAGGAGGTACTTCTGCATTCTGCTCATCTTCCAATCTTGGTCCCAAGTAGATGGTAGGATGATATTCTTGTACATTAAGGATATCTGCAGCTCTTGGTTGAGAATTCAACATTTTTACAATTTTACTTTTGTACTCATTCATCTTGAAAATTTCTCCAAAAGGGACTGGGATCTTGATTTTGGAAATCTCATTCTCAAAACTAAAAACAAAAGTAATATTTTCACTCTCTTTGACATGGGGAGGAAGTGGTGGGTCCTTTTTAGGCTCAACTTCTTTAGGTGCATCCTTATTTGGCTGTGTTTTATTTGTAGTGATGGGATCATTTTTGTTTCTGAGATTATATTGCTTTTGCATCTCAAATATTGCATGTTGATAACCCTTAAGATAGTCAGATGGTTCCTCACCCTTATTTAACTCATGATTAGACTCATCATGTGACATTTGTTAGCCCCCCTATGAAATTCTTGACAGCAAGTTTGGGGCCGGATAGTTCTCAGAGCCTTCAAGGAATGCTTTTCCCCTGAAAACCCATTCTCCTTGAAGTCTCTTTGTGTTGTGCCCAACACAAATCCTCTCTGCTGATCCATTGCTCGAAAGGACCTATTACTCCCTCTTTTACCCCTATATCCTGGAAAAATTCCCCATCACAACAACAATTCTCCCTTTGTTGAAGTTTCCCTTTAATCCCTCCATTATCCCCTTAAATTCCCCCTTCACCTCCCTATCGTTACCCCTTCTAGCCTTTAATTTCATTTAAAATGGCCTTAAAACCCATTTTCCAACTTTATAACAGGGCTTAGCCCATTTTCCCGCCAGCCCCATCTAAACCACTTCCCCACGTAACCCTTACCCATGACCAAGCGCTTAAAGCCTTATGCACGCATCGCACTTATCGCATATCATAGTTTCATTATATGTATTTGATTGATCCATCACAAACATTTGCGATACGATTTGATCGCGTTGCAAATATTTGCGATGCGATCGTCCATCACATTTCCCTTCGATCGCACCATCGCACTTTCACCTTTGCGATTTGCGATTTCCATACGGGTCCCGCATCGTACAATCATTCCCATCCACCTCATCGTATTTCATTACTTTTCCTTTGTATTTCCTTCGTGGCCTAAACCCTCGCATTTGCATTAAATTCCAATGTTTTTGTACATTTCACCCATCTTCATATATCACTCCCCAGTTCACCATACCCCAGGCCATCGCTGTCCATTTACATATTGATCCAACGGTCCACGCTTCCTCCGCTAGTGGACCCCGCGGCGCGTTATCCCTGAAACCGCTGATAAGTTCCACACCGCTCATCCGCAGAAGGCGGTTTTCCTCCATCACCCAGTGATTCCACTCAACGTGTGCCACCTGTCCCCTGTACGATTCTAAAAAAAAAATTCTCCCACGCATTAACTCTCGGCTCGGGATGCTCAGCAGAATTGTTAAAGACCGTCAGATCTAGAGGAACTCATCTAACGGTTGTCGCCCATCGAACCTACGCACTGCTTAACGCCCGATCATCGTACCCACTGGCCCATCACCTATCATTCTCAACCGTCGATCTCCACCCCGATTGACAGCCCAGATTTGTTTGTCTTCCGTTGACCGTTCCTCATCACCCCGCCTCGCCACGTGCACCCTCCGTACTCCCTCCCTTTCCATTACGTATAGTTGGTTCTTTTCGTATGGTTTAACATTATCATTCGTTTTTCATGTATTTGCTCTGTCCTCCGCCAAACCTCCACCAGAGCAATAGGTCATTGTTTTTTCACGATTTCTCCCCAGTCCTCCATCTGCATGGCTTTTTCTGCATTCATATTGTGTCCTCGCTGCCTCCATCATTTCCCGCCCATGGATTTCTTGACAGTTTGTTGTTTTGCAGGGTTGCTAGAGGTGAAAGACTCCATATTCCGGTCGTACAATCTTAATGAAGAAGTTTTCAGACAGAATTAAATCCGAGGGCCGGTGCTGCTATAAAATTGTCAAAGAAAGTGGCTGACGGGATTTGCAATAAGGAAAAGTGGGATTCCAGACTCTGAGAATCTCCCATCACCATTAAAACCTGAGCTAACCTGTCAGAGGTGGAATTGAAGCAGCAAAGCATTCCAGTACAGAGAAAAGGGAGATTAAGGCCCGCTAATGAAGATCTTAAGTCTTAGATCAGTGTTTTAATAGGCAAAGCAGCAGTTTGAAGACCCCGAGGATCGATCCAAAGGATCCTGGGCACAGTAGCAGGCACCATCTGGGTTTATTCATCAGCAGAATGCTTTTCTCCATCAAGTACAGGGCACCCATACAGCTCTTATTATGCAGAATGTCCCTGAAAGAATTTACTCCCTAACTACAGTTCAAAAACAGTCAGATTTTTATGAAGCAGACCTCTCAGCAGTTGTGCATCATTTGTTTATTCCCCACAAGCACAACAAAGTATGGCCACCAAAATGTAGCAAAGTCATGTCTGGAGTAAAGGTAAATCTGAAGAAGATCACTCCTGCATAAAGAGGTGACAAAGATTAAATATGTAGCAGTCAAACGACATGGGCTTCGACTCTATATTCATTTCTGTGTTTAATATCACATTTAGTGTTCACCTACTTCCTCAGTCAATCTTATGTGTCTCTTCTGCTATAAAACACAGAAGGAAATTATCGTAATGTTGGTTGATGAGATATCAGTGAAATGCATTTATTTTATTCTTGAGACAAGTTCTCCAGGTAATATTGTAAGATAGGCTGAGATTTGATGTATTCAGACTGAATTTTCAAGCTATGGGCTATGATGTATCTGATTGGTGTTTTTTTTAATATGACAAGCATATTTCATTGGATCCTGATCTTAAGCAGCTGGTGATGTTTTTCCTTTCTCTGTATTTGTGATTGACTTGCTTTCATTTCATTATGTTTCTTCAGGCTGGCATCAGAAGTTTGGCATAAGATTTACCCTTGATAGGTACCTTATGTTGCTGCTCTCCCAGCCTTTTATGATTTCTGCTTATATGTGTATCTTAATATTGATTTCAATTGATTTAACCAGTGTAGTGGATGTTGTTGCCTACTCTATGATGTATGAATTAATGAATTCTATGTTTATATGTTCTTGTTAGGATTCAGTTGGCTGTGTTGAGAACACTAGGAGGTCTGGAACCCTATCTCTGCCTCACTAGGACCTTTCCATCCCAATTAACCCTTTCTTAGAACCCTTTGTCTTGCCTTTGATTTTGTCCAAGCAGGTCTGGAGTTAAATGACCTCTGACCTGATCTATAGAAAAAGTTGGATGGTTCTCCTTCACTCATATTCAGTCCTTAATGTCCCATTCCAAATATCTCCTTTAAGATCCAAATGCTCTAGATGACTAGCCCAACTGAAAGCTTGCACATTGATTACAAATAAATCCTTTCTTGACTCCATAGCCCAATGGCCTTGATGTTCCCTGAGTTATCTGTTACAGCCTAAATTCACTCTATGCTCACCCTTGTCTTGTGATGAACCCTTCCTTCCTGATTCCCAGCAACCAAACTCTTAATCAAACAAACAAACCCTGTGCATATAACTAGCCTAAAATCATAACTTAGAGCTTCAAAGACATACACTTTGACTCATATAGAGAGATCCCTCTTTGGACCTAGGAGGGCTAGATCCTAAGGTCTGAAAGTGGTTCTATGTTGTCTCATCTTTTGGTCTTGTCAAACTGGCCCAAACATGGGAACCCCAACATAATGGCGACTCCGCTGGGGAATTCTGAGTACATTTCACCTTAAACATTCTTAAAAACTTCAGAAACTTAGAACTCTGGTTAGGTTGATAGTAAGTCCCTTCATTAATGAATCGACCTCTATTATTGCATATCTACCATACTCTTAGACAGAGCCTGGAAAGGACCAAGTAGCCTCCGGATCTCACACTCTTCGGAGGTGACATATCTGGTAAATGCCCTCCCAGTCAATCTCTGGTTCGAGTTTACTGTCAGGAGGAGATTCCTGAAAGGTGATAGTGCCTGAGCACTGTGGTGGATGGTGTAACCCCTTAGATACACCCTAAAACCCTCCACCTGGCGACTCCATCGTTCCTAAATGAAAAGACTCCACTGGTGATCAGTAGGCATGCTGATTATCTTAGTTTCATAAAAGACACCACTGGGAGACCAACCTCTAAGAAAACATAAACCACAGTAGAAGTAACAAATAGGGTTAAGCTGCTTGGCTAAGAAACAACATTCTGGCTTTCAGAACCATTCACACAAGAGCTTATCCCAACCCTAACCCGCCTGAAATAGTTGACAATCTGGAGAGTATCCTCAAAGGAGCTCCTACACCTAACAGACCAACTATTTCCTGCCACATTCATAGAGCCAATTCTGCACCAGAAATCCTAACAGCTCTAGCACATTTTCTCCCTGACCTAGACCTGCCTAACAGTTTATCAAGAACCAAGTCAGTCAATCACCTAGACCAGCAAGACCTTGAGCATCACAGTACACCATATTATAGTGGTAAACACACTAGGGACAGAGGAACCCCTCCATCTACACCGCTTGATATCCAATTCATTCAAAACTTGGGGCTCTCCCACCCTATATCTTCTCAATAAGCTCCTGCAGGACCTAATATCCCTATCATCCAAATACCAGCTGCTCAAGCCAACCCTATACCTCATCAGAACATTATCATGGCAGCTTGGTACGCACCTTTAGTTTTACCACAGCCCTTTTTACCCTTGCCAAATGATTATCAGTCAAAAATTCCACACTTCACTACCAAAGAATCCATTACAGCTCAGCAACATGTAGATAAAATGGAGGATTCTTTTGATTATATGGAAATTGATGATGAAACAATCAAAATGAGAATCTTTGCCCAAAGCCTGGGGGGTGATGTGAATAAATGGTTTAAAAGTTTACCCCCTGGCAGTATCCGAGATCTCCCAGCATTATATCAGATCTTCATAAACAAATGGGAAACTAGGGCAAAACCTCACCAGCTCCTAGCAGAATACATGTCCCTTAAGGGGAACGTAGGAGAGAGCGTCCATGAGTACACCACTAGATTCAACAGCATTTACAATGCTCTCCCTCCACACATGAAACCTCCTCAAGGTATGGCCCTGGCTAAATATCCAGATGGCTTTGATGCTGACATGGCCTATGAGCTTATGGATAAAGAATACAATACATTGGAGGATATGCATAAAGGGGCAGTGAACATAGAGGAAAATCTGATTGAGAAAAGAGAGAAACTGAGATCTGAGAAGAG
Organism: Pinus albicaulis; assembly: GCA_034641835.2. Lineage (NCBI taxonomy): Eukaryota > Viridiplantae > Streptophyta > Pinopsida > Pinales > Pinaceae > Pinus > Pinus albicaulis. The sequence continues at coordinate 1,083,827,522 of CM076574.1, forward strand.
GGTAACATACAGAGATGACAATGTAGCCTCCATGTCTGACCCCAATAACGAACGCATGTTCAAGGACATGGAAAAGATGAAACAAATGATGGAAAAAATGGCTATCACAGTTAGTAACCTAAGCAGAAATCAGAATCAGAACCAAAACTTTAGAAGAAACAACAACACCTCCAACAGACAGAAAGAATCAGATCAGCAAGTCATCCCCCCATTCCAAAAAATTTTAGATGAGGATGAGGGAATCATAGAGGAGTCTGGAGGGAATGTGATAAACATGTTTGAAATAGAAGGCTCGATCTATAACTGTGATTTAGAGGAAAACCAGCCCTTATCCACATATGGGGACGAGGAATGGTTAGAAACTGAGGATTACAGATTAGGATTCGAAAATTCCATGATGCAGGTCAGAGAGCAGCATGACTTAGGAGCAAAAAGAACCAAGAAAATCCAAAAACAAAGATTCCTGAGGTAACCATCAAGAAAAGGCCTGACAGATATTCTAAAGCATCTGCTGCAAATGATAAATCATCAGCTGAAAGTTCTGGTAAACATAAGGAAAAAGACAACCAAGTCACCGAAAAACCAAGCCAACCAACCAGCAGTACTAGCACTTCAGTTAGTACTCCTGATACAATTTTTCCCGACACTGCACATAGTGAGAAATCACAAACTGATTCAGCTACTAAGGCGGTAGCAAATAAAACAGAGTCAAGTATTTCCAAGACCCAGTCCACTTTCAATTTAGAGAGTGAGATTTCCAAGATCAAAATCTCTGTACCATTATCTAAACTGGCCACTCAGAATTTATATAAAGGCCAAATTTTGAAAGCATTGAATCTAGGGGAAAACAACGATATTGTAAATTTGAATGATGATCAGCCTGCCCTCCTGTTTGGTCCAAAGATTGAGGGAAAATTTTAGGAAGGGGTAGTTCAAACTTTTTATCTTAGTCTCAACATTCATGAAAAAATACTCCACAATGCCATGCATGATTCTGGAGCATCACACAATTTAATGCCTATGGTAGTGATGGAAAAGCTAGGCCTAGAGATAACACGACCTTACAAAGACCTGTATTCGTTTGACTCTAGCAGAGTAAAATGCCTAGGCCTGATCAAAGACTTATGTGTGAGTTTGACCTAGATTCCTGCCAAATGTATGGTCATGGATGTAGTGGTGGCAGATGTGCCACCTAAGTATGGCATGTTATTATCTAGATCATGGGGAGAAAAACTGCAAGGAACAATGCAGATGGATGGCTCATATGCCACTATCCCTATATTTGGCCAACTTAGAAGACTGTATAGGGAGTCTCAGATGAAGTTCCTAGTCAGTAGCCTCGAGAAGCCTAAGAATTCACCACTGTACTCTATGCACACAGACCTGGATTATTTTATCCTTTATAATGACCAATCCTTGGGGGAGTGAGAATCTGGAAACATGGGTACAAATGTAGAGGCAAGTAGCACAGACCTGAACATAATGGCTACCCTAGAAGAAATTGAAGAAGAGAACAATAGTGAAACCTGTAGAATATGCGATGGGGGTCTAACTCAGAATGAGCCAAGAACGCAATGCAGTCATCCCATTAGTCACATCCCTCAAACTAACATATCACGTGAAGAAAAAGATATCCCGCAGCCTAGTATAGACCCTATAGCGCAACATAATGGCGAGCCCATATGGGAAATAAATTTTGATGGGTCCTGTACCAGAAACAATGCTGGAGTAGGGGTGTGGCTACGAAACACATAAAACGATCAGGCAGAGAGCCATGCTGTGAATCTGCACTTCAAATGCACAAATAACATTGTAGAATATGAGGCTCTCATCCTTGGCCTAAATCTGTTGAATAAATTAGGAGCCCATAGGATAGCTGTGAGAGGAGACTCTGAGTTAGTTATCAAACAAGTGAATGGTGAGTATTCAGCAAAACAACCCAGGCTTAGGGCATATAGGAATGACACCCTGGACTTATTGAAAGCGTTTTTTGAATATGAATTAGTGTTTGTTCCTAGGGGTCAAAATGCAATTTCAAATGGATTAGCTTGTCTAGCTAGCTCATATCCTAAGACCCCAGTTGACCAACAAATCATCATTCAGACCAAATTCGGGCCTGCAGTGCCAGACAATGAAAAATATTGGCAGGTCTTTGAAGGAGACAAACAGATCGAAGATTTCCTGGTGGGCAGGAATTATTTTTAATTTTCTGATTTAGACTCGATTTTTGATGACAACTGCCCAAGCGAGGATCCCCCAGATCAACAAGAAACACCCTGTAACATAGAAATAAATTATTTTTCTGAGCAAACTGAAAATTCTAATGAAAATTGCGAAAACACAGATACCGAAGAGGTAGAGGTGCTGCAGGCCCAAGATAAGAGCATACCCAGAGGCTTGGCACCCCTAGAGGACCTTTTTTACTTTAATGACGTAGCAAAGAAGCCTACTATAGAACATGCAGACTCAGATGTAGAAGAATGCAACATAGGCACTGAAGACAAACCCAAAATGATAAAACTGGCTAAGTCTATACCTGCAGACATGAAGAAAAGATACATTGACTTGTTTAAGAAATTCATTGATGTGTTTGCATGGAGCTATGAAGACTTAAAGGCCTATGACACCAACATTATACAACACAAAATAACCTTGAAAGAAAATCAGAAGCCTTTTAGAAAAAAACTTCGTAGAATCAATCCAAAACAATTGCCTGTAGTAGAGAAAGAAATTAAAAAGATGTATGATGCAGGCATTATAGTTCCTGTAAGGTTTTCTGATTGGGTGTCAAACTTGGTGGCTGTGAGAAAGAAAACAGGAGAGATTAGACTATGCATAGACTTCAGAAACCTCAATAGAGCCTCCTTGAAAGACAACTACCCTTTGCCTAGAATGGAGCATATCCTACAGAAGGTAGTAGGCTCTAAAACAATCTCCCTGCTTGATGGCTTTTCAGGATACAATCAAGTTCTGGTACTCCCAGAAGATCAACTCAAAACAGCATTTACCACTCCATGGCGCACCTTCATGTATGTGAAAATGCCTTTTAGATTGATGAATGCTGGAGCTACCTTCCACAGAGCAATGGATATTTATTTCTCAGATGAGATTGGACACTTTATATTTATCTACTTGGATGACTTGATTGTCTTTCCTAAAACTGAAGAGGAACACCTAAAACATCTGAGGAAATTCTTTGAAAAATGTAGAAGGTACGGTCTGTCCTTAAATCCTAAGAAAACTATTTTTGGGTTGCAGGAAGGTAAACTTCTTGGTCACATTATATCTGAGAAAGGGATCAGGATAGACCCACAACGATTTGAGGGAATACTTCAAATTACACATCCAAGAAACATCAAAGAATTGCAGTCCTTCATAGAGAAGATCAATTTCCTTAGGAGATTTATTCCCAACCTTGTTGAGCACCTTAGAAAAATGACTGAAATGCTGAAGAAAGGTGCAGGTATTAAGTGGACTGTTGAAGCCAAGAAATCGTTTGAGTCAGTAAAACTTGCACTCACTCAGGCCCCTGTCCTTATCAGCCCTGACTTCTCAAAAGATTTCCTAATCTTTTCATTTGCTTCCCAACACACAATAGCTGCAGTTTTGCTGCAGAAAAATTCAGAAGGTAATGAACAGCCTATAGCCTTCTTCAGTAAAGCCTTCAGAGATGCACCCTTAAAGTAAAACATCATGGAAAAGCAGGCCTATGCCCTAATTAAGGCCTTAAATGACTTTAGGGTGTACATCCTGCATTCTCACACCATTGCTTTCGTGCCAAATGTAGTGGTCAAAGATATCTTGTCCCAGGACCCTGATGGGAAAAGGGGCAAATGGATTGCTACCATCTTTGAATACGACCTTGAAATAAAGCCCACTAAACTGATCAAAGGTCAAGGCCTAGCCCAGTTAATGGCAGAATCCAACTTGCAGGCCCTTGACATTAATATGATAAATGCCTTAGATGATCAGGAAGGATTGCCCCATCCGACTATCGAGGAGCAGTTTCAAAACTCTCCTTGGTATACCGATATCCTTTACGTGCTCACTAACCTCAAAGCCCCTCCAGAACTGTCCAAAACCAAGGCCAGATTCATAAAACTCAAAGCTAGAAACTACTACATTCTGAATGAGAATCTATACTGGAAAAATCCAAATGGCCTTTTACTGAAATGTTTGTCTGAAACTGAAGCTGAAAAAATCAAACAGGAATTCCATGCTGGGGAGTGTGGAGGCCACCTGAGTTGGAAAGCCACAGCAATAAAATACTCAGGGCTGGCTATTATTGGCCTACACTTTTCAATGACGTCCATAAAATGATAACCACTTGCCACAAATGTCAGATCTTTGAAGGTAAAAGGAAACTCCTCCCCCTTCCCCTACAACCCATAACTGTTGAAGGTCCCTTTCTGCAATGGGGCCTAGACTTTATTGGGGAAATTCACCCTTCTTCTTCTGGGCAACACAAATGGATCCTGACTGCCACAGATTACTTCACTAAATGGATAGAAGCCATACCCACTAGGAATGCTACCGATTCTGTCATTATTAGGTTCCTAGAAGACTTCATCCTATCTCGGTTTTGCTGTCCAAGGAAAATAATCACTGACACTGCTGCTGCTTTCGGATCCAAAAGAATGGTTGATTTTTGTCACAGGTACAGAATAGCACTTGGACATTCAACTGCCTATTACCCCCAGGGTAATGGCCTAGTTGAATCATCAAATAAAAGCCTGGTTACAATCATCAAGAAGCTGCTGGAAGAGAACAAAAAGTCATGGCGCAAAAAGATGGTGCATGCTTTGTGGGCTGACAGGCTCACTACAAAGAAATCTATTGGCATGTCACCCTTCCAGCTGGTTTATGGGATTGAAGCAGTTTTTCCTACTAGTCTTGGAGTTCCAGTGATCAAACTTGTCCAAGAGATCCAATCAGAGGAAGACAGCATGATAAGGAGAATAAATGAAACAATCTATCTGTAGTAAACACAGGAGCAGGTTTATAACAGAGCTATCAGAGTCCAGGAAAACATAAAGAGGCAGTTTGACAAAAGAGCCAAAGCTTCAGATTTCAAAATTGGTGATAAGGTTCTGAAATGGGACTCAAGAAGAGAGGACAAGGGTAAACATGGTAAATTTGACAGTTTGTGGCAGGGTCCATATATCATACAAGCCACCGTGGGTCCTAATGCGTTTTTTCTGCAAGAACTTGATGGAACAGAGTTGTTTGGGGGTCTTGTCAATGGCAGGATGCTCAAGCATTACTTCTATTGATTTTCATTTCCAGTTTCATCTCCTTTGTACATACCATTGCAGCTTTTATTTTCAATAAAAGAGAAAATGTTCCGAAAAACAGTGAGAAAAGGGAGGTTCAGACATGCTCAAAACATGAACCTCCAGAATGCAAAAAGAATAGCTCAAACATGATAAAAATCTGAGCTAAAGGAAGCAGAGTAGCTGGTCCTAGTATGCCCAAAATCTGGATCAGCAGTGAAAAGAAGAATCATCTCTAATATGCCCAAAGTCAGAGCGGAAATCAAAGAAAGAGGTGACTCCAACATGCTCAAAACCTGAGTCACAGAAAAAGAAGGATACTTCAAAGTGCAAATTTCAAGCCTTCGAAGTTTTGTTTCATTCCACAGCAATTCAAACCGTTTAATCCTGGCTTGGCTGTTTTTCAATTTCCTGTTTTAGAATATAGGAGAAGAAATCTGCTGGACAGTCTAATCCCAGCAGATGTTAGATTAGGTAGAGAAGCATACGAGGCCAAGAGTCTAATCTGGTCTCGTGGAGAAATAAGGGTAGATTTAGAATAGGTTTGTTTGTGTTTTTAAAATGATGCAAAAGGTCTGCTAGCTCAAATGCACCCACAGGGGAAATATAGGACTGTAGTTTGGGTAAGTAGATTGGTTGGGAAGATGTTTCTGCTAACTCTTGTATCTAACATATTGTGGCAGCTGATCAAAGAAAGGGATGTGCCAAGCAGCAGGCAACTGGCCTACTCCAAAGATCATATCTGGTTTCTTGACTCCTTCAAGAAGAAGCCATCCCCATGTGGAGCCACTGTTAGCCCCCCTATGAAATTCTTGACAAGCAAGCCGGGGGCTGGATTGTTCTGGAGCCTTCAAGGAATGCTTTTCCCCTGAAAACCCATTCTCCTTGAAGTCTCTTTGTGTTGTGCCCGACACAAATCCTCTCTGCTGATCCATTGCTCAAAAGGACCTATTACTCCCTCTTTTACCCCTATATCCTGGAAAAATTCCCCATCACAACATCTATTCTCCCTTTGTTGAAGTTTCCCTTTAATCCCTCCATTATCCCCTTAAATTCCCCCTTCACCTCCCTATCGTTACCCCTTCTAGCCTTTAATTTCATTTAAAACGGCCTTAAAACCCACTTTCCAACTTTATAATAGGGCTTAGCCCATTTTCCTGCCAGCCCCATTTAACCACTTCCCCACGTAACCCTTACCCATGACCAAGCGCTTAAAGCCTTAGGTGCACATCGCACTTGTCACATATCGCAGTTTTGTTACATGTATTCGATTGATCCATCGCAAACATTTGCGATGCTATCGCCCATCACATTTCCCTTCGATCGCAACATCGCACTTTCACCTTTGCGATTTGCGATTTCCATACGGGTCCCGCATCGTACAATCATTCCCATCCACCTCATCGTATTTCATTACTTTTCCTTTGTATTTCCTTCGTGGCCCAAACCCTCGCATTTGCATTAAATTCCAATGTTTTTGTACATTCCGCCCATCTTCATACATCACTCCCCAGTTCACCATACCCCAGGCCATTGCCGTCCATTTACATATTGATCCGACGGTCCACGCTTCCTCCGCTAGTGGACCTTGCGGCGCGTTATCCCTGAAATCGGCGGTAAGTTCCGCACCGCTCATCCGCAGAAGGCGGTTTTCCTCCATCGCCCAGCGATTCCACTCAACGTGTGCCACCTATCCCTTGTACGATTCTAAAACCACTTTTCTCTCGCGTGTTAACTCTCGACTCGGGACGCTCAGTGGAATTGTTAAAGACCGTCAGATCTGGAGGAACTCATCTAACGGTTGTCGCCCATCGAAATCAGGCATTGCTTAACGCCTCATCACAGCAACGACCGGGCCCATCACCCGTCATTTCAACCGTCGCGTCTCACCCCGATTGATACCGGATGAGCCATACTTTCCGGTTGACCACCTCGCGTCGTCTGCTTTTACCGCACCCTCCGTACTTCCTCCCTTCGCTCCATTACGTATAGTTGGTTCTTTTCGTATTGTTTAACGTTGTCATTCCTGCTTTTCTTATATTGCTGTGTTTCCGCCGAACCTCCACTCGCAGAAATCGTCAATGCTTTTTTCATGATTTCTCCCCGAGTCCTCCATCTCGCATGGTTTTTCCGTGTTCATATTAGTCTCGCACCTCCATCATTTCCCCGCCCATGGATTTATTCATTGCTTTTTATTGGATCTAATGGTTGCTAGAGGTTGAATGAAGGTAAATCAAGAAGATCACTCTCGAGATAAAGAAGTGACAGATTAAATACGTAGTACCAAACGACATGGGCTTCGGCTCTGCATTCATTTCTGTGTGTTTAATATCACATTTAGTGTTCACCTACTTCCTCAGTCAATCTTCTGTGTCTCTTCTGCTATAAAACACATAAGGAAATTATTGTAAAGGGTTGTTGATGAGATATCAGTGAAACGCAAGTATTTTCCTCTTGAGACAAGTTCTCTGTGTAATATTGTTAGATAGGCTAAGATTAGATGTATTTAGACTGAGTGTTCAAGCTATGGGCTATGATGTACCTTATTGGTGTTGTTTTTAATATGACAAGCATGTTTCTTTGGATCCTGATCTAAAGCAGCTGGTGATGTTTTCCTTTCTCTGTATTTGTGATTGACTTGCTTTCATTTCATTATGTTTCTTCAGGCTCGCATCAGAAGTTTGGCATAAGATTTACCCTTGATAGGTACCTTATGTTGCTGCTCTCCCAGCCTTTTATGTTTTCTGCTTATATGTGTATCTTAATATTGATTTCAATTGATTTAACCAGTGTAGTGGATGTTGTTGCCTACTCTCTGATGTATGAATTAATGAAGTCTATGTTTAGATGTTCTTGTTAGGATTCAGTTGGATGTGTTGAGAACACTAGGAGATCTGGAACCCTATCTCTGCCTCACTAGGACCTTTCCATCCCAATTAACCCTTTCTTAGAACCCTTTGTCTTGCCTATGATTTTTTCCAAGCAGGTCTAGAGTTAAATGACCTCTGACCTGATCTATGGACAAGGTTGGATGGTTCTCCTTCACTCATCTTCAGTCCGTAATGTCCCATTCCAAATATCTCCTTTAAGATCCAATTGCTCTAGATGACTAGCCCAACTGAAAGCTTGCACATTGATTACAAATAAATCCTTTCTTGACTCCATAGCCCAGTGGCCTTGATGTTCCTTGAGTTATCTGTTACAGCCTAAATTCACTCTATGCTCACCCTTGTCTTGTGATGAACCCTTCCTTCCTGATTCCCAGCAACCAAACTCTTAATCAAACAAACAAACCCTGTGCATATAACTAGCCTAAAATCATAACTTAGAGCTTCAAAGACATACACTTTGACTCATATAGAGAGATCCCTCTCTGGACCTAGGAGGGCTAGATCCTAAGGTCCCAAAGTGGTTCTATGTTGTCTCATCTTTTGGTCTCTGTCAACCTGGCCAAAACATGGGAACCCCAAAATAATGGTCTTATTTGGTCAAAAACATTCCAGACATGTTTTCATCTAGGTAGTGAATGGAGTCTTCTTGAATTTCAGGCTGAGTTTCATCTTCATCAATTAAGTTCTGCTGAAAAGGAGTCCTCACTTAAGGGTTAGGCTGATTTCTATTTTCTCTTGGTCTTTGCTGATTTTGAGGCCTTCTAAACTGTGGATTTCTAAATTGTGACTCATGTTGTGCAGGAGGTGCAGAATCATTTCCAAGGGCAAGCCTATCCATGATTTTTTCCATAGTCTTCATCATAGAATCAAACTTACAATCCGAGTGTGGAAGGCTTTTCTTCTTCTTTTAGTTTTTTTTTACCCATCTTAGACTTCATAGATGCTATCATATTTACTTCTACCTTCACAACATCATCCTGCATTTATCCTAGTGAAGGGCATTCTCTTTCTCTAAGCATGATAGAGAAGTCATAGTCAAATACCCTAGCATAGTGCAATTGAGCAGCTCCTGGTGGAGGTTTAAGATGAGCAAAGTTGTTGGGAAAATACCTGTGAGGGGGGCTGGGTGGTGAATCGCATTTAGAGTTTATAAATAAATTCCCCCTTTATTTGAGCAGATTTCCATACGCAGCTTTTATGAATCGAATTTTTATGAATCGAACTAGCGTATGCACGCGGATATATAGAAGGAAAGAGCTATACCGATCTACCTTTCACATTTAGAGAATTTCTCAGAAGAGTCTTTTAAATGCATTTATCGCTATGAATAAGGCGATAATCGGGTTATTAGTGAATCAACACAAGATAAAGCATCACACACATGAACACCAATATTTAAGGTGTAAAAACCCAATTCTAGGAGATGAACCACCGTCGTTGTCGTCTCGTCTTCAATCTTTATTATATAGAAACTTACAACATTGTATCGATGCAAAGATGCAGAATTATACCAACATTGTGCTTCACCTGTAGCTGTAACTTTACATTTGCCCAAAAATCGAAAGGGAGCTCCAACCCCCTGATCTCGTTTACCAGCCTCTCCTGGAAGGGAGCTTCAACCCCCTGATTTCAACACCAGCTTCTGCTGGCTGAAAGCTTCTACTTCCATACTAAAGGCTTCAACCCTCAGACCCACTGCAGACCATGTTTCATCAATTTTCATACTGGATCTAAACAACTTCAACACAACCCCTTAAAATTAACAACCATACTTTGCCCAAAACTTCAATCAGAAGAGTAAGACCACTGTAACCAGAATATCAGAAATAACCCAGAATTCAGAGTAGATAATCAAATACATATTCAAACTTGAACAACCATTAATTCTGATACCATACGCTATTTTTCTTTATGTAACCCGCGTATATACGCATCTTTCTTCACACCAACCTGCGTATGCTTCAGTGCATGCTAGTTTTTTATATTCTTGAAATAATACACGAATTTTCTTCACAGTTTCCGCGTATACACGTGCTTTTCTTTTCACCAACTAGCGTATGCTTTCTTTCAGAATCTATTTAGACTCATATTTAGATCTGAAACTTTCAATTCAGAAAATCTATCAGCAATGCATAACTGCTTAGATAGTCACTCATCCTTCATCATGTTTTCTCAATCAGTGATTAGATTTGTTCATTATCAAATCAGCAACATACTCCATATTCAATCAACCCAAAACTTCAAGAAGACTTCATTGACCAACAACAGAGAGAAAACAGAAATCACAGAATTAATATCTATAAATAAGCTTCAGAAACCCTAACTTCCATACGCGCTTTTTATTAAGAGAACCCGCGTATACACGCGCTTTTACCAAGACAAACTAGCGTATAGATCTGTAAATGGTAGACTTTGTAGAATATAGCAGATCTATAAACTTACCCAGATTTCTTCATTATCATCAGCAGACTTGCGCCAGTTCTTCATCATTTCTTTTGCAGACCAGCCTAGAGATTCATCATTTCTAGATCTAGAGATCTTGAACCTTCATCATATCCATGGGTGCATCATAAATTTAGATCTATCAGAAACAGAGTTCAACCATGCAGATCTCTCTCAAAGATATTTATTCCTCAATAGTTTTTTTTTTTCATGCACACCTTGCACTATGATCCTCTTCTCCTTATATAGTTTTAGCCTTTATCAATACCATGAGTCAAAACCACTTAACCACTGATGGTATTCCTGGATGGGATCAAATAGATAATCCAGCGCTCAATACTGTGGGCCAATACCATGGTCATGTCCCCTGGTTTTATAAATTTAGAGCGCAAATAGGCATACGCTACTTGGTACGTACTTTTACGTGTACATACGCTACTTTGCCTTTAAAAACCCGCGTATGCTTTGTGACATATCTCATTCATCATTACTCAGGCACTTACTGGAATTTATTTATTTGTTACTTTTGAACTGCTTTGTAGATACATCAGATTTACATCATTAACAAATAGGTTGCTATCCAAAGACAACTCATCAAGTCAGTTTCCATCAAGGACAACTCCATCAAGTAGTTTGCCATCAAGGACAACACATTGCATCATATTTCCAACAATCTCCCCCTTTGGACTTGATGGCAACCATGATGGTGTTTGATACTGACATCACCATTATTCAAACACCATAATACATAATACTCTCCCCCTTTGACATCAAGGGCAAAGGGCGGATCAAAACCAACACAAGGTTTTTTCTTCCCTTGTATACGGATGAGCTCAGTAGATATGATGTGCACTGAAGGTATCATGCTCCCCCTGAGTTTATGCTGAATTTTCAAAACATATTTTTCAATGAACTACATGACTCTATAACTCATCCTATCACCAAGGACTCATACTTACATCAATGATCCAACCAAGTGGATTTACATATTTGACTCAACTACCCAACCAAGTGGGTGTACAAATTTGAACAAGTCCTTACATGACTGAATATTACAATTTTACATCATAGGTCTTAACATGACCTTTTCATCAAATTATAGAAATAACTTATACAATAAAGACCAAAGAATATCAAGCATGAGATCAGACCACAACAAATAATTAGAATGCCAACAATGCATCCTTTCCATATGACCAAAGCTCCCCCTTAGCTTGTGCATCCTGATCACTTTCAACAGAAAATCATCAAGACATATTCATCAAATATCAGAGAATGAAATAGAAATATGAGAGCTGAACCATCAGCAGAGATACCCAACAGTACCACAGCTGTGCTGAAGAATGCTGACCAAAAAAAACTTTGTCAGCACACACTCATACGCGGTTTTCTATGTATAAACACGCGTATATACGCGACTGTCCTCCAGGAAATCCGCGTATCCAAGTTAATCTTCTGTATTTAAGTAGATCTGATATCCTACATGGAAGAGACTACTCCCAGCTTTTGTCTGAGATATTCGAACGCTTCCATGGGTAAAGGTTTGGTAAATATATCAGCAGCTTGTTCTTTGGAGGGAACATACTCCAACTTCACCTTTTGTTCAAGCGCTTGTTCACGTAAGAAGTGATACTTGATGGGAATGTGCTTGGTCTTGGAATGCATAACATGATTCTTTGAGATACTGATGGCACTTGTATTATCACACATAATGGAAATAGGAGGTGAAAATTTGATTTGGAAATCTTGTAAGGTTTGCATCATCCAAAGAAGTTGAGTGCAACATGATGCTGCAGCCACATACTCTGCTTCTGCTGTAGATAAGGCAATAGAGCTTTGCTTCTTGCTGAACCAAGATACTAACTGGGGCCCCATATAGAATGCACCACCACTAGTGCTTTTCCGATCATCAACATTTCCAGCCCAATCTGCATCAGTGTAAGCATGAAGAGTGAGATCAACATTCTTTGGATACCATAGTCTAAAGTCTTGAGTTCCTTGTAGATATTTGAATATTCTTTTGACAGCTTGAAGGTGAGACTCTTTTGGATTAGCTTGGAATCGTCCAACAATCCCAACTGCATGCATAATGTCTGCTCTAGTCCCAGTGAGATAAAGTAGACTTCTTATCATAGATCTTTATTCTGGTTGATTCACCGTGGGAGAATCATCATGAGAACTGAGATTACATCCGATTATCATTGGTGTACTTACAGGTTTGCACTCTTCCATGCCATACTTCTTCAGAATTTTCTTAAGATATTTTTCTTGTGATAAGAATATGCCATCTGTTGCTTGTTGCACTTGCAAGCCAAGAAAGAATGTTAGTTCCCCAAGTAAAGACATTTCAAATTCTTGCTGCATATTAGAAGCAAATTTCTAACTCATAGACTCTTCATTACTTCCAAAAATGATATCATCAACATATACAACCACAATCAATAGTTTATCATTTTCAGTTTTTGTGTATAAGTTGCTATCAGCAGACCCCTTTGAAAATCCTTGTTGATGAAGATATTTGTCAAGACGACAATACCATGCCCTTAGAGATTGTTTGAGACCATATAGAGCATTTTTAAGTCTACAAACAAGTTTTTCATCATTTCCCAAAATGAATCCTTCTAGTTGTTCTATATAAACTTCTTCTTCTAGATCACCATTGAGAAAAGAAGATTTAACATCCATTTGATAAACTTTGATTTGTTGGAAGCTTGAAAAAGCAAGAAACATTCTTATGGCTTCAAGTCTAGCTACAGGAGCAAACGTTTCTTCAAAGTCTATACCTTCTTGTTGAGCATACCCTTTGCAAACAAGTCTAGCTTTATTTCTTATAACATCCCCATTCTCATTTAACTTGTTTTTGAATATCCATTTAGTTCCAATGATATTTTTGTCATGAGGTCTTGGTACTAATTCCCAAGTGTGATTCTTTTCAATTTGATCAAGCTCTTCATTCATGGCTTGAATCCAACATTCATATTTGCTAGCTTGACTAACACTGTGAGGTTCAATAGTGGACAGAAATGCCAGATTGCTAGAAGATCCCACAAGAGTCCTTCTTGTTTGTACACCTGATCCCTTTTCTCCCAAAATTTGAGATTCCGGATGATTCTTTTGAACATATCTGGATGGAGCTTTTTCAGATAAATCATCTTCGGGTTCTTCATTGGGTTCACTGTCTATATCATTCCTATTTGATGTAGAAGGATATATGTCATCATCGTCTTCATCTGTTGTTTGTTTTTCTTATTTTGGAGCTGCAGGAGACTCATCAATAACAACATCTATACATTCAACAATCTTCCGAAGTCTTTTATTGTAACATTTATATGCCCTACTCCTAGAGGAGTAACCAAGAAATATTCCTTCATCTGCTCTGGGTTCAAACTTGCCAAGTTTTTCATCATTATTTTTGATAAAGCATTTGCTCCCAAAAACTCTAAAGTGCTTCACAGTGGGATGATTGCCATACCATAGTTCATATGGAGTTTTATCATTATTTACACGAACATGTGCCTTGTTAAGAATATTTACCGCTGTATGTGCTGCTTCTCCCCAAAATGTGTCAGGTGTTCCGAAATCATCAAGCATAGCTCTAGCCATTTGTTGAACTGTTCTATTCATTCTTTCTACTACGCCATTTTGTTGTGGAGTGCCAGCTACAGAAAACTGTCTTTTTATGCCATGTTGTTCACAAAATTCAAGGAATTCATCTGATGTATATTCTCCTCCTCGATCAGATCTAAGACACTTGATTTTTAGATTTAATTCATTTTCAACCAGTGCTTTGAAGATCTGAAATTTCTCAAATGCTTCATCTTTGTGTTTAATCAACCCAATCCAACACATTCTAGAGAAATCATCAATAAATAAGATATAGTAATGTTCACCACGTGGTGACTTTTTCCTCATAGGTCCACATATGTTAGTATGAATGAGTTCAAGAGGTTTACTTGATGATCCTTCCTTGGCATTAAATTGCACTCTGGTTTGCTTACCGAATTGGTAAGATTTGCATATGATACTTTCAGGTAGAGTAATATTGGGAAGATCACGAACAACTTTAAGTCTGCTTGATTTGTTGATTTGAGAGAAGCTCAGATGCCCCAACCTTCTATGCCATAGCTAGTTTTCTGAAGATTTACTCAAGTAACATTGTTCTTTGCAGTTCTTCAATACATACAGATTGCTTGGAGTTCTGTTTCCTTTTATAATTGTTTTACCTGTATCAAGATCACGTACCACACATTCTTTTGAACTAAAGACAACTTCAATTCCTTGATCACACATTTGACTTACACTTAACAGGTTATGCTTTAATCCATCCACATACATGACATTATTAGCTTTCACCTTTTCTTTTAGAAAAACAGACCCTTTTCCCTTAATGATAGCAGGAGTATCATTTCCAAATGTAACATTCTTTTCTTTTTCTAGTGCACTATATGCAAGAAGTTTGTTTTTTTCACCTGTCATATGTTTTGAGCATCCACTATCAATGTACCATTGATTTTCTTCACCTCTGCAAATAAAGCTATGCCACAATTTTCAACCTGTAATTCCTTCTTTTTCCACACATTGGAGCTTGAAGGAAACTGCTCTTTTGGCTGAACTTTGCTCCTGCATTCAGATTCTTCATGGTCAAAGTTATTGCAATAAGCACATTCAACTTCATTTTGAAGAGGATAAAAGTTGTTATAGGTATTCTTATTTGTTCCAATATCAATCCTTTTCTTTCTTGCTTCTCTTGTCATGATGGTTTTATATGCAACACATTGAACAACTTTATGACCAAAATTGTGACATGAGAAACATTGTCCATTGAAGAAGAAATTTCTGCGATCATGAAATATTCTACTTGAATTTACCTATTGGTTGGTGTTTCTTTGAAAGGTATTCTTGTTAGTGTTCTTTGAATTGAGATGGTCATGCTTTACCTGTGAATATTCTTTATTCCCTTGCTGAGTGGCAGAATGTTGTATACTGGCTGTAGCTGCTTTTAGATAATTTGGTGCTGAAGTCTGAGAAGATTCTCCGATATATCCAAGACATGTCTTTATAAAAGGAGAACGTTGTACCTTGATAATCTCATCTAAGGTTTCAGATCCTTTAGCAAATCTAAGATTCAAAGTCTTTACTTTCTCAATTTCTTTTCTTAGACTTACTATTTCACATTCTAATTTCTCATTGTGTTTCACCTTTTCTTCAAGCTGATTTTTCAGAGTTTCTATGGATATTTTACTTTCTTCTAAGCATATTTTGAGTTGGTTGATTTCATCAAGAAAATCATTTTCCTCTAAAGCATCCATAAAAGTACCTTTTTCTTCTCTAGATTCTTTTTTCAAATGCCATGAGAAGTCTAAGATCTTGTTCACATTCTTCCTCACTGTCAGATAACCCATCACTGTCTTCATGAGTATAGTAACTTTTTCTAGTGCTAAACCGATTCTTATTCCTTCTTGCTACTTCCTTCCCTTTTTCATGTGTTTCTTTGTAAGGACACTTATTAGCATAATGACCAACTCTTCCACAAGAAAAAAATTTGAAAGGAAGCTTACCTCTGAACCGTCATGTGCCAAGTTGGAGTTTCTTTACAAAATTTACCTCATCTTCTTCTGAGAAATACCCTGATCCTTTTGTCTCTTGTACTTCTTTCCCTTTTGTAGAAGCTCTAAAGACGGCTTCTTTGACTTCATATGGTCCTCCTCTTCTCATTTCACATGCAGTTAGTATGCCATGAAGTTGCACCACAGTAAGATTTTGAAGATCCTGCTTTTCTTCAAGAGCAGAAACTTTTGACTCAAATTTTGCCGTTAGTGATCTTAAAAATTTCTCAACCAAAATAGATTCGGTTATTTTTTCTCCCAGATTTCTCATACGATTTACGATATAATCAAGTCATAAAAAGAAATTGGCAATGCTCTCCTCATTATGCATTTTTAGATTCTCATATTAAATTCTGAGAGTTTGGAGTTTAGCATTTTTTACCTTTGCATCACCTTCATAACTTAGAATGATTTTGTCCCATATTGCCTTTTCTATATCTAGCTGCATGAATTTGACAAATTCTGATTCAGTTAGACTTCCCAATAGAGCATTGACCGCCTTTTCATTTGTTTCATAATTCTTTCTTGCCGTTGGATCTGTTGGTACTGCGGCTGGATATTGATATCCTCCTTCAACAATAGCCCATACATCTTCTCCCAGAGACTGAAGATAGGATCTCATCCCTGTTTTTCAGAAGATTAAATTGTTTCCGTTGAAGAGCGGAGGCCTGATAGATGTTGTTCCATCTTGATTGTTCATCTTGTTTGATCTTCCTTCTAGCGGCTAAGCTTTTTCAGAAGGACCTGCTTTGATACCAATTGTTGGGAAAAATACTGAGAGGGGGGGGGGGTGAATCAGTATTTAGAATTTATAAAATAAATTCAACCTTTTCTTTGAGAATATTTCCATACACGGTTTTTATGAACTGAACTAGCGTATGCATGCAGAAATATAGAAGGAAACTAGCATATACTGATTTACCTTTCAGATTTAGAGAATTTCTCAGGAACAATCTTTTAAACAGATTTATCAGTTATGAATAAGGCTAGATAATTAGAATTTATGAGCAGTAATCAAAAGTATAAAGCATCACACACATGAACACCAATATTTAAGGTGGAAACCCAATTCGGGAGAAAACCACCGATGCTGTCGTCTCTGTCTTCAATATTTATTATATAGAAAACCTTTTACAACATCGTACTGATGCAGAATTATACCAATACGCAGGCTTCTACCTATAGAAGGCTGCAACCTTCTCTCATTTTCCAGCTCCAACTGGAAGGGAGCTCCAACCCCCTGATCTTGTTTACCGGCCTCTCCTGGAAGGGAGCTTCAACCCCCTGATTTCAACACCAACTTCTACTGGCTGAAAGCTTCTACTTCCATACTAAAGGCTTCAACCCTCAGACCCACTGCAGACCACGTTTCATCAATTTTCATACTGGATCTAAACAGCTTCAACACAACCCCTTAACATTAACAACCATACTTTGCCCAAAACTTCAATCAGAACAGTAAGACCATTGTAACCAGAATATCAGAAATAACCCAGAATTCAGAGTAGATAATCCGATACATACTCAACCTTGAACAACCATTAATTCAGATACCATATGTTGTTTTTATTTATGTAACCTGCGTATATACGTGTCTTTCTTCACACCAACCTGCGTATGCTTCAGTGCATGCTAGTTTTTTATATTCTTGAAATAATACGCGACTTTTCTTCACAGTTTCCGCATATACACGTGCTTTTCTTTTCACCAACTAGCATATGATTTCTTTCAGAATCTGTTTAGACTCATATTCAGATCTGAAACTTTCAATTCAAACAATCTATCAACAATGCAGAGTTGTTTAGATACTCACTCATCCTTCATCATGTTTTCTCAATCAGTGATTAGATTTGTTCATTATCAAATCAGCAGCACACTCCATATTCAATCAACCCAGAACTTCACGAAGAATTCATTGACCGACAGTGACCAAACATAAATCAAATGACATCTGCTAAGTTTAAACCTAACTGCTCACACAGCAATTTTATTAAGCGAACCCGCGTATATACGCGCTTTTACCAAGACAAAATAGCGTATAGATCTGTAAAAGATAAAATTTGCAGAATAGACCAGATCTATAAACTTACCCAGATTTCTTCAATTTCTTCATCAGACTTGCGCCAGGTCTTCATTATTTCTTTTGCAGATCATCCTAGAGATTCACCATTTCTAGATCTAGAGATATTGAACCTTCATCATATCCATGGGTGCATCCTAAATTTAGATCTATCAGAAACAGATTTCAACTATGTAGATATCTCTCAAAGAGATTTATTCCACAATAGCTTTTTTTCTTTTTCATGCACACCTTGCACTATGATCCTCTTCTCCTTATATAGTTTTAGCCTTTATCAATACCATGAATCAAAACCACTTAACTGCTGATGGTATTCCTGGATGGGATCAAATAGATAATCCAGCGCTCAATACTGTGGGCCAATATCATGGTCATGTCCCCTGGTTTTATAAATTTAGAGCGAAAATAGGCATACACTACTTGGTACGTACTTTTACGCGTACATACGGTACTTTGTCGTTACAAACCCACGTATGCTTTGTAACATATCTTATTCATCATTACTCTGGCACTTACTAGAATTTATTTCTTTGTTACTTCTGAACTACTCTGTAAATACATCAGATTTACATCATTAAAAAATAGGACAAGTCAGTTTCCATCAAGGACAACTTCATCAAGTAGGTTGCCATTAACTTCATCAAGTAGGTTGCCATCAAGGACAACACATTGCATCATATTGCCAACATGTGTATAGAATCATAGAATTTATTAAACCTCTTGGAGAAATTTTGGACAGTTTCATCTACAGCTCTTTTTAGACTATTGTATTTAGTGAGGGCCTGCACAGGGTTTGTTCTATTCCCCCATTTTATTAAGAAACTATCCTCAAAATGATTCCAATTATGCAAGCTTCATAGAGCTAAGGCTTTAAACCATTTTCTGACCTCACCAATGAAACTTTGAGCAAATAGTCTCATTTTGACATCTTCATGGTCTACCTCCTCTCTGTCTATGAAATCATTGAATTGGTTGAGATGTTCCTTAGCTGTAATTTCTTCATCACTTCCCCAAGTTTTAATTCTAGAAGAGTATTTAATTGGGAGGGCATTAAGGACATTTGGCAAAAAAAGTGGAGCATATATAGTAAGTGCAACAGCAAGTGGAGGTGGAACATTTCCATCTATGATAACATAGACTGTGGTATTTATAGGAACAATAGTAGTATAAGATGAGATGTTAGGAGGTGGTGTAGTTGGTCTTTGTAGTCCAGTTACAAATGAGCTCTAGTCAGGTAAAGGAATACTAGATTTTCTTCTAAACAAGAATTAAAATGGGTCTAATTCCTTTAACTTATCAAAACACTCCCTCTCTAACAGTAATTCTGATTTAACTGCCTCCCAGAATTCTTCTCTTTCTTTTTTGGTCACTAGGGTTGAGGTATCAATACCTCATCTTTTTAGGTCTATAACAATCTCAGTCAATTCATTTTCACTTTCAGACCTAAACAAGACTTCCTAAATCTTATCATCAAATTTCTTATCTTCAGGACTTCTTACAATTTCAGAGGACAAAGCTCTTGAGTGTGATGGAATACCTAATTTTGAAGAGCTGCCTTGAATGCCTCTGGAAATTGTGTTTGGATTATACACAATTGTAGGTGGGTTAGGATCTAGATTTCTCCTTGTATATCTCCTTCTCAAAAGCCACCTTTAAAAATGAAAATTTTTAATGGAATCACCAAGGTAGTTGCAGCCTTGAACAAATTCTGAGCTCCTGCTACCTCCAAGAGTTAAGCTTAAAAAAACTTCAGGAAATATGTCTTCAGGCACTCGGTAGACACACCAAAATGTTATCACCAAATTAATATTGATTGGCTTCTCATTAATCAACTCAATGTAACTCTTTCAAACCACTTCTAACTGAAGATTAGCCTCTTCAGTTTGAGAGGGCTCTCTCAAAGGGGGGTTTATGATTTTGAATAAAGATAATACTAGATGGCTAAATCTATGAAATGTAACTTGGTTTTGTATGATTTCAGGTTGAAACATACAGGTTTGTTACCATTGGGCTATGGAGTCAACATCAGTAGTTTTAGTGACAGTGGTTCTTCACATGGAAGCTGAGGAAAATAAAGGTTTTTGACAAAGATAATTCATACACATGACATAGGAAAAAATAGTAATTCCACCTCTAAAGGAAGTCAGAGAATAATATTATGAATTTTGAGTAATTAGAGATAAAACCTACTGCAATTTATTAAACATAAGATACAAGGCAATAACATATCAAAAACCTCATGAGAATCTCAGGTCTGGAAGTAGAATGTCACTTTGTATTACTGATAATGGACAAAAACATACAAGCAACAATTTGGTGCAATATTCTCCAACCCCTTGCTCTTCGATGCTTAGTCTATAAATAGACATTCTTTACAATTTAGATGATTAGCCCAGCTAGCTAGATCTTCGAATTCCACTCTGACATATATCATAACTGAAACCACTAACTTGAAACAGAAAAATCACAACTATCCTTTAAAGAAAACAAACTCCTAATAGGACTCTATCTCCTATTTATTACATTCGTTTATATTATCAGTGAAACAGTTATATAATGGTTACATAATGAATGTCACATGCTTGAAGGACAAATCATCATAATTCACCACCACTTTACTTCTTCAATACACTCCTAGATTTGTGGAACATAATCTTGCTTTTTAGGGATGGATGACCTTCACTTTAAACGTTATTTTGACTGATGAGATGGATGTGTGGCACCCCTTTTGAGTAATGATTCTATGCTGATATGTCCCATTGACATGCTAGAGGTCTCCAGCTTGCTGATATGTTGTTGAGATGCTCAAAATTCTTCAAAATCTCCTCACTACGAAAACAGGGTAGTTTAGACAGTTTCGTAGTGAGTTTTAGTAGCGTGTGAAAAATAACTTTTCCATCTATCTCTTTGACTCCTTTGTTGTTCCAACACCTTTGTTATGTCAATATAACTTGCAAACCATAAATATCTCTCTCCAGTTCTTGACAAAACTAATTTTTAAGGCAAAAATGCACCTATAAGAATTTTCGTAGCGTATTTCTGGCCTCAAGCCTGAGTTATGCTACGAAATTGTGCAAAAAACCAGAATTTTCTCATTTCAAGGTTATCTTCAAAAATTGTTCTCTAGCTACAAAATTTGGGTTCTCTACATGTTATGAGCCTCATCAAACATATTCCATCTCAATTTTTTATTACTTTGGCATTTCTTCTTCATTCACAATCAGTTGGCTGATTGGCTCTTCTAACACTTTCATATTCAACCCTCTCCTTTCTAACTCTTCTTGAATCAAATACAATTGGTCTTGAAGATCTTATAATTTATCTTTTAATGCTCTGTTTTTGGATTGTAAGTGCAGGTTTATCTTGTTAATGTGTTTGACCTCCCCTATTAATGGTTGGGTCCATTTCAACATCTTTTATGCATTGTCCAAGGTTTTTGAGACACTTGTGACTCGCGCCTTCCATATTTTCCTCATCTGCTCAAATTGAATCCTCTCAGCTCTGTGCTTCTTTGCCTCTTGCATCAAAACTGATATCTCTTTCCCCACCTCTTTCAACTTCTCTTTAAGGGTTTCAATTTATGATTTTTCAATAATTTTCTCTTTACCGTTTCTTTGCATGATAACTAGTTCTTCTTTCACTGGTGAAGACAGATCTAAGATTCTTGGTGGCTGAGAAGCTTCATTGATTTTTTCAGTCTCTTTGCTTTCCATGAGCTTCCTTCAATGTCTGGTCATTGGCTTCCTACGTTGAAAAATGAAACCAGAATGATCACCTGCAAAATCCAGTTTTTTAGCAGTATTACCCTTTTTCAGCTTTCTTCCTCCATCTTCAATGTCTTCAACTTTCACAATGGGTGACTCTAAAATGTCAATTGCATGCAGGATGTCCTCCAAATTTCCTTTAGCCAATTTCTGGCTCCTAGTGACTCTCTTGTTGCCTTGTCTGCTGATTGTATGCTTATGTTTTGTAGGTGTTGTTTGAGGTGTGTCAATCTCTTGCAAAGTTCCTGCTTCCATGCTCACTAGTTTTGGAGGAGATGATCTATTTTCTTTGTAATGTTCCAAAATGGGATTTTCTACAACAATGAGAATACCCTAAGGTATTATGGAGTTTTATATGCAGCCCTATGACTGATAAAAGATGTCAAATCACTTAACCTTCGATAAAATATTCAGCAGAAACTTTATACAACGTTTTACAAACCAAAAGGTGGGGAAAAGTGGTTATTTAGGCCCTAAAACGACTGTATTCAGATATATGAGTGAAAATAAGATGGGAAAATGGTTGGATATGATATCTAGGGTTATGAGGAGCTCCCATGTCTAATTTAAACAAAAAAAAAAGCGTTTTCCTATGTTAAACAGTTCCTCCTTTCGTAACTAGGCTAGAAAACCCTAATTTCCCATGACCTGGAGTATGCAGAAATTTGTTGAAGCACAAGAGCATAATTTTCTAAAGGGTTTAGTGAATATGGAGTATGAGAATCACTGAAACACATATAATACATGGCCATAGCACTTTTCATGAGAAATATAGTAAATTACATGAAGAATCCCTCAATATTGAGGAGCTACAACACTATAATGGAACATAAAATTATTCAGTGTAAATTCTGAAGATTGAAGATTATTTTATTCATAAATCAGATCTATGATAGATCTCTACATAAAAACATAGATCTCTTACAGATCTGGATACAAAAATGCCCCTCTTTACATTCCCCTCAGGGATCTTAGCAAAAGATGAAAAAAAGAGAGTAGATCTGAGATCTACTTTACAGATCTGCTGAAGTATTCAGAAAATTACTGAATCATGTACTTGTATAATATCAGATCTGAATGGAACATATATTGATTGGCCAATCTATGGATCACCACAGTGAAGGATGAGTCCAGTCACCGGAGATCTCTCCTCAAATGATAGTGCTAAGATGCTCTGCAATTATGCTCACCGAACTAATGTAGTCATGGAGGGAATACTGTGTTGTAGCTCTGAATAGACTATGGCCTGATGCCAATGTGTGGATCTGCAGCTCAAACTGAAGAGGCACTCGTCCAGGAGGTTAACAGACACACTCCGTGAAAAGAGATACCCAAAACAAACTAGATCTCTGCAGATCTAGAACTCCACTTGCTACAACCTACATAGACAACTCACCCCAACAGGATTGCGCTGTAGATGTAAGAAGAGGCTTGGAAAAAATTCCAGATAGTGGACTAATGCATCGCAATCTCCTCCAAGAGACCCTCTAGGAAAGAGGGAGGGTTCCTAAACAGGAATCCCTCTCTATTCTCTTGCTAAGCAGCCCAGAGAATGATTCCCAAGAATGATAATCTCCTAAACAACCTTTCCCTTGAGTCTTTCCCTTCCTTATATAAGATTAGGGTTTGAAAAACCCTAAACAATATTATTTCATTTGTCCCTTTTCACATGGAGGACCTCCTCATAGGACTGCACTGATCATCTAGGAGGTTCATTGTTTCTGGACTGTGTTATGATTTGGTTCTGTTGACCCGGTCAAATAGCTTTAACCTGTTTCACATACAAGTGGATTTTATTAAGTAAGCCCTAATTTGACTTTGTTCACATTGGGCATTGATTTATTTTGCTGCTTTGTAGTTTTAGAGTGTCTCCTTCACACTTTTATTCATGAGTTAGGCAAACTGAAAATAAAATGTTATATTCCCATTAGCTGCAAAATTTGGGAACATTACAGTCTCCCCCGGAAAAATTTTGCTTGCCCTCAAGCAACTCTTATTGTAGATGCAAACCATATATTCCCCTCCAAATGGCATCCACGTAAGGAAGGCTTCCTCCATTTGCTGCAATAGGTTATGTATGTTTGGTTCCATATTTGTCTTCGAAAAATGCATAAGATGACTTCCAACTGTAAGGTTAGATGTCCTCTTCCTATCATGAAGTACAAAATGACAATTACATGATGTCCAACATCATCATAAACACATGAGAGACATAAAATAAGTAGCTCCTCCCATAAAGGAAAAGATTCATCATGCAAAACATTCCTCCATCCATGTTTTAGGAACTTGATCAAGCATTGTTATGCTTTCATTCTTAGCCCTGTTGGCCTTGTTGGATCCAAAATCCATCAATTTAGCATTATGCAAAAGAAGAAGGGAAGGAAAAACATGGGTGGACAAAGTTTTCAAACCATATTCCCCTAATAATAACCACCAGAGCAAGGGCCTTTGTTGCCATCCTCCATCTTCTCCATGTAAGATGGACAAGCCAAGCTTCCCAAAAGATGATGTACATGCCTTTCTTTGCTGCAATTTATCTTTGACACATAAGGCATGAATCATAAAATGATGAGATATGGGGTGGTCACCATACTCATTTAAAAGCAACCAAAGAAACAAGAGGTCTTGCTGCCTTCTTTCCTCCTCATGTGCTCCATGAAAACAAACCATACTAATGAACATATGATATGTCATATCAGCCCAATACAAAGTATCATTATCCATGCACATCATGATATCATTATGCCAAATTTTATACAACGCAAAACACATAGACATAGGAGATGTCATGTGGTGGCCATACTCTCTCAAGTGAATAAAAATTGTGCATGCCTTCTCTTGCTGCAAAATATCATTGAAATCCAAGGCATGATTCAGAAAATGATGAGCTATTGCATAGTAACCATACTCACCCAAGAGAAACCATATAAATAAGGACTTTTGCAGCCTTTTTTCCTTATCAGCATGTGGACCATGGAGAAACAACACAATGATGGACATGTGAAATGTCTCATCAACATAGTACAAGTAAGCTCCCTCATACCACATCATGTGGGAGTTATCCCTTCTCCTGAACCAAGGTACATGCATGAAATATCCCTCAAACAGAAATACAGGTAGACATATGAAGCATACTTCAAACATGGATGAATACATGGACATGAGATTTAACCTGTGATGTCCAAATTCTCCTTTTAACAACCACATCAACCATGCCTCCTTTTCATACACCCTATTAGTGATGCATAAATCATGAGATGAGAAAATGAGAATCTTTGGGTAGTGATCATGCTTACCCCAAAGCAACCAACATTTCCATGCCTCCTTATTCATTCCATAACTATTCTTTAAGGCATAGATCAGAGAAATAGGTACCTTTGGAGAGTGATAGGAGTCTCCCAAGGGAAAACGACTTAACCAAGATTGCTGGTCCATATATGTCTGCAAGTGATCATGTGACCTCTCGCTCACCATCCTCATCCACTCACTCAAATATGGAAGTTGAGTGTTGCGCTGCATAATCATGGCATCCTCACTTTGTAGAACACCATCTTCTTCAAACCGATGAACAATATTGTACTCCATGAGATGTTGAAGTACACATTTTATGAGACCTCTTAAAGAGACCTCTTCTTTCTTCATGTCCTCCCAAAACCAGTGAATTTTTGGATCTGCTGCAGGTAGAAGTCTCTCTTTGAGCTGTAGCATGCTCATTGAGAGAGTGTCATCTAGAGGGGAGAAAATGCTTCTCATCTCAAGATGTCTACTCTTCCTCTTCTTCTTCTCCACTGCTTCAAGGTTGAAGTTGCCTCTAAAATGCTTCAAGAGAGCTTAAGCCTCTTTGTCACAGTCACTAAGTGACAGCTCTGTAGGTATGCAAGGTGATGCATGCACTGTCTCAAAGCAAGTTACATTACTGATCTCACAATCAGCCATTGAAGATAGGGTAGTACTAATCCCATTTTTTGAAACTCTACATATCAATTCAATAGATTGAATGCAGCTTAAAAATGATGCATAGGGATAGTTTCCAGTCTCCTCCTTGATTAGATCAAGGGTCCTCTGCGCTGTGATATGTCTTTGCTTCAAATCAACAATTTGATCTAATCCTTGGCTATGCATTGGTCTTGAATCAATATGTGCTGAAATTTTATGCATACCTTGGATCAACTGATATGTGGGAACCTCTTGACAGAGCACAAGATTTCCTCCACCCAGATCATTGATGTCTCCAACTTCTAGCAAGAATGATGGCTTCCTTCCTTCAAGCATACCAGTGCTAGTATCTTCCTCTTCTTCATGCATTTCCTTATTCATGCATGGGACTCCATATGTTAAGAGCTCAAAGCTACCTTGCAAAAATGAAAGTGCCCCTCCTCTAGATGTAAGTACTTTAGTAGCAGGTGGTGAAAATGGAGATCTCTTGCCCAAAGTGACAAGATTGACATCCTCCTTGGTTTCCTTGGGAGATGTCTCTTTGCGGCTCATCTTTTTCCTCTTCTCCTCAAACTCTTTGAGATATTCTTCAAACCCTTCAATGTTTGGAAAAGAAGCCATGAGATCTCTTCTTTAGTCATTCTCCCTGCTTCATGATGATAGGAAGTGTATAGTTCTTCCTCTTCATCTTGAAACCCTTTAGGAGTTTCCTTGCATCTCTCTTCTTCATTGCTATACCTCTCACCTTCTTCAAAGAAAGTAGGAATAGTGGATCTATGAGGAGATCTAGGATTCTCCGATCTTCTGATTTACTGACGAGAAGTGCTAGGGCTTCCTTATTCTTCTTGAATCCTCATGCAGATCTCACTGCAGCTTGCTTCTTCTCGAAACCCTCTAGGAGTCTCGGTGCATCCTCTTTCTCGCTTCTGATTTACCTCTTGGGAGAGGCCTTCCTTAGATCTGAACACTGATGAGAGTAATCTCAACCTATCCATAATTATGATCTATTCTTCTCCTCTTTTCTCCTTTGATAGCTTGATCTCACAGGCTGTTCCAGAGATCATGCTCTGATACCACTGTAATGTTCCAAAATGGGATTTTCTACAAGAATGAGAATACCCTAAGGTATTATAGAGTTGGAGATGCAGCCCTATGACTTATAAAAGATTTAAAATCACTTAACCTTCAATAAAATATGCAGCAGAAACTTTATACAACGTTTTACAAACCAAAAGGTGGGGAAAAGTGGTGATTTAGGCCCTAAAACGAATGTATTCAGATATATGCGTGAAAATAAGATGGAAAAGTGGTTGTATATGATATCTAGGGTTATTAGGAACTCCCATATCAAATTTCAGAAAAACAAATGCGTTTTTCTATGTTAAACAGTTCCTCCTTTCCTAATTAGGCTAGAAAACCCTAATTTCCCATGACCTGGAGTATGCAGAAATTTGATGAAGCACAAGAGCATAATTTTTTGAAGGTTTTAGTGAATATGGAGTATGAAAATCATTGAAACAAATATAATACATGGCCATAGCACTTTTCATGAGAAATACAATAAATTACATGAAGAATCCCTCAATATTGAGGAGCTGCAACACTATAATGGAAGAGAAAAGTCTTCAGCGTAAATTTATGAAGACTGAAGCTTATTTTATTCATAAATCAGGTCTATGATATATCTCTGCATATAAACACAGATCTCTTATAGATCTGGATAAAAAAATTCCCCTCTTTACATTCCCCTCAGGGATCTTAGCAAAAGATGAAAAACAAAGAGTAGATCTGAATCTACTTTACAGATCTGCTGAAGTATTCAGAAAATTACTGAATCATGTACATGTAGAATATCAAATCTGAATGGAACATATATTGGTTGGCTAATCTATGGATCACCACAGTGAAGGATGAGTCCAATCACCAAAGATCTCTCCTCAAATGATAGTGCTAAGATGCTCTACAATTTTGCTCACCAAAATAACGCAGTCATGGAGGGAATACTGTGTTGTAGTTCTGAATAGACTATGGCCTAATGCTAATATGTGGATCTGTAGCTCAAACTGAAGAGGCACTCTTCCAGGAGGTTAAAAGACACACTCCATGAGAAGAGATACCCAAAACAAACTAGATCTCTGTAGATCTAGAACTCCACTTGCTACAACCTACACAGACAACTCACCCCAACAGGACTGCGCTGTAGATGTAAGAAGAGGCTTGGAAAAAATGCCAGATAGTGGACTAATGCAACACAATATCCTCCAAGAGACCCTCTAGGAAGGAGGGAGGGTTCCTAAATAGGAAGCCCTCTTTATTCTCTTGCTAAGTAGCCCAAAGAATGATTCTCAAGAATGATAATCTCCTCAACAACCTTTCCCTTGAGTCTTTCCCTTCCTTATATAAGATTAGGGTTTGAAAAACCCTAAACCATCTTCATTAATTTGTCCCTTTTCACATGGAGGACCTCCTCATAGGACTGCGCTGATCATCTAGGAGGTTCATTATATCTGGACTGCGTTATGATTTGGTCCTGTTGACCCAGTCAAATAGCTTGAACATGTTTCACATACAAGTGGATTTTATTAAGTAAGCCCTGATTTGACTCTGTTCACATTGGGCATTGATTTATTTTTCTTCTTTTGAGTTTTAGAGTTCCTCCTTCACACTTTTATTCATGAGTTAGGAAAACTGAAAATAAAA
Source organism: Pinus albicaulis (assembly GCA_034641835.2). Classification (NCBI taxonomy): domain Eukaryota; kingdom Viridiplantae; phylum Streptophyta; class Pinopsida; order Pinales; family Pinaceae; genus Pinus; species Pinus albicaulis. The sequence continues at coordinate 1,083,856,214 of CM076574.1, forward strand.
TGTTATATTCCCATTAGCTACAAAATTTGGGAACATTAAATTCTTCTTCAACTTCCTCCGCCATAGCTGGTGATGAAGTATTTCTAGGTTTGGAGGATTTATTAGGAGTAACCACATCAATTTCATAGCCACTCATGAACAAGAAGGAAGTACAGTCTCGATCTAACCTCCTCAACTCCTCTAACACTAACAACTTAATTAAACCATGATGAAAAAGATAAGTCTCACTTCTATCTTAATTCAGAATTTGTCTGACATTTTCTTTAGACTTCTGTATAAATAAAAAGGCAAGTCAAGTGAAATATTACCCACAAAATGCAGAAGAAGTCTGAGATGGTAGGAGTAGACCATGTGAAACCTTCCTTCACAGGTGAAATACTTCTAAATGACCATCAACAACTTTGAATAATTGTCCTTCATGAAACTCCTAGGGATAACATTTGTCAAGTCAATTTCACTGTGTTCTTGCTTGATGAACTCTTTAAAATCCTGCATTGTGAATTTGATGCCTTTAAACCATTGTTCCCCTCCTCTAGGTATTCCTGTAGCTGATGATATGCTCTCTAGTGTTAATGTAAGGTTCATAATTCCAACCTTTGAAGTTTTTCCCGTGGAGCTGGTAGAAAAATATTTTGAAACCTGTAAATGAAATCCCTGCAACCTTTGACAAAATTACAAGAAACCATTTCTTCTGAAAACCTCCATGGCAGTAGGGTATTCATTGAGTATATTCATTTCCATGGGCTCATACCTATGACAATGACCACCCTTATTTTTTTTTCTTCTTGTAGCCATGGATGTCTTATAGTCTTCTCAACCTCGCTTGATTGATGACACCTGTAGAATTCGAACTTGCTAGCCACCTGCTTGGCTTGATGAAGCAGCTCTCCAAAAATCGACTCACATGCAAGGATAAAGCACAATATGCCAAAAGGCTAATTGAGGTAAGTTTTGGGGGTTTAACTGACAGCTCAAGCTTCAATCATGACACATACAAGCCCAAAAAAGTAATGATGACATCAAAACACGACTATGTACATTTGAATTTATCATAACAGACTTGAATGACCTCCACCCTAAATCCTGTAACCATAAAATGACACCTCATACAAATTTGACAAGACAGGTTAAAAAACAGATTTTCGTAGAGAAATAGTTATGCCTCTGACAGATTCTCTACGAAACTATTAGGAAATTTCATAGCGAAATCTGTTGTTTTCCTTTGTAAAACACTACGAAAATTTGAAAAACTGACAGATGTGCCTTTTTTATTTTGAATGCATTGGAAATGACAAATGACACCTTATGAGGACTAATTTGACATAAAATAGCATAAATGGATGTGATCATGAAACTTAGGATAGGCTAAAAATGTAAAAATTTTCTTAAACCACATTCAAATGGTTTAGGAGACCTTATCCATTTGGTGAGTGACTATATGACCCTATCTAAAATTTTTCACAATTTTATGAGTGATAAAAAATTGCATGAAGGGTAGCCCATCCAGTAGAGGATGCTCCTTATGAGGAGGGTGCAGACACATTAGCTGAGCTAGAGCATAACTTGGTCAACCTCATGTGAGGCATTCCAGAGTATCCCAAATTTGATGAGATCCCACCTTGCTTTTAAAGACACAGTGTCAGAGATCTAGGCATACTGCATTGATTACTTTGGCGAGTAATTCAAGCAGTCACCTGCTACCATGAGAACCATGTGGGCGGATAACAACCTTATTTATAAATTTTGTACTAATATAGGCTTAAAGAGCCATTTTTGTAACAAAACACATATTTTTTGAGCTTTTGGATGTAACAAACACACACACACACACACACACACACACACACACAGATATATATGCATATGCATGTTTCCACGAATACTTGTGTATCATAATGATGTCTTGATTTACATATTGTGCAAATCTCTATCTAATACATGGTTTGATAATGAATCTATTAATGTATTTAAATGCCTTGGAATGTGTCGATATGTGATAAAATCAAAATGCCTTTCCAATAATCTAACATGTAAATACATATGAAAAATTTTAGGATTGCACACAGAATAACTCCCATTCAATTGTAACACAATGAGGTATGAGTCCAACTTAAAAACCAAATCTCTTATCCCAAGATCAATGGAATGCATTATTAGTTCGATCACTACAATATATTTGGAAATATTGTTAGTTTTCCGACCCAAAAAAAATTTCTTGTAAATAAATCAACTCGCCATCAGGAGCAAAGAGTGCCCATGCTACGGAAGACAGGTTCCCTGTGCTACGACAAGCGCCATCAGACAAACCAATGTAATGATATCAAACCAAGTGGAACACAAGGTAAGAATAGGAAACATATATGCAAGGCAAAAAATCACACCAAAAATCAACTCAAAGTACACTAATGATTTACACACTAATGTATGAATTATCACACTTAAGATTAAGTGTAATATTTCTTCGGGTAGAGCCCATTTCAGGGCTCAGCCAAAGGATTGCCTTCATAATCAGCTAGCTCATATGCTCCATGTTGAAAAACAGGCTGAATGATATAGGGCCCATGCCACATTGGCTCGAGATTTCCAACTCCAAACTTATCATGGGTTTGGTCATAAATCAGGACCAAGTCACCTTCAGAGAAAACATGAGCTGTGACAGATTTTTCATATTGCACCTTAACTCGTCATTTTTTCACTTCAATAACTAGAGCATCAAGCCTTATGGTCTCGTTGAGACACTCGAGGTATAGTAGACATGCCTCTTCTGGCGAAGCACCAGGAAGGAGTTCAATAGCGGGCTTCAGGGAAGGAATATCACACTCAATTAGGAGTGTGGCCTCTAGATCATACACCAATTGGAATGGTGTTAATCCAGTGGCAGTATTAGCAGAGGTTCGGTATGCCCAAATAGCGGAGAAAATCATGAGGTTCTAGTCTCACTTGTGCTTCCCAATAGTGCGTTGAACCATGGTCACCAAGACTTTGTTGACAACTTCAACCTGGCCATTGGCCTGTGGATAGTAAGGGGTAGAGTTACCGTGATGTAACCCTGTTGGGCAGATAAATCAATCTTTCGGACAATATAAATCTCCCTAGTACCAAAAGGTAATCTAGCAACAAACAACCAAATAAACCTATTTTTATCTAAATATATGTGATTTACAAAAGAATACTATAGAGGTGTTAAATTCTTATTGAAGATCCAATGCTTGTTCGAAGTCGTTGTCCCTCGTGCACTTGAAGGAATTTTCTTTGTAAAAATGTAGTCACAAACAAGAAAACAATAAATAGCACCTGCATAGTAAATATTATAAATCTACTTTGTTACACCATTTTTGGTCATCTAACTAATTATCATTAGATGGACCCAAAGTACACCTTATGTAGATAAGTTTTACCTAAGTAAATTTGCTTTTTCATATGTTAAAGCGGGGGAAACCCCAAAGGGAAATATTAAACAAACCCATATTTGTTTGATTTTCCTCATGGAATGATTGCGTTAAACCATAATTAATTATTATTCAGTCATATTAACCAAAATCAAGAAATTAATTAGATAAACCTTTATTTATCTTATTATTTTCTAGAAATAATTATTTAAACCTTATTTAGAGAATATTCCTTGTTAAGTATGACCAAATCACCCACAAATAATTAAATAAATCATTATTTATTTGATTATCTTCTAACCGCTTCCTTAAAAAGATAAATAAATCATTTATTTATTTATTTTTGACAAATTAAGGGATTTGACCCCAGTCAAATACCTTTTCCCTCCAACAAATATAATAAAATATTCCATAAAAAGTGGATCTAGATCTGGTTAACCCATGCACCAAGATCTAGAATGACCCAATATTTTGTTATAAATGGGAGGGTTTTTCCTACCATTCTTCACCTTTTGTTGCCTATTAGATCACTCTAGATCTATACACTTGGTCACACATCTCCATCATTTGCTCCCATTGAGCTCTACTCTTTGCATTGGGTTTTCTACATCAACTAGAGAGAGAAATCTTAGATCTGAAGTGCTGAGGACTTCCAAGAACCCATCCCACTGAGGGGAATTGGATACTCCTTCTGGTTTTCCTCATAGGTGCCCCATTAATACAAAAATTCTTTCAAAAATTGTTCTTGTCTTGTCTATTGGTATATGGAGCAAACCCTTACTTTTTCTGCTTAATGTCTTTCCATGCATAGATCTGGTTTTTTGCAGCTCTTTTATGTCTAACTAACCGCAGATCTGAAGATATTGGAAGCCACTTTTGTTGTTAGGGCTATTAGTTATGCGTAGCTAAAGTGTTCCTTTTTCGTACACGTCGACAAAGGATTCATACTAACAATTCCATGATGGTGATCGAAAGGAATCCATGAAATAAAAGCGGTAACTAACAGCTTATTGAGAAAAATGAATTCATTTGTATTAACTTTGAAAGAAGGAAAACATTACAACCTTAGCCTTGATGTTGAACAGGCCTTCTCGGGGTCCGAAGCAGGAATCTCCTCTACTCTGACAAGCCTTGCACTCTTCCAACCGAGACAGATAGAGGTATGT